>PVIR01000019.1:0-419586 GCA_004026965.1 Petromus typicus
TCTGGGAACTGAAGAAAATTTCTTGAGTAACATCAAGATAGGCAAGAAACGTGCCACACAGAGTTACAGATGCCTATCAAAATGGTATTTGAGAGGTTTGATATGCTGTCCAGTTCTAGTTCTTCCCAGGAGAAGACTCAGCCCTGTTGGTGCTCTCCCCTAAAAGTTAGATTTACAAGGCTGTTTGGAGATGGGCTGGGTCACCTCCCCTCCCGCCACAGTGATAGCGCTCAGCTGGTACAATTCTGGAGGCTAACTTTGTCTCCTGCCAATAAATTTCCCCTTGTGGGGCCCATGGGCCTCTTTCCCATTTTTCTGCTTCTCCTTTTTTGCATGTCAGTCTCAGTCAAAGTGTCTATGCTGCCTTCCGAACCACAGGGGTATTTTGTTTGTTTGTTTGTTTTTTAAATTTAAACCAGTTGTTCTGTGTGTGGGTATGGAGTGAGTACAGAAGGTGACCCTTCAGTGCCAATACTTCTGGTGGCCAGCCTGCTGGTTCATGGAAATCTGTACTAGTGGCCTTGACTCTTGCAACAGGTCTTCTCTCCAGTGACACACAATTTTCAAGAGCTTCATAGTTGGGCTAAAACACAGGTATAAATAATTTCATTTTGATACAATATAGTTTACAACTGCCATGTCTAAAAGATTGGTTCTGGTGCCTGATTGTGTCTTTTGGTCTAGAAAACAAACCTACACATGAGTTTTATGCATGGTGAGATCCAAGACCACCTAGAGTCAACCAGACGTCACAATATCTAGGCGAAGAAGACACAAGGGAGCCTTGTAGAAAAGGATTCTGGGAAGATTCTCAGCCCTCCAACTCCTGGACAGTACAGGAAGTAGGAGCCTAGAGAGATGATACCACATGATCAAAACCAGCTGGAACCTAAAGCTAGAACTTAGTCTCAGTCCAGATGGAGACAAATACAGAAAGCGTGTGAGCTGGAAATCCTCATGATGTAGCTGGGGAGGGAAGTCACCTCAGGGGGCTGCTCTGAAACATTGCCAGGGCTTCAGAGATGGTGCTAAGCACTCTGTGGATATTCTTTTACTGAATCCACTTTGCAACTAAGCATTTTAATCACTGCCCATTTTATTAATGATGTTAATAACTTGCTCAAAATTTGAAGGCATGACAGGAAGGATTTGAACTCAAAGGTTAAGCTGTGTCCTCTTATAGATGCAGCCTCTACTGAGTGGATGGTGGCTTTACTCTTAGGACACTGTTATCTTCTGGGGTTAAAGCCACATCCACCTCCCTAAGGCTCACTGTGTGTCTTTTCGACACACTTGGCCATTTCTGGAAATACCTTCACCTTTACTTCACAGGGATCAGCAGCTTCACATACTGAAGACAAAAGCCACTGCCTTTCTTGTACATTCAAGTACTAGTTGCTTCTTTCCCAGACTTCCTAAATTTTAGTTCAATACCAAACTCTCAGGAGATGCTCAAAGGCCCACAGAGTCAGAGGGGAAAGAAGCTGTGGAAACCAGAATTTGCCTATGAGTTATCTTTGATGTCCACTGAATAAATTTTTTAGGAAGTTATTAAAATCAACTGATTGTAAAATCAAGTAAGTTCTCTAACTCTGTGAGTTTCCTCATGGGCCACTGAAGATAAAATGTTCATATGTGGCAGTCATTATTGTTCTTTTTCTTTTTTTGGTGCCAGAGATCAAACTGATGACTTTGCACTTGCAAGGCAAGCCCCAGAAACACTGAGCTAAACCCCCTGCCTGTCATTATTCTTCTTATTTGTTATTGTCACAGGTTGGTTGAATGAGAACATGTTCTCCTCATTCTAAAGGGAATTCTGAAGTCATCAAGTGAAAGACAGTGGACATAAAGTCAGAGCATAGAGATGGAACTTATCCTCAATGTTATCTTGACAGAACATACGTCAACCTGATCTCTCGGAATCCTCTCAATGTTCTCACCTGGGTCTCAATTTCCTGTGCTGAGTGAGGTCATAGTGATAGTTAAATCTTCAGTCTTTTCTCCCTCCTTCCTATCTTTTATCTGGGCCCCAAACCATGACTGTCAGGTCAGTGACTGAAGGGGAAGCTGGTAAGATCCCTCAGACATAAGGTCTCAAAGGTGCGCTGTACCTCTGTATAGTGTCACGGTCTTTTTTCCCCTGTGGGGCTGTACTTCTGTGACTTACATAAGGAATTAACTCTCCATAAAGGAATTAACTTTAAACTTTTCATCTTGGAGCACTGAGCACAGTGGGGTAGGATAGTGGAGGAGGCTGGGTGTGTTCATTTATAAATCAGGACATTTAATGCATCTTTATGGAACAGCTACCATGTTAGAAACTGAATATTGAACTCAGTAGGTATAGGGATGAACAAGATCCTATCCCTGCCTTGCTAGGAAATGACACAAATAAGTGATGTCTGCATGGTAGGAGGAAAGAGTTACAACAGTCTTCTGGGTGCTGCAGTGATGACTCACATCTTTATCCTTGATCCCAGGGAAATTGGCTGGATTTAAGTGGTTATTGAATGAATAAGTTTCTATAATTATTTACCAGTTCAACTCCATTTCCAGCTATAAATTTTCCCCTCCCCCAAGTAATTGTCCTTTATCTGCAGAACACACTGTAGAGTCAGGATAGGTCAGGAGGTTTCCTCCTACTTGTTCTCAAGCTCCTCTGGGTTAACCAGAAGCTCTGGGTAGTGGGACAAATGAAAGGGAACGTGGGCTATGTATGGCAAGATTTTTGGACTGCAGCTCCCAGCACCCAACCACACAGGATGGCCGGCACAGAATTGTTTAAAAATTGAGGGAGAAGAGCAGTACAACTGGACTACCTGAAAATAAGTGAGAATGTCTGAGCTCAGACTCTTGGCTAAAAGAAACTGAGCACAGAACTGTCTTACAAGCCAGCCCACCATCTGGGCATGCATTTCACGTGAGGACCCTGGTTCTGAGAAATAAATCTCCATAGGCTTCAGGCTCTTGGGCCTGCCAGAATCTTCAATCACTAGATCATTAGTCAGCCAGTAGCTCTGTCTTACACCCTTGCACACATGCACACAGGTACACACGCACACAGAGGCACTGCATCCACACCTGTGGTAGTTGGTCTTTGGCCTCTGACACTGACCAGCCAGGTGGCCTTGACTCAAGATTTTCAGGCCATTTTGCCCTTTTGCACTGCTCTCCTGGTCAATGAGAGCCATAATCAGGAGATTTAAGAAGTGCGGGACTTACCGGAGCTAAAACCCACATGTTGTTCGATTGACATTTGTCACTTTGCAATTTTTTTTCTGCATTTTCTTGCCTGAGACTCTGTGGAGAGCAAGTGCAATTTCTTCAAATCCTGAGGCCCATTGCTCCCTGGCACACATAGTCTCAAGTGCCTGCAGACACTGTCACTCAAGCCAGCCATGGTCACTCACACTTCTAATACCCGTGTTTGGGAATGCCGAGGCAGAAGAATTGCAAATTCCAACCTAGCCAGGGCGATGCAGTCACTTTGTGAGACCTCAGGATGTCGCCCAGTGTGAAGCCCTGCAGTGGTCACCTTTTCTTTCTCTTCCTGTAGCCCAGGCCCCACCTGCAGCTCAAACTTGGTTATCACTGGAGGCTTCACTGTGTGTCATCAGACAGCAGTGTGATTTCACAGCCTTTCCCTCACTCTGGTAGAAGGACGAAGTGTGGTGGAGTGAGACGAGAACCACAGCTCCTGTCCCAGATGGGCTGACACCCCTGTCTTGTCTCCAGGATTTAAAAGCAACGATTTAAGCTCTGTTTGTGGTTGGTGGCATCCTGAGGTTCCCCTGGGCAGAAATAAGGTCAGCGTGAAGAATATGCCTGTTCTGAAACCCCGGTGAACTTCAGGGCCAAGCGCAGAATGACGGCCGCTCTGGTTTTCGCTCATCTTCCTCCCTGTGGGCTGTGACTTCAAGGCAGGGGGCTGTCCCTGCCTCTCAGACTTCCTCTCATGCAAATCACTTTGGCGCAGGGTGAGGGGCCTCCACGCCACAGAAGGAAACAGAGGGATGTGACCAAGGCCGACCTCCAGGACCTACTTTCTATTTTATCAGCTCTGAGAGAGGTTCTGCCTGAGTGCTCGCCCCCCTGAGTGAGTGCATACTGGATTCCACAACGGTCCACACCCTAGAAGCAATTAGCTCTGAAAGAGCAAAAGCATTGGTCCCTTCAGAGCAAGACCACAGCTCTCAGGAGCCAAAGAGCCCCATTCGCAGCAATGCACCAAGTCATCTCTCCTCAGCTATGAGGTCAGAGGAACAGAAAGGCCTCAGGGATGTGAAGCTCCTGGGCCAGTGGCCGCTGTGGGGACAGAATGGTCACTGGAAGCCACTGAAAGCAGGAAGCTTCCCAAGCATGCTCCCAGAGAGCGCCCGCAAATCACCCCGGGGCACGCTGACCCGAGGGTGGTGGAGGCCTGTGTTCGCTGGCCTCCCTTACAGGATGGGTGGTGCCACATAGCTCTGGGATCCCCCAGTGGCCCAGAAGACCTGACCACAGGAGAGGGAGGTGAGTCCAAAGGCTGAAGAAGATGTATATGTGGAGGGGAGACAACAAGACCTGAGGGTCTTGGCTTCTGCCCGAGTCTCGAGACCTGGAACCCCTCAGCCATGGTCTCTGAGCCTCAGTTTCCTTTCTGAAGCAAGGGGACAGGAATCTGCCCTCTTTGTTCCTTTCTCCCCAGATGGAGATGAGTCCTGATGTCATTTGCCCAGTAACTCCAAGCATTGTGGCTCAGCAGGTTTTGGGCTCCTCACCCTGCACACCACACACACCACACACTCGTGAGTGTAAAGACATTGGCAAGGCTTTGATGTGAGCATCTAGATCCTTCTTCTGTGTTTACAGATGGGGAAGTGGAAGTGTGTACTTCCGAAGAGCTGTAACCTTCACAAATTCCATCCTGTAAGATTCCCAGCCTCTCAAAGTACACGAATACCTTTCAGACCTGTAGACAAACGAGGCTGTTCTGTGCAGCAGAAGTGTCTAGTGACCTCTAGGAGGCCAGGGAAGACTTTTAGGATGTGGAATCGCCCACTTTCCAAAGTCCCCACCTTCCATGGTTATGTGCACATAAGGGACCATCACAGCTTGTGAGCATTTATGGCATTAGAATCACAGCCATGGACCTCTGAAGAAAGGGGATAGGAATTCTTATTTTCCCTTCCACATGTAAGCCTGTTAATATTGATAAGATTGATCATAGATACTGATTTTAAAAACTATCATAGTATAACAGCAGAGGTGAGGAGTTACTCTGCATCATGAAATGGAGTGTGACAGGATAGCTCTGTAGGGTCCAGCTGGAGTCATCTATCCAGCTTCCTTCCCTCCTTTCCCAAAGAGGGACTGAATAATTTCTTCCAAATATGTTGTAAATGGGGGACCACAGAGCTTGGTGGAGACCTGGAAAAGACAGTTGTCCAATCAGACCAGGGAGGTGGGAGATGAGGACAGACCGCTGCCTGGGGTGTGGCACGAAGACAGAGGGCCCCCTGGTGTCCCCAAAGACAAAATAGAGTGCCTCAAGAGACACAGAATAAAGGAAGGATTTTCTACCCGACTGGGGCCTCTGATTTCTGCGAATAGGTCCTTTCTGGCTGACAAGGGTGGCTGGTTCCTGCAGACAGACAGGCACGTGTGAGTCAGTGTTGGGGTGGGAATGGGGGTAAATGGAACCTCTGCCCTTGTGAGCGGTGGCCGGCCCACGTCTCTGCTGACAGAGTTGACAGGTGGCCTGTCTGGGCTCCTCAGAATGCACTCAGGACAGAGGCGCTGAGTGGTGCCGTCTGCGTCTGAAGGTGTTCCTCCACAGCACACCCAGGCAGAGAGGTGACAAACCCAAACCACTTCAAGTGGGCCCCGATTTTGAAAGTCACCACATGAAAAGTGCAGAAACCTAAGTCCCCTCAAGTCCCGGCCCAAGAGCAACAGCCTGGGATCAGAGGCTCTGGCTCCTGGCCGCCAGCTGGCTCCCCGAGGCCCCCGTGGGTGTCACCACTGCCAAGTGCATCTACTGGGGGAGGGAGGAGGATCTCCCGCTCAGCACACCAACCAGCTACCACCAAGACCGCAGCGGGGCTCCATGCAGACCCCTGAAATGGAACAACTTTCATTTCTAACCACATGTGTACACCTCTCTGAACTGCCTGAGACTAGGGAGGGGTAGTAACCTTTGGGGGAGACCCCAGACAACAGCAAGTCCCCACCACTCTGAACCCAAGGAAGTCACACACTCATTCATTCCCATCCCTCCCAGCCATCCCCCATCCCACACAGACAGGAGCCCCGAATACTTTTTTGTTTTCACCACATCCCATGCTTTTGCCTGCTACCCTCCACTCTGACCCAGTTCCTTTGGGCTTGGCGTTTATCTGCCAGCACCTTACAACTGGAGACTGACGATCTGTCTCAGCAAAGTCTAATCAGAGATCCTAAACTTAGAAGAGAGATTGTTTCTCCTTTTCTTATAAACTTCATGAAATCACTATGGTGGTCCTGCTGCTGTTGTAAAAAAGAATCGAAAAGTTGGTGGTGTGAGACGACATACTTTTATTTACATTTCTATAAGCAGGAGCCCACATTGGGCTTTGCTGAGCTAAATATGTCAATGTGGCAGTAGGGTTTTGAGTCTTATATAGACTCTAGGTGATACTATGGTTTGAACATGTTCTCCCAATTGCATGGGTATGAAACTGAATTCCCAATGCAGCAGTGTTGGGAGGTGGACCTAATAGGCGGTAGTTAGACCACCAGGAGCTCGCACTCATGAATGGATGAATGTTGGAGGACTGGGTTCATTATCGCTAGAGTTATTTACTATGAATGAGAGTTCAGCTCCTAGTATTTTCTCTTCCCTTTTTAACCTTCTACCATGGACTGACAGAAAAGAAAGTTCTCGTTAGATGCAGACTCTTGAAACTTGAACTTCCCAGCTTCCAAAATAGTAAGATCAACATCTCTGTATTTTCATAAATTTCCCAGTCTCTGATGCCTGTTACTGCAGAACGAACCAAGGAAGCAAGAGCCTGTTTCCTTGGCTTTCCCAGCCCCTAGGCATTCTCTCACATTCCTTAGATGGTGACTTCTTCCTTTGTATTCACAGCCAGTGTCAGTGGGTTGAGGTCACCCCCACCATGCCACTCTCAACACCTTCTTCCACAATAAAGGACACTTGCGATTACACTGGGCCGTCCAGGCTCTTCTCATAGTTTTAAAAGCAGTGACGAGCAACCTTAATTCTAGCTGCAATTTTAGTTCTCCCTTGCCAGGTAACTGCATAGTTCCAGCTTGTGGAGAGTAGGACAGATTAAAAAGTAGGACATGGTCAACTTTGAAGGTCCAGGGTTTGGTTTTCCACATCTGGATTTCTGTTGGATCCAGATGGGTTTCAACACACGTCCAGTTTTTTTCTTTCAGCAAAGCTTATTGCTTTCTCCTCTGAGTAGAAACAGTATAGTTGTGGCTGTACCTATAGTTCATGGGTTCACAACCCTAGTCACTGAGACACTAGTTAAAAGTCTAGCTATATGACATACCAGCTGAGATCCATCTCAACAAGTACAGGAGGGACTCAAGAATCTGCCAAGTTCTCCAGAAAGCTCAAATGTCAGTCTTGGAAGAGTTTACGAAGCCCCTGACAAAACATAGATTTCGAGATATCAGTCCAAGTTAGAAGCCCAACTGTGGCAGACAGAGAAGACAGCCATGCTGTTGTCCCCGGGATCCACTGCTCACTCCCATGTGGGTCAGTTTTGAGCCAAGGGAAGTGGAGTTAATGCCATGAGGAACTCTCTCGATGCCACAAGCACTCTGCTACCCAGTCAGGCTGTCAACCACTGCAGCCTCATCAGACTCATTACTGAAGGTGGGGGACTTCATTGCAAAGAAAAGTGTTCTTGACCATCCAACTTGTTTTAGAAGAAAG
The DNA here is from genome assembly GCA_004026965.1 of Petromus typicus. Classification (NCBI taxonomy): domain Eukaryota; kingdom Metazoa; phylum Chordata; class Mammalia; order Rodentia; family Petromuridae; genus Petromus; species Petromus typicus. The sequence goes on from PVIR01000019.1 coordinate 7,931, forward strand.
GATGAGGATATTGGGATTCCTTCTGGCTTAAATACAAATACAGGAGATAAATAACTGTGTAGCCTTAGCTAGGCTGCCTAAACTTCCTGAGCTACAAAGTAATGCCTACCACGTAAGTAAAAACTCTAACTGAGATCTATAGAACTTGGAACAAAAAGTGTTCATCTTTACAGATAAAAAGTAGGAAGAGTTAATATGCATTGAAAACTTGCTAGATGATAGTCACTCTGCTGAACTCCTTTTGTGCATTCTTTGCTAAGTACTCTCGACTCTCTGACTCTCAAATGGAATGACTTAGCTGTACTGACTTAATAAACATGAATAAATGGACATAAATGCTAGATAAAGTGTTTTCCCCAAACTTACCAGTCTAATGAGAAAATGGGATCTACAGTGTCCAACCTGTAGAGCTCACTGTCTTAGATAATCCAAACTTTAAATATGTTCTCCCATTGTCTACTTTTTCATTTGGAAAATGGTCCATGAATGGGCAGATGTATAGCATCATGATTTCTCACTTCCATTGTTTTTTAGGAGGAGGATAAGAGACCTCAATGAAGTTATATTCTTAAAAAACTGAAACACGAGGTATTGAAAAGCTTGTGTTGATTGAAAACTAAGTTTGAGCAAGGCCACAGACTCTACTTTGAGATTTGTGTCCTAGGCTTCAAGGCCTTTCAGAACAGTGTGCTTTTAGAGTTTTTTTTATATATATATAGCAGGTCCTTGACCCTTCAGACTGATCCAAATAAATGCCAGAAGCAGGTCTCCTTGGGACTTGGGAGCCCCACCACAGATTTGTCATCCAGGAAAGGAAGGTTATGAAAGGAGCTAATGTTTACCCAGCGTTCTGTGGCTACCATTTTTCCGTCTTTCTGTCTCTTGAAACATTTCCCTGGGGAGAAGTCTACATTACACAAGCCAGAGGGAGCTTGGGAAAGTATCAAAAAGCACAAATGTGTGTGCACCATAAAAGAATCTTTTAAAAAATGTAGATGGAAACCAAACCAGTTTGTGCTCAGTATGTACACAACCTAAGACATAATCAGAATGGCGTAGCTCCATTTTCCCACTAGTACCAGCAGAGGGCGCTACTTGTGCTCCAAGTATGGACGCCATGTTTGGTTCTGTATAAGATAAGGGGTCTTGGGGTGGTGATAGTGATGACCTTGACGGTGAAAAAGATAAAGCTTCCATATTAGTTTCCTCAGTAGAGGGCCACACATTGGATGGCTTGAAACAACAGCAAAGATTCATTCTCACAGTTCTGGAGGCCAGAAGTCTGAATTCAAAGCGTTGGCAGGCTATGTGTATATGCTGAAGACTTTGAAGACTCCAGGGATCTTTCTTTGCCTCTTCCAGCTCACAGTGGTAGGCAGCTATCCTTGACTCCCTCAGCTTGTACCTACATCACTCAGTGTTTGCCTCTGCCTTCTCTGGCATTTCCCTCTCCATTGCTTGTGTGTCTACATCTTTTTCTTTCTAAGCACATCAGTCACTGGAACCTGATTATATCTGAAAAGATCCTGTTTCTAATGAGGCCCACTACATAGGATATCAATATATCATTTAAAGGAAACACAGTTCTACCCATAGCAGCCCTCTATCAGCAGTGCTCTGGGTTCGGGCACCATAGCAGACACGTGACAATGATGAGCACAACTTAAATGAACCTGCTGGTTTTATGGATTACGGATGGTGGAATGTCAGCATTTTCACTTGGCCATACTTAATATTATCTTATTTAACCATCTGAGATGAGTCTTATGACTTACAGATCTCCTGATGGAAGAAAAAGGGAAACACCTGCCAGGGGGAGGGGGAGGTTGTGATGACTAGAAATTGCCCAGATCCTAGGGAAGCATCTTCCTCCTTACTGTGTTACCTAACACCTCTGAGCTCTGATTTCTCTGTAAAATTAGAGGTGGCTTTTTTGGAATAAAGCTTATGTCTCCACACATTAGTCATTCTAGTCAACAACTTGGAGGCAGGCTAGATAAGACATCCTTTCCTGTGGGCCCTCAGTCTTTGTTCCTGGGGTGGGACACGGGAGTGCCTGGGAAGGGACAGGTATTTGCCCACAATGCAGGTTCCTGGCCCGCACCCACATCCCGAATTGAAATCTCAGAGTGAAGCCTGCAAGTCTTCCTTTTCCTTGACACATGTGGAGGAGGGAGACATTAGAAAACTGTGTCTCCTTTCTGTTCAACCTGGGCTGGCACAGCAGCCTGCTCAGGACCAGGCTGGGGTGTCTGGATCCCTGCCTACTGTAAGATCACAGGCTGTGCTGGGAAGCGGAGGACCATGCATTGTTAGGATGGACAGACTGAACGCGCCCTTTCAAGGACAAAATCAATCTTCAGCAATCTTGAGTTGCACATTTCCAACTCTCCCGCTTGTTGAATGAAAATAAATACTGTGCATAAAAAACTGCAGGTCTAAAAAATCAATGCCATCTTCCTTCCGGAAGTCAAATGCTGGTACCTTGCTGGAAGAGAGATGGAAAAGACACAAGCAAAATAGCCCTCCATGATATTTTTCCTCCCCCCAAATCCCTGGCTTGCTGTTGCATCAGCTCATTCCCATGCGGGAGCACCATTTTTCTCCTTTGCACTCAGAACCGAGAGGCCCTTGACTTTGGTGCTGAGCTTGTGGAAGTGATGCCAGCGTGAAGGGTGCTTTTTCCGTGTCTGAAAGCACAGGGCTGTTTATAGCCTCCGAGAGAGGTGGCTTCAGGGTTTCGTGGGTAGGACAGACTCGCAGTTTCAGAAACTGAGCTCGCAGTGTGACTTGCGTAGTCAGGAAGCCCGTGCGATACCCAGACAAGGGCCCTTCCTGTCAGAGGGACAAGACAGAAGGTGGCTCCCTGCCTTCCTGCCTGCCACCCTGAGGCTCTCACCCAGCCCTAGCCTGGGCCTTGGGGGGAGGAAGACCTCCTGATTGGAAGCAGGACACTCTGGGTCACTGAGGCAGGTGGGTCTCAGCCTGGGCACTAAGCTTCACAACTTAGTGAGATTGAGTCTTAAAAAAAAGTAGAAAAAGGACCTAGAATGTGGCCTTCTGTCAAAAACAAAGAAAAGAAAAGAATGAAAGCAGGTGGTGCCTCACACCTGAGGAGAGGCCAGAAGAAGCTATGGGCTGGAGTGAGGGGAAGGTGCACTGTGTACTGTCCACTGCCCCCATGTTCCTCTGCACTGGGCAGGGCCTGCCTCCCTTGGGACAGACTCTGGGCATCCTAAATATACATCATCATTCAGTTCTTGCCTCCAACTCCCCCAAGGCAGCTCTGTGTCCAAGTCCTTTCAATAATTTGTGCCGAGCTACATTCCCAGCAGGTCTTTTTGTTGTAATTGTTGTTGTTTAATTTTTAGACAAGTGTTCACTAAGTTACGAAGTTAGCCAGGCTGGGCTCACCTTGTAACCCTCTTGCTTCAGCCTCCCAGAGTGCTGGGAGTACAGGCAAGGGCCACCATATCTGTTTGTGTTGGTATTTTATACAGGGATGGAGCTGAAAGACATCTCCCTAGTCACCTGCACACAAAATGGGAACTGATGGTCTGTTCCCTCACCACATCCCTCACTCTTACCTGCTATGTCAGAATCCTGGCTGTACTGTGAGCCCTACAGTCCTCTAGAGGGATGGAAATGCCCACCAGGGGAGGAAGAGATGAAGCTGGCACCACGAAGACTCCACGTCTGCACGGGGGCACCTGAAGGTCTGTGGCTCTGACCCATCTTTCAAGTGAGTACACATGCTGGGGAGCACTTTGCTACCAGCTGAGAGGAACGGGGGTAGGGACAGAGGTGAAAATGGACTGGAAGAAGGCTAGTACCTGCTGCTGCTGCCTCCAGGGCCTTGGGGTGAGGAGGCCTGAAAGAGGAACAGCTGAGCAGCGAGGACCCTCAGTGGCTCAGCCCCCACAGGCTGTGTGAAAGGCCCAGCCCAGCCCTCTCTTCGTCCCTCTCTTTGGTCCTCTTGATCCTTGGCTCTGGACCCCCTGGGAAGACAGGGCTGTTTGGAGAGGCCTCTGGCTGAGCCCTGAAGGATGGGTGTACGAGCTTGCTCTTCACCCCAGGTCAATCTCAGTGACACCAGCTGGAAAATGTTATAAGTCAGAAGGGGCTGGCCCAGGACACGATTTGGGGCAGCGAGGTGCTCTTGAATTGCTGCCCTGAAGTGTGGTTTCTGTGCCCCTGTTACTGCCTAGAGGCTCTTCTGATGATCTGAGGGCCCCGGTCGGCAAGTGACAGGAAGACCATTGGCGTGATAAGCTGCCCTACTAACCCAATACGATCCCCAACCCTTGTTAGCAAAGGAAAAACTTACATTTAAGAAAATCAGAAAAGGTTACATTGGCTGCCCCTGTTCCAATCAGAGGTCACTCCCTCTGTAAGACTGTCCTCTGCAGCCACTGCCTGCGTAAATGCCGGAGAAGAAAGGTCTCCAGCAATTCATCCCAGTGTTGGTGGGGACCAGGCTAGGAGGAATTGGTTTATAAAAGATAAAAGCCCAGGAATTGGTTTATAAAAGATAAAGACAGTAGCACCATTTAAAAGTTTTTAAATCTCCAGCATTCTGTGAGAAAATCTGAAAGTACTAGCCAACTGTGGGCAGACCCTCACCTAACCGTGCTCTTACCTTAAGGATCTCTTGTGCACCTGTTCTATCAGTTGCCCAGATCTGCTCGACAAAGTGGTGGTTTAAGACAATAGAAATGTATCCTCTCTCAGTTCTGGAGACTGAGGTTGAAATCAAGGTACCCTAGGGGCTAAGCTGCCCTAGAGCTCCTCACCTCTCTTCTGCTACACTTGAGTGGGAGCTGACAATCCTTGGCAAACTGGCTGGTGGCTTGTGTTTTTTGCCATCTCTCCTTGAATCCTTGTCTCTGCTCTTAGAAGGATCCCAGTCTTTAGATTTGGTGCCCTCCAAACCCAGTGTGACCTTATGTGAACTGATCACATCTATGAAGATTTTTTTCCAAATAAGGCCACCTTCTGAGTTCCCAGTAGACACGAATCCATAGATACCCTTTAATCCAGGACACTTGCCCACAGCCAGCTTGAATGTCCAGCTTGGTCTAGGACTTTCTCCCAATGGGCTGACAATAGCCCATGGCCACCCATCAGCCTAGGGTGCACACACTGCCCATGGCCTCTTCTCAAGAGGATGAAGGAGGGAAGGGTCACATGGGGAGATTTCAGGTTCGTAGTGACCCAAAGTACAGGCCAGCAGGTGGCTGAGGGTGACCAGTATCTGTGGCCCCAGTTGTCTCTTACCCCATGGGGAAGGTTAGGGCCAGATAAGGGCTAAAGAGATGCCTCTGAAGGGTAGTGCTCAGCATAGGGTGTGATGCACACAAGCCGAGCAAGATCTAGTGAGGCAGATGTATGCACTGAGAGTCCTCAAATAGTGCTCCTGACAGGGAGCGACAGGAACTGTGAACAGGAAGTCCCCATCTTCCAAATGAGCTTTGAATGCAGTTGGTAGAAAAAGTAATAAACTTCCCAAGGCCACCCACAAACACCATTATGATCTGCAAAACAGGTGGAACGGGAGATGATTACAATAAGGGTAATTAGTGAAAATAATCTCAATAGGACTGAATTCAAAGGAGAGGAGTTCTTAACGCTCTGCAATTAAACTGGCACTTCAGGGAAGGCTCCTGCACTCTAGAGAAAGATAAGGAGCTTGATTTGGGAAGAGGGTTCATCAGGGTGTGCGGTCAAGTTACTGGTACTCGCTTAGAGTCTGTGTGTTAGCTGTTGCACTGCTCTCTTCTGCACCCATCTTCTGGGGGCTCAGTCACGTGTGCTGAGAAAGAACATGGGCCACCAGAGTCTCCTCACCTACAGGTGCCTGCAGTTAGGGCTCCCCGTGAACAGCCCGCAGTCACCCGCTCAGCCTGAAGGAATCAAAGGTCACAGCCTTCTTGCCCCAGGACTCTGTGTCCATCACACTCCAGAGCTGCTGTGGTATCAGCTCCAACCATGGCCTCCCGCCCCTGCTTTGTCCCCAGAGCGCACCTCTGACAGGAGAGTCACATCCCACACTGCTTCAGGGAGCCACCCTGGGACCGCCTCATGCCATCCAACTGTTGGTACCATCCCAGTTGTGGGGTGCACAGTGCGTGTCTCCCAGACCAGCCCGTGTGGGGAAGAAGCCAAAGGAAAGATGGGTGGGAAAGGAAGAAGACAGAAAAGAGAAGCAACAGAGAGAAGGGCAGAGAGGGCGAGGGAGAGGACAAGAACTAGAGGATGAACCACTGTCCGGGGGTGACTAGAGGACAGACTTGGAAGGGAGGATTTGGACAGGAAAGGCTCTCACATATTTACTCAGTAGTTTAGATACTTGAAGGGAAGGAGCAGAGTCCTGAGCAAAGGTATCAGATAAATACTAAACCCAAGCCAAAGACACAGAGGGTGATGAGATTCCATCGCAGATGAAAGAGGAGGTTAGAAAATAAGAGAGGTCAGCAGTATAACAAGCAAAAAGAAAGCTGTGGAGCACTTCATAGTGATTCCCCAGAAGACCTTTACTTTATGTAGTTAGGCACACTCTTGAAAAGAGAGTTCATTGGTTTTTTTTGTCTGTCCAATCCCATCTTGAGCCCTTGGAGATCTCACTCTTCAAAGAACTGTGTTGAGGAAAATCCACTGCAATGTCTTACCCCAGAGTCACCCACTCTTCCCTCAAGGTGCTCATAAGAGAACTTGGCTTTCCTGTCTGTGAGTAGCAAGGATCCCACTTAGGCTTCTCACGTGCAACCTCACCTCAGGCACCTGGATATAAGATAAGCCAACCGGAGTCCGGTATCTGGGGCCACACACTGAAAGGAATCAAAGAAGATGACAGTCTCCTCTCAGAGAAGTAAGATGAATATCTTTCAACAGTAAGGGAGAAGATCCTGCCTCTGGTTTCAGAAGTGCCATCTGAGAAAGGAAAGACCCTCTGCCAACTGGGAAGCTAGAAGTCTGCGCCTACCTAGGCATGGTGATGTCTAAGGGGGAGAGAAGCTCAGAGCAACATCTTGTACCTGGACTTCAAAACTGATTGAACTTGGGAGATTAATTTCCAGCTTGAGACCAGCACTGTGATGACCACTGGGACTTAAACACTCACTGGTGTCCCTGCCCTCAAGAAAAGGCCAGATATCAATGGTCAAAGAACAGGGCATCTGAGCTGAAAATGGTTATACAACTTAGAATCCAAGGCACCAAATATCCATGATTGTCTCCAAAGAATTTCTTCCTCTAAGGCTGCAGTACCTGGTAAAAGGTCAAGGAAGACTTTAGACAGTGGTAAGAAGCTCCAAAGCAAGGGCTCAGCATCTGTTTGTCAGATAATCTCTCCGATCAACACTTTAGGTAGGTGTCTTTCCTTTGTCTTCTGTTCCGTAAGTAACATGGAAAGTCGCTTTCGTTGGGTGTCATTATACCCCACGGAGCAGTATTTTATTTTTAATGGGAATTATTATGGGTGCAGGACCACAAAATGGGTCTCAGAGTGCACCCTCGGCTGCCAGCTAAATCTACTCATGAATTTAAAGGGTTTTTTTTTTTCCTCATTAATTTCATCGAGGGATCTTTCAAACCCAGGCAGCAGCAAAACGCAACAGATTATGAAGTCACAAAGCATCGAGGTTGTTCATGAGTGTCAAAACCACAAATGCTGTCTGTACCTGGCACAGGTCTGTCGCAGCAGGTCCTGAGCTGCTGAAGGGAAGACTATTAATAGGGAAGGTTTCTGATCAGCCCTGCATCCTCACTCTCCAGAACAGCAACAGGCCGAAACGTGTCTGTCCTCATGTACTTACGAAGTGGACAGACGGATGGAGGGGTGGAGGGAGGGTGGACGGGTGAGGTTTGTGTGAGACAGAATGAAATATTCCTTTCAACTCAGTAATGAAACAAGGAAGCTGCCTTTCTAGAGAAGCTCATCATATGACATGAGATGGAGGATATTTCCTCACTTATTCCGAACAAGTACATTTCCAAGATGCTACATTTTGCTTAAGAGTTTACAATGTATTTGTGTTAAGAGCTCTTTAAAATGGGTAAAAAAATCTCTTTTTATTCTTGAGTACTATAAGCATAAATCTTTACATTTTAAAGACTCCAAAATTTTAATTTATAGTCCCAGAGCTCTCCATATATCTCCCTCAGCTCATTTATATATTTTTCCAATTACTAAGAGAAAGAGAAGTGCACCCTTTTTAAAGGTATTTTACAATATCTCTTTAAAAATGCACTGGGCAAGTCTTTGAAGCTGCCCGAGAGTCTTAGGCAGTTTCTGAAAATTGACCAAATAAGGCAGCACCGCCACACCCGTCTGCTCAGCGATTGTAGACTCATTGAGGATCAGTTCTGACAAAGGAACAAGTATGTTGGAAATGAAAGTGAGAACCGGCCTGAGCGTGGGCCACAGCAACCTCCGTGTGCACTGTCTTGGTGGCCGTGGTGCCTCCAGAGACCCTGGGCCAACCCAGCTGCAGCTCCACCCAGCAGGCCCCAGGGCCTCATTGGCTCTCTGAGCACCACCCCCAAAGCCCCAGTGTCGTCCTTCGGGTGGCAGTGTCTATCCCCCAAGTTCCTCTACTACAAGGTATTTTAATGGGGACACAGCTCTTGGTATCTGTGGCTATGTTGTGGTTAAATGTCCCTGGTATTAAGAAGTAACTTAGTGCAACACTTGACCATCTGACATCTCCCAGCCCACAAACAAAAGGTCAGCGATGAAAACTGCCTCATTACCCTCCTCACTGCCCAGGCATGGCTCCTTCCTTATCAGGGTTTGGTGGGAATGGGGTTGGCTCTTTTCTTTCATGTATATGTGTTCTTGGAGCAAGAAAAGGTGAAGAAAGTGTATTGCTGCAGAAAGATCCAAAAGCTGACACAGATTCACATGGCAAAGTGCCCTTTCCCTTGGGACAATTACAAAACACCCGAGAGGCAGCCACATTCTGAGCCTATAAATTAAGAGATTAAGAAAATTACCCCAGCTGGGCATGGTGACACATGTGTAATCCCAGCACTACAGGAAGCCGAGGCAGGAGGATCTCAAGTTCCAGGAATGCCTGGGCAATTTAACAATTTAGTGATACTCTGTCTCAAAATAAAAATATAAAAAGGGGCTTGGAGGATGTAGCTTCGTGGGAAGGCCTTGGGTTCAATTTTTAGTACTATAAAAACAGACAACTAAATCCAATCACTCAAACTTTAAATGTAGCTCATTTTTGCCACCTACAGTAATGGTCACCGAGGCCAAGGCAGACGTATTTCTGGTGGTTCAGAGGGTTATCGAGGATGTACCCCACTTAGACGATGATCTTGAGAATGACAATGACATAGGAACTGGTGTAAGTGAACAATTGTTGGAGATACCTTTTCAGAAAGGCTGGCGGTCGTGTAGTCTGGTGTCACAACACGATGTCAAACTTTCCCCTTGAACTTCTATTTCTCAGGTGTGAACATCTTGCTTCCTGCAAAATCTCAGCCCTCCAAGGGCTACACAGAGTCGGAGGTTCACCCAGACACCTGGCTCGCTTTTGCCCGTGTCTCTCAGCTCTCACCTGGGCTCATTAAAATGCAGAATTCCAGGTCCAGAGAGACCGAAACTCAGCTCTTCCCAGCACCAGCCTGAGCCTGGCTTTGCACAGAGCCATGGGGCTCTCTCCGCAGACTGCAGATTTACATGGTAAAAATAGAAACACGGGGCATCACATGTATATGCAAATTTGCCAACCAAACTTAGTGCTGAAAATAGTTATTTACTGTTTGGCTTGCATATTGGCCCAGAAAACCCTCTATACCTATTTCATGCTCATTTAAATTCTTTAAGAGTCCCTGACCCATTTAAATTCCTTGAGGGATGCCTGGCTTCACATGGCTGTTTGTCTGCTCTTCTCTCAGCCATACTGAAAGAAATACTGCCTGTCGTTGCAGATTGGATTTGAGAGAAATAGACTGGCTCCAGTTTCTTAGGGCCCCACCTGGGCACCGCTTAGCCATGGGTGACCTCAGAGCTAGACTCCCAGCCTCTATCTTGAGAGACACTTTGGGTGTGGTGAGGAGGGATCCTAGGATGGACAGCTGGACAAGCTGCAGAACAGCTTTTCTGATGCTGCAGTCCTTGGGCCCCTGTCAGAATCAACCGGAAGTGGCGGTGGTGGCACGTACAGAAGGTGAGAGGTTGGGTCCTCCCTAGACTCACATGATCTGAATTTCTGGTACCAGTGCTCTGGGTTCCTGGGGCCAGGGTTCACTCTGGAACAATCTCAGTGGACTCCAGGGACTGGGGATCTGTCACTAAAATCTGCCCAAGATCTTGACAATGTGCTGGTCAGAAGCTGGAGTCTATTGCAGACCAGGAAAGGGCAGAGGGCACCTCAGGCCTCACCACCAAGGGAGGGCACTGGCATCACACAGAAAGGCATCAAGGAGCAGAGGTGACCTTCCACGTCCCCAGGGAACCATGAGGCCTGTCCTGGCTGTTTTTCAGGAGCTCTTCTGATGATCATAGAAAGAGCCTCTGTCTATCATGGCAACACACTCACCATTTCTGCTGCCCGCTGGCTGCCCTAAAGGTACCTCTGGGCCTGTGTTCAGGGACAACGACTTGGAGGAGTTCGGGATTCTAAAGTTGTGTACTGTGCACTCAAATCCTGTCTCTGCCACCTTCCAGCGGCGAATTTGTCAACCCCAGGAGTTATGAGTAGCAGTTGCTGCCCGATAAGGTTCTCGGGAGGATCAGCGCTGCCAACCTAGGGCGAGGCCGGCCACGTGGTGAGGCCTGGGGACACAGCAGGTTCTTAATAAATCCATGCCAGGGACCCGCAGAAAACCTTCCAGCTAGAGAAAGGAATCTGCTTTGGAAGGATTCAAAGTGAAGCCTAGAGAAGCTACAGAAACTGCCTGAAGACGTTCTCTCTGCCTTGCTCTGGCATGGAAGGAAGCTGAGATCACTCCAGCTCGAAGATGCCCCCACCATCAAGAAACAGCTCATACTATAAATTCAGTCATTTACTTAGCAGGCCTTTAATCAATCTGGCAACACACTGCTTCTCCTCTCAAATTAAAAACACATTTGCCAAACCATTATATCGCACCCGCCATCACAACGGCACTGGATAAAGACCCATCTTGTGAGATACCTGTCCTGGCAGACGCCCTCCTTCCTCGGAGAGAGCACATCTTGCTGCAAGCAACTCAAAGCTCAGCGCACACATCTTCACACCGGAGCGGAGTGGCTGCGTGCGTATCTGTGCTCTGTGGCTGTACCCGAGTGCCCAGGGCACTCCTGTGCGTGTGCCCTGGCACCTTCGTGTGGATACACAGCACAGATCATGCGATGCTCCCCCACCTAGATGCTGCCGAGCTCCGAGGCCTATAGCACCTCTCTGACTCCCTGGAAAAATCAAAGCAAAACACTTTAAAAGCCCATTAAACACTGACGCCAGAAGTGAGCATTCCCTGTGTGTTATGTCAGCAGGCTGCGGAGTAAGAGAGCAGGGGCATGAGCACCAATGAACATTCCAGAAATGGCTTTATTGTCCTCCACATCTCTGCCTTCCTTTTTTTTTTTTTTTCCTTCAGCAACAACAGAAATCTGTGAAATGACTGAGGGTGGTTAATTAAGCATTGCAGCCCGTATTCCGCTGCAGTTTCAATTGGATATGGTGTTCTCTTTCACTTCCTGTTATTCAGGACTGCGGGGCTGTTAGACACCTGCCGCGCTCCCAGCCCAGCTGCCGCTCTGCCCTGCGCGGAGGCACAGCGGCCGAGAGGAAGTGAGGGCCTGGAGCAAGTGAGGGCCTGGAGCAAGTGAGGGCCTGGAGCGGGGGCTTGCTGCGCACCCCAGTCCCTACCGCGTGAGGTGGAGGCCGGCGGCCGCAGCTAATGCGGGTCCACACTGGCAGCGTGAGGGCCAGCAGCTGGCGGCGAAGAACCCGTCCCATTGTGAGCGCGGTGGCAGAAAGCCAACCGTTTTCTCCCCAATCCCCACACCCCACGTCCTGCCGCGACCTCCGTGTAATTAAAGCCGGGGCATCGCGGTGGGCTGGAATCAGATGTTATTCGCTGGTTTGCGGGGACCCTGAACACGGGAGTAGGGCTGTGCGCAGAGGGAAGCGTTCACTCGCGTTGGAGTCGGTCACCGGTTCATTCACAAACCCACTCATTCAGTTTTTAAACAGAGAGAGAGAGGAGTGGGATATGAGGGGTGATCAAAATAGGCGGTTTATGTTTAAGTTTTATTATTATTTTTTTACAATAAAGGTGCAGTGCCGTTAATCCCCTGTAAAGCACTCCCTCTGCCCGGAGCACACTTACCCTGCTATTTTTTCACACTATCTGAGCAGTTCTGGAGTCTCCTGATGTCTTTACCAGGTGTGACCAAAAATACAGCGGATGCTACCCCTGAGCGCCATCCGATGGAAAGGCAGCTCCTAGGAACAGGGTGCGCGTCCTCAGCCGCCTGATTCATCCCATCTGCACCTGGCGACTTGTGGCTCTGCCACCCAGTCAGAAGGACCAGGAAAGGTCAGAGCTCTGAATGGGTTTGGGGAACTGAAGGGATCCACAGGGCCACAAAAGCGGACGTTGAGAGACTGCTTCAGAAAGTGGCCAGAACAATAGGGTGAATGTGTTTACAAGAAGAGGAAGTACTGTGAGGGAAATTAATGGAAATGTATCTATCGTGATAAAATTTTTAAAGTTCAATATTCAGCATATTTTCTCCATCATTCCACAGAAACTCAGATCTCAAGGGGCTGGGTCTTTGTGAAGTGTAGGCCAGGGAAGGACATGGCTGTCAGGCTAAGGGAGTCTTGATTCTCTAGATTGTGGGGTTCTCAGCTGTGGGGCCTGCTGTTGACGGCAGCAGTGGGCGAGCAGATGCAGGGAGGGGTGGTGAAGGGGACCTGACACCGCAAGGGCTGCGGGGCTCCAGAGAGGCCAGAGTAAGACAGCTCTGCATGGTGAGATTGGCAAGACGTGGAGAATTCTTGGCTGTGACAACGGAGGAAGGAAATGAACCCAGGAGACAGCCACGAGGCTCACCCAGGGGTGGCCCACTGTGAGAGAGAAAGCAAAAGCAAGGGTGTGGAGTTGTACAGAGACTCCCAGAGTAGTTGGTTTAACCAGGCAGCATTTCTAGACCATCCAGAACCTTTGCCTGAGACAAGGGGACGGATGGATGAATGTGTGACGACTATGAGCATCAGACAAGCCCCTCTAGCAGGGACACATGATATACATAACAGATTCGCACGCAGCCTGAATGGGCATCCGGCACCCATTTCTGGGAGGTAAAAACAGGTTCAGAGAGGCCGTGTCCTTCTTCCAAGGTGTCCTTGCTTTTGCTAGAGCGAGGGCTGGCCTTCACACATTCAGCCTGCCAAGTCCACTCTTTGAGGCAGGCTGGCCCCTCAGAGATGAGTAAGAACCAGCATGCTTATTTCTGAATCCTCACAAAGGTGTAAGCTGAGACCCCACAGGGAGGGAAGCTACTTCCAATGAGATAAAGGACTTATCTCCCTGGAGGAGGCTTTGCACAGAAGGACAGAGAATGTGACAAGACCTGCCCTTATCGTAACAGAGATACCACACCATTTACATATTAATTTTCCTTAAATCATTAAGGCTTTGTGTACAGTGATTGGTCCCAGGACTGGTTCCATGGGCCAGTGATTCAGAAACTTTTCTCTCTGAGTACCTTCCTGATTAGGGTTAGAAAAAGGAATATACCTCTGAGAGTCAGCACTGGAGAGAGAGTTTGGCAGGAGGTGGGTTCCATCCGGGCCCAGCTTGCTCAAGGGTATCTGTGCCTCACCTGGGGGCTCAAGCACCCATTTCCTTAATTTAGAGTAATATATAGGAAATCTTAGTGGAGAATTGGGGCTGAGGGGCTGTCCAAAGGGAAGGAGATCATTGTGCTTTAAGGCCTCATGGGACAGATCCTAGAGGAGTCTCAGTCCTTTTCCTTGTCAACTCCCGGCACTGACTGAAGGTTTCTCAGATGATTTACCTCTAATCAAGCCGCAGGAGAATCACAGAGACTGGCCCTCCATGAGGGGGCAGCCTCTGTCAAAATACAGATTCCGATCCCTCTCCAGGAGGCGGCGCACCACAGGCTTTTCCTCTAGAAAGAAAGGACACTGTGATTCCCTGGAGAGCAGTCAAGTTCCACAGCCCTTGGGAAATGGGACAGTTGTTGCTTGTTAGCTCTGGAACCTCATTCCTGTCCCTGCTCCTGCCTTCAATCTGCTTGGCTGGGACATCACTACATCCAATGTCATTTCCAACCCACTTCCGCTCTGCCGGCCCTGCCCCTTGCCAACCAACTTCCTGATGGATCTGGTCAACAGGAGATGGAGGAAGGAGACTGTGAGGAGAGGGGGAGAGCTAGAGAACTCTGCCCTCCCCTCAGGTGTTAGCCTGCTCCAGGCCCACGCGCAGCCTGCCCTGCAAGATCAGCTCCTTTGCCCAGCCGTCATATGATCCCTTTCCTTTCCAGCTCCCCTAGCACCTTTGTAATTAGTTTTCCAAGTGGCATTTGCCTCTGTGCACCTAGCTGGGGTGTGTTCTGTTTTCCTAACTGTACTATGGCCAAGGCAGGAAGTAAATCAGCACAAGTCAGAACCACTCTCCAGCTACCCATGCGTCATGGTGTTTCTCGGTGCACCAAGTTTTGTGTGCATTAGTATCTGCCCTGAAATATTCTCTTGCCACAGATGTTGGGCATGAGCCTCAGATCTGGGTAGTGTGGGTCAGAGCAATGGTGCAGCCCTGTAGAGCTCCATCCTTGGGGGAGAACATCAGGGCTGATGTTGGGGCTCCACAGGGGAGCTGACAGGTAAGGCAGGGAGCAGCAATGTATCTCTGTTTAGTAGGAGGTTTTGTGCCTCTTCACCAATGAGGAAACTGAGGCAGAGAGGGAAAGATATCTCCAAAGCATGTGTGCCTGAAAACCCCCTGATTCCTTAAAAAGAAGGTGCTGGGATAAGATTTTGCGACAGAAACCCGAGGTACTGTTGTGGCTTGAATTGTCTCCCTAGAAAGACATGTTGAGATCCTCTCCCCTGGCACCTGCATATGTGACCTTTCTGGGCAGTTACAGGTGGAGCCTAGGGAGATGCAGCTGCCAGCAAAGGGACTACAGAGCCACCAGAAGTGGGCCAAGGGAGGAAGGCTTCTCCAGTGCTCCTCTCATGAGCCTTCAGAATCAGCACGCCCTGCCAACACCTTATCATTCCACTTTGGGCCTCCAGAAGTGTGAGAGAATAATTTCTATTGTCTTCAGTCTACAGACATGCTGGAAACTGGCACAAGTAGAAAAATCCTGGAAGTGGGCACCTCACATGAGCCTCACATGAGCCACCGCAGTGAGATGCCCACCCCGGGGGACTCCGACCACAGACTGCAGGGAGACACAGACCCAAGGGCCTTGCGCACGCAGGCAGGGCCAGCTCTCTGAGTAGCCTTAAAATAAATTACATCATTTTGTGCAAAAAGAGTATTACCAATTTTTAAAAAAGCTTATTGTGTGACATATATTTTCTGTACACTAATGATATCTTTGCATATCATGTAAGAATATAGTTAGATATGGGAAATGGAGCCACATGTATCTGCCATCATTTGTCAAGTGAACACTGTGGACTCCTCACATCCCAAGTCTGAAAGGCTGGGTGAAGTCAGAGCCTACAACTGGGGTTCTCTGTGTCATGGCAGAAGCTGCTCCCCAGCTCCCAGGAGCTCCCTTTCCTCTTAACTCCTGTGTTAGCCTCTGTCCTGGCTTACTGAGCAGGGCCGGCCAGTGGATATCTGTAGCAGCATCACTCGCTGGATATGAGACCCCAGAACAGTCTTTCCCGATGCAGGTCACATTTCCTTGGCTTCTCCATGGCTAGGGTGAGAATCAGAGTGTGCAAAAGAATACAGGTGCAATGGGGAGAATATGGGGAGAGGCAGGATTTGCTCTATCTGAGATTGTGATCAGACTGCTGCAGTCCTGTGTCCTCCATGGCTGGTAGGGTCATTGCCCAGATGGGGCCCAGTGGAGAGATTCTCTTCTCAGATTTTCTGTAATAAGGTGAGATCCAATGATTGTGTAAGAGGTAGCGGCCCCCAGGGTAATTGAGAGTTCATCACAATCTACCTGGGGATCTACAGAACTTCTTTCATGAGTTCTTTGGCAATTCTGAAGGGACTTGAATTCAGGGACAAAACAACGCCTCAGCTCCTTTGGAGATAATGCCAGGGTCATGTTTGGACACTGAGAGCTCCCGAGTCACACAGTTGTTTGCAGGGCTGTTTTTGACGTCCTCCTCTTAGACTCTTGTATCCTTGTCCATTTTCCTTGGGGAAAAGATTGAATGGGGAAACTGCGACCATCACAGCCTGTGGAGATGAATGGTTTCTAAATATGTGTGTCTGTGATCAATGGCACTCCTTTGTCATAGAAGGGCCTCCCAACATTGCCTGGGGTGAGCATGGGCTGTCTTGGACACTTCTGCCCCCACCTGACAACACTCCAAGTTGGAGTCCAGGTCACCAAAAAGATTTGAAAGCGTCAGGGAACCCATTGTGACTTCCCTGCAGTCCCTGGGAAATATTTAGGGAGGTGTAAAATTATTAAGAAGTGCTTATCTTCTTCAGCCACTGCCTCAGGGCTTTCAGGTAAATAGTCTTAACAGTTGAAATTCCTCGGAGGAGCTTAAGGAACTTGCCCACTATCAAGCCAGATAGTGGAAGGAGGAGGAGTTGAATGCAGGCCTATCTCACTCCAAAGTCTACGCTTGTCCAAGGGGCCAGCTCTGTCCTGACCTTATCAGGGACTAAACCACATCCAGACTACAAGAATGCGGCCAGTCCAACTCCTCCGCTGGTGTTGGTGAGACACAGCCGTGGGTACAGCAGAAGCGTTTCTCACTCTGCCATCTGGTGTCACATTCTGCAGGAGTCCCAGAGCCTCCCCACTAGGGGGAAGGGGCCCCTTGCCGCTCGCTGTGTGAGGTAGAAGAGGGGCTGCTGTCCGTACTGAAGCTGTCTCAGTGTGCTGGATTGGAGCTTACAGGGCATCTGTGTGCCCAAGAAAAAGAAAACTCCTGGGCTGGGTATTTGAAAAGACCTCACCCTAGGAGCTTGCTCCTGCACTCCACGCTGGATTCTCAAATGAAATCTTTGAAGCTGTTTACACAAAAAGGGTCCAAGTCCAAAGCCAACAGTCCCAAGGCATATCTTGTTCAGGGAGGGTGGCATAGGCGGGGATTACTCCCTGGTGACTTCCTTCCGGGCAGGCACTCCACACACCCTTTCTCTTCTTTTGATCCTCTCAAGGACACCACAGAGCCTGTTATTAACCCTACTGCACAGATGAGAAGGCTCAGGAGCCGTGCTCCTTGCCTAAGCTCTTCAACACAGCAGAATAGTTTTGTTTTGTGGACTTCCTGTGGGAGATACCCCACCTCTCTGGTGCTGTGTGACAGATCTTTCCTAGGACAATGCTGTTTTGGGGAACCTACTCCTTCCCCCACTAGCCAAAGGGAATTTGGACAGCCCAATCCAAACGGTCTGGTGTCTGTGGGAGGTCAAAAGGAGCTCTAGAGCTGATTCCAGCATTGTTTGCCTTGATCTTTCTTAACCTCATATATAAAATGGGATAATAAAAAAATTCTCCCTCATAGCATCTCTGTGGGATTAAATAAGGTCTTACCTAGAAACCAAGCATCTAACATGTCACTGATTTTATGAATCCTATCACACAGATAAGAGTCCAGGAAGGTCACAAAAGTTTAAGAGCACTATATAGGTTGATAGGATTCATCCACTAAAAAACGTTGGTCCTATAAGTAAGCATTTCAGCAGCTTCTAGTTATACTGTATTTCCATGGTGCTTCAAAGAATCATGAAGGTTTTTAGTTTCCTCAGCTCATTAAATTTTTTGACTGAATTCAAGCCTTGTTCTTCTTCCTCTCTGCCCCAACGTCAAAGGAAGTGGAAGCCTCAGGACTCAGGGATGGCTCCACTCAGAAACACTTGGATGAGTGGGAAGCACATTGTTCAGTTTCTCTCCTGGCCTCCTGTCCTTTCCTCTTGCAGTTCAAGCTACTGAGAAGGTTCACTTTTCCCTCTTGTGCTCTTCTGAGCTTGTAGCTATCTGTTCTTCGGTGTCCTGAGGAGCAGACTGTCTTCTCTGTGCACCAGAACTTGGGTGTTTGGGAGAAAGCAAAAGCCCTTTGCAGAAAAGAATTCCCTGTCTGGCTGGGAGTGGGCACACTGCACAGAGTCCATCCTTGCTGCTGTGTGACTGATCCCCCAGGGCTGGCCGAGAACTCTGCTTTTCACAGCCACTTCTCACTTCTCACTTCCCACAGCCACTTCTGCAGTGGCAAAAGGCCACTTTTCCTGGGAATATTTGTGGGGATCATGTTAGCATTTGTGTCAAGAGGTCCTGCTCTGTCACTTAGCTCAAGGCCACCAGGCTATCACAGGGCAGCACCAGGGATTCAATATGGACAAAATACATGGAGGAGCTGGTCATAATCATTAGACACTGTAGCATTGACTGCAATGTAAGAATTTCCACCCAAAGGAAATATCTAAAGCATGGCAAGAGGCTCATGGAAGAACAGAGTTAGCATTTGCTGAAAACCTATTGCATGCTGGGCCTGAGGCTGGGAAAGCAGAGAAGAGTAAGGCCATGGAGGGTGGTCCAATTCTATAGGGAAACCAGGCTGTGAATGGAAAACTAGACCCTACATGGTCACACTGCAGTGCTTGCTCTTTGGACAAACTGTTCCACTGCTTGGAACTTGGGCTTCTCCGTGGGCTTCTCTCTTCTACATGGATGTAAAGGGACCCCTCTCTTTCCAGAGCTTGAAGACTGTGGTGTGTCTGTGCCCTAAAGAACTCAGTAAGGGTGAGACTGAACAGGAGCATTCAGGAAGATCGTCCTCTTTCACCTTTCACCATGACAGAGGGCATCCAGTGTTACTGCACAGGTAAGGATGGAGTTTAACAAGAACAGGAGGTTGGGCCACTTGACTTCTCTTGTTGAGGGCATGTTGGGGACAGGAGGCACCCCACCCCTGATTTCTTTCTTGTGGACAGGGTCAGTCCGCAGAGTGCTGCACCAACTATGGAGTGGCATATCCCTGTCACCAAGGAGCTTCCGCAGTGAAATCCAGCTTCTCGGACAGGACCCCAGAGTGCATGTTTTCTAAACTGACACAGGTGACTCTGACATGCAACAGAGGTCATGACTGCGGTGACAGAATAACTTACAGGATCTGTTATGAAAGAAAATGCAAGAATGTCAAGACTGTGACAATGAGAGGTGACGTGAAGGTCCAAGTGACCCGCAAATGGCACCCAGGCTGAGGTTTGCATAGTGTTCTAGTTCTGCTCTGCCCAGGGAATGGAGACTGTCTTCAGAAAGAGGAAGTGGCTTACCTAATTGGTAAATTTGGGAAGGGAGTAGCTATCCTGGGCTTTGCTCTCCACCCTCCATGGTTCTGAGGACAGGTCTGCATGTGGAAAGCAGATATTCGATTGTGTTTCTGTCTGTCTGTTTATTAGGTCTGAGTGACGCAGCACATCCTTCCATATTTGACGAATTCCAGGATACAGACTCCATTAGCTTCCTCCCCCAGGCTGCAGAGTGTTTTGCTTTGTAATCCAGCTCCAGTTGTACAAGGGAAGCACAGGGAAACTTCTGGCTGAGGTCTGGAAGGTGCCAGTGAGTACCCTTCTCCCCTACTTGTGTTACAGAGCACTGAGAGAGTGTGGGCCGGACACTGCAGAGCAGCCAACACACTTAGACTGCAGGCAGGCTTCTCCCAGGGGGAAAGGACATGTGCCAGGGCGTGGTGGCTGCAAGGAGCTCGGTCTTTCGGTCACAGACACGAGAAGAACAAAGTTGTGAGGCCTTACTTGGATGAGACAGGGCAGTGGGGAGATGACAAGAGTCTGTACACATGTAGAAGGATATTGCTGGCTTTTGGGGGGCTTAAGAGATCCCTTCTAAAGTTGCGTGCAGGATGCTCAGTTACGTATCAACGCCCAGAAAGTTCTTGTGTACAGTGTGAGATTCCAGGCCCTGAGCTTGCAGGCAGATGGGGATATGGAATGACATACCAAGCCCTAGGTCTCTTGCCCACTGCCTGGCTCTCCATACTCCTGCAGGGACAGAGCAGTCCCTTCTCTTTCTGGGGAGTCCTTCAGAGGGTCGGTATGCATATGTGGCATCCCACTCTGCTATCCTGCTGTGGACTTGAGAATGGCGAGCATGTCTTTGACTTTTTTCTCCTTTTTCTCCCTCTCCTCCCTGTCGTGTTTTACACAGCTCTGTTTAGACTGGACGCTGGTTAATGGGCAACCTTTGCCCTTTGGCTAAAAGCTGTGACCAGGAAATCCCACCTCCCCTTAATGAGGGTTTTGTTCAGGTTCCGGGAGCAAGCAGCACACAGCTTCTGCTCGGCCAGGGCATTGTCTGCCTGGCTTAGAAGCAGAAAAAGAGAAAGAAAAACAAGCAAAGACAAAGAGAAAACCTTTCCACTGTTGAATTAAAACAGCAGACTCCAGCCCCCAAGCAAGTTTCTGTCTCTATTAAGCTAACAAAAGGCCCTAAATGCCAGGCCAGGCGAACAAAGAGTAAGGAGAAAGGGTAGCCACAGAGGAGGGCTCAAGGCACAGGAGACTCAAATGCTAGGTTTCTAGAGTTCTCTCTGGTGGTCAGCCTCCATGCCACATTGACAGTGGATGCC
The DNA here is from genome assembly GCA_004026965.1 of Petromus typicus. Lineage (NCBI taxonomy): Eukaryota > Metazoa > Chordata > Mammalia > Rodentia > Petromuridae > Petromus > Petromus typicus. Next base: position 28,696 of record PVIR01000019.1, read on the forward strand.
TTAGACATTTAGGACCTAAAAATCGTGGCTCTCAGAGTTCCCACTTTGAAACTAGTGTCCTGCATTGACTTTGCAACCCATAGGCACCTTGGCCGTAAGCCTTTCTATTCTGTGATTTTTGCTTCCCAGCTCCCTGGTTACTAGGGCATCCAAGCCGTGTGGTCAAACTCATTCCTAAATCGTTTCTCTCTCCTGTGTGGATGCTGAATGTGACTGTCAAAAGGCTTTATCCTGTTGTCTTACACTCTGAGGAGAAGCTCTGTCTGGGAAGAAGCTGCCTTTCTGGGGTTGTCTGACTCCTGCGGGCCTTGTGTGTGATGGTTTCTCTTCCTCAAAACCTGGAGCTCCTGGCATGAAGGTTGTGCTCCAAAAATGTGTGTTAGTGAGCTTCAAATATTAATCAGTGCTGCTCGTGACTTGTCTCACATCAAGCATGACAGCTAATGGTTACGCCTAAGTCAGATAAGTGTATAGAGTAAAGACTTTAAAGTAGATAACGCGTATGGACTGCTGCCTACATGTTATGTTGGTGACTTGACTCTTCCTGAGCCGTATCTCAAATCTTAAGATAATCCTAGGATTTTTATGAGTTCCTAAAGGTGAGGGAGAGAAAAAGTAGAACAAAAATCTAAAAATTCTCTTCTTCAAAAAAAATTTTTTAGAGGAAAATTACAGATATGGCAAATGATTTCTTTTTGTTTTGTCAATACGAGATTATTCAGAAGTCTAATATTTTACCTGATTACAGCTCAACAAAATGTTTAAAATAAACTAAAGCGTTAACCATAAGTTTGATTAAAATTCAAAATACTTGGTTTTAAGTCTGTTTTTAGTCATCAGTGTGAAGAGGAAAAGAAAAGAGAATAGAGGAGAGGGCAGTGGGCAGGGAGTGAGTACCGAGTAGTGGCGAGTCATAGAATAGGTCATAGAACAGGTCCCCTGGGATAAAGCAGCCTGCAGCTTGGGAGAGAGGAGCCCTTAGCGGGGACAGGAGCCCAGCGTGCAGCCCAACTGCACAGAGTACGCTGGACATCGGGACAGCCAGTCCTAGTGGTGTCTGATTCCACACGATCCATCCCCCTGGCAGCCGGGGGACACCTCGAGGATGTGGGAACCTGGGGGTGAATGCGCACTGGCCCCTGGTGAGGAAGACTTGGGAACAGTGTCACCACTCCTCCTGGCCTGCAGCTTCAACTTCGGGTTGGTTTTGAGGGTTGCAGGTCATCTTCAATAGCAGGAGAGGAGCGCAGGGAGGACTTAGTGTCATGACACTGAAGGCAGGACTCTGTCGTCCTGTTCGCGGAGGCACACCTTCACGTGGCGATGCTGAAGGGGACCGAGGGGCTCTACTCCTATCTCGTGGGTAGGGGTGGGATTCCGTTGTGACTTTTTATACGTTATACATGAATAATAATTGTGTATGTTTTAATTTTCTACATTTATGTGTCTGTTCATTTTGCTTATGTGCATGTTACTATAAGTTACAGCAACACATGCGTAACACATATTTAATAATGCCTTTCACATAAATTCTTATGTACCACGGAGCTTTTAACAACCCCGTGGCCAGAGGCTGCTGAGAAAGGCGTCAGTGTGAAAACGACTCTTTTCTGTCACTGCGTATAAAACCTTGGGCCTGAATCCAGACGAACTCCAGAGCACACACTTTCACACTTCACGCGGAGGTAACCAGGTACTGTTCGCGGCGTGCTGCTCTCTCCCCTCCTCCGGGCGCACATCTTCCCAACACCTCCCCACACAAATGCCCACATTAGCTATCGCTAGCAGAAACTTTTGTAATGAATGTGGCTTCTATGTTTTCAGCTGTAAGCAGCAGAAATCCTCCTTCAGGCGCTCTACTAGACCTTTTATCCATACTCAGGAAAAAGAATTGATTGATTTTGAAGTTAAATGTTGGCATCTGCTGTTGCTCAAACCCAAGGCCTTGGCTACAGCAATCCACCATGCTTTCAGCGCTGCCACCCGTGTGCGGCAAATGAAGACAAGCTGTTGTCGAATGAGAGATGCAAAATAGTCAATCTGTTTGTCTGTTTAATGTAACTGGGAACATAAGCTGCTAAAAGTGGTACCATTCGGCACTGTCAGATGGGAGACACTCTCCAACAAACAAAAGCCTAATGACCCATTTTACTCGGCGTTCTGAGTTGTTCCTAATGGTACTTTCCATATGCACTCAAACATGCTTTTATCTGAAACTGCAAATGGCACGATTTCCCGTCCAACACAAGCGTGTAATCTGAGCATGTGTGTGGGAGCGCATATGTGTGTGTGAGCGCGCTCGTGTCCGGGAGCGAGGGGTGGTGGCGCCCCTCCCCCCAGCCCAGGCAGCAAGGCTGACGGTTCAGACGCCTTTGAGGGGGAAGCATATTGAAGCGGCATCTGACTCTCATCTTCCCTTTACACCTGTCATTGTAGTGTATTAAAGGGAGAAATCAAGTCATTAACCATGATAGATATGTTTTTAATAAGTAAGTGTTGTGCCTCACCAGGCAGATAAATAGCAGGCTTAAGATAGCATCAGAGCTGGCATGAGATTCGGGCAGGAAGTGAATGGCTCTGCCTACAGTGTCAAAGACTCACCAGGCTCCTGGTGTTACTCGGGCTACAACTTTGCAATACTGCTCCCTGCTGGGGCTGGACTCCCACTTGCCTTTGACTTGGGAACCTCCTCACAGATGTATTTCTCAGGGCTCCTAGCGCATAAAGAAAAGCACTTTCCCCCAGCATACTGGTGGAAGACTTTGCCCACGAAGTCCTGCCCACCAAGTCTCGGGGCCATGGTGAACAAAGGTGCCTTTTAATTCAGTGGCTTGTGTCGCAAAGGATTCCAAGGCACAATCATAAAGAAAGAGTGCTATCATCTGTCATGAGACCCTGATGTTATTTGTCTGGTGTTGCAAGCTTGTGTTTATTAAAAACCCAAACAGATACAAGTCAGAATGACCAAAATGCAGTTCCTCATGTTCAAGGTCTACCAGAGACTCCTGCATTTACACCAGAAAGTCAGATCCACTTTAGTTATGGCAAAACAGGTTAAAAAGAGCAATTGCCTATGTATTCCACTGAAAAGACTCATTGCTAAAGAATATGTCTGGCCCCAAACAGCATTTGGACAGATTCAGTGGAAATAAGTTAAAAGCATATGGTTTACATTTCTTCTCTAAAGAAATGTGTGTGTGTGGGGGGGTACCTTGTGGGACCCAAGATGCAATAACAAATACAGACACTTGACAAGGGTTGGCAGGTGAAGACAGAATATTTCTGTGTTTACCTGACAACGTGACTGGAGCCAGCCCACTGGGGAGCAATCTATTTGGTGGTGACCTGTCGCACCCTGGCAGAATGTCCTTGCAGAAACATCAATGTCAGCCTGGGAGGCAGCGCTCCCTCCCCTTTGCAGGCACACAGCCCTCCAATGAGAGATGCGGAGACCTACACGAGCTGAGGATGCTGGCAGGCTGATCACGGATGCTGTCTCGGATTACAGCACCAGGAGAAAAGGAAGCAGGTGCCGCCTCCTGGGTTGAATCTTCCCATTCTGCGGGCTTCCAGGATCGAATTGTGGCTTCTCTTTTGGGGTGAGACCATTTGGGCCGTCTGCTGTACCATTGATTTCTTTCCTTCTTCTTTTCTTTTGGTCTAATCTCATTATCAGAATTGGCTCTTTTGATTGTGTAAATTAGGGACAGAGGAAACAAAAAAGTCCATGAGAGGTAGGAAAGTAGAGGTGCTGTTTTCTGACTGGGATTATGAATATTGGAGTGGGGGCACTAAAGCTTCAAGGAAGAGTCAACCATTACAGAAAATGAAGAAGGAGAAGAAACAGAAGGAGAAGGAGGAGAAGGAAAAGAGGAAGAAGAAGAGGAAGGAAAGAACAAGGAGGAGGAAGAGAGAAGAGTCTTCTTCCTCACTCTTATATATTTAATTGGAGAGCTACAATGTCCTTTATAATCAAGGGGGATCAAATGATAATTTTTGTGTCCCTGCTACCTTTGGTCAAGAAGACCAAAAAGTGAATAAATGGTATTTTTTTTCTTCCTCATTTCTTTCCATGACAGATCAAAAGTCACATGAATGATATTGCAATGCAGCTGCTTGGGTTGTACTTGGCCTCTGCATAATAAACAGGGAGCTTCTAGGACCGCCAGCTCATTAATGAGCACTAATTCAGAATGGATGGCACAATGTTCAGTAATTTAAGCAATGTGGACAATGAAGGTTCTCAACTCTGGTACAAAGAGCAGCCTCCAGAATCGTGGGGAATGAGTAATTACAGCTAATATCCACCTCAGCTTGTATTGGAAGGTCCAAAGAAACAAGGTCACAGCAACAGGCGGGGAGCTGGTCCCAGGGAGCAGGCAGCGGAGGGCAGTGAGCCAGGGCAGGTGAACTACTTCTGTTCCCCGGGCTCAGCAATGCATAAATGTTTGACAGCTCCTGCCAGGGCTGGGCCACAGAGCTGCACTGCCTGTCACGCAGCCATCCCCTCCTGCTCTGGTGTGCAGCGGAAGTCGGCCAGCAATGCAGAGGTGAAGTCTTATAGTCCCAGCCCCAACCTACTTCCAAGCTCACTGTTACTGCAGCAAACTCAACCCAAATGCTCAGTGTTCTTCTCCCCTGGGGTTCACGGGAAAGTATGACTGAGGGGTTCCTCTCCTTAGAGACACCTCCATGTTCTCTGGTGCATGGCAAAGGAGATCATGAATCTCCACCTTACCAGGTCCCTAGGAGGAACTGCCAGGAATTGGAGAGATTAGACCTGCTGGATGAATCAGAGAGATAACAGAGGAATTGGATTAGTATGGCTAAGGCATCACTTGGAACTCAAGCTGTAATAGACAGGGTCCTGCTTGCAAGCAGTAGAATGGAATCTAGAAGATTTAAGCAGAGACAATGTATTGAACAGATCAGAGGTGACGGACTCCCAGGAAAGCTGGAGAGTGAGACTCAGGAAACAAAAGAGGTGGAAGGCAGGCAGTCCTGTAGCCATAGCTTCATGGACACAGTCACTGTGCTGTGTGGGACCAGCGACTTCAGTGTGCTGCCTGCTGCTGCCAACCCTGATACTGGGCTCCAACCCAGCATCTGGAGCTCTGGGTGTCCCTTGCCACTTCTGAGCTTCCTTGCTTCCTTGGCAACATCTAGAGTCTGGGGTTCTTATGTCACTTTCTGATTGGCTAAAGCCAGGCCACACCCACTCAATTCCAGGAGAAGAGGCAAGTATCACTGGTCTTCCTGGTTTCCATATTGGAAAGGGGTAACTGCTGCCCATGAATGGTTAAACTGTAATTTCTCCTTAAATAAAACTTTCCCTCAAACCTGGGACGACCATGCTGTTTCTGCTCTTCCTACTGTTTTATTATATCTGTGCAATCAGTGTACTTTCACTCTCTCAACCTCTGCTTCTTACGGCAAAATAGTGACAGGCTATAACGGGTGATGATACCAGGTGCTGCTACGTTAGTTCATCCCACACACATTTGTCCTATGTCTTCATCTGTAAGGGTTAGTGCAGGGTTATGGTGAGGGGGCAACAGGGCAAGCCCCTCAGCCATGGACCCGCCTCCACCCCCTGGTAGAGGCAGGGGAGGGACTTTTTCAGGTACAACTAGTAATAAGACTTGGATGAGTCAGGTGAAGGTGAGGAAGGAAAGAAAGACAACTCCAGTCTCCCCAATATTCTAACAGCAAAGTCATCGGCTAATTTCTTGTTAACTCTTGTTGCACAGAAAGGACAGGATGAGTATTAATTGCCCTCATGACTGTTGGCTTCTCATCACGGTGATCCCTGGCTATGACCGGCTGGCTGATTGCTCTCTCAGTGACATTCAGGATGAGGTAGGATTCCAGACTACATTCCAACTAGCTGCCCTTTGTGGGCTGAGCTCTCTTCGCCAAAAAACTTCAACTTTCTGTACCTCAACTTCCTCCCTATAAAACAGAGATGCTCAAAGTGGTGACTGTTACAAGGGCTATTGGGTTATTTTGTGAAAACCATGTAGGACAGGCCTGAATGTCACAGTCCTGCACATGTGTGATGCGCTGACCTTGTTGGAGACCCATCAGTTGGGTTTCTGGCTGTTCATGTCACTCACATCCACATCCACTTCCACCCACTGAAGAGTCTGTCTGAAAGATGATCCTGCAGTCCTGCTCCATTTTCCTGTTGGACAGTTGGGGGAGAAAGTGGCTCTTCCAGAGACCACTCTGAGATGGCAGTCTCTTGTGATCAACCAAGAGGAACATTGGAGTAGGGCTGGTGGGTGTGGGGTCATGTGACCCAGATGCCCAATCACACAGCTGCTCAGAATCGGCTTCCAAACACTCACCCCTCCTGCTGATGGGAGCACATCTGAAGTTGCCTCGTACGGACGGCCCAGTCTCAGATATGAGACTGGTCCCAAGGGTCAGGGGGAGGCAGCCCAGCTTTCGAGGTAGAACCACGTGGCCTGGCCTTCTGCTTTGGGACCTGGCTGGAAGGCCCATGTCAGGCCCTTCTGGGTGATCAGAGGACACTGGGGGAATCTGTGCCTGCTGGAACTGCAGGGGGAAAAGCACCCACTTGCTCAGCCTCAGCCCCCAAATAACAGGTAGCACCTTTACCACATGGCGGCACCCCGTGCATGCTTCTCTTGGAAAGCCACAAGACAAGAGAGAGAAAAAGCAGTAACAACAAACATAGGGCCAGAAACTGCATAAAACGTAACCACACAATGGGCTTGTATACTGTGTAAGAAAACAGTTTGGCCCACTTGAGACTTTTTATTCCCTGCCCATACCTGATTTTTCTGCATTGATAGCTGTGTTTGCCTCTTAAATATACAGACAGTATAAAATAATCGGACCCTGGATGGTGCTAGGATGATGGTCACTTAACTTGTCATCGAATTGCAAGGGAACAAAGCTGCAATCAACTTCAGAGAAAGCCGTTCCTAGAATCATTTCCTCCATGCTCTGTCCTGTCGCTTTACCATGGCGGGCACTCATTCAGTAAGACTCTGTGGAGGCAGAACTATCCTCCTGTTCTTCAGATCCACCCTCTGCCATGTGACCACCTGCCTGTGCCTTGGTTTCCCTTGTTTGGACCACAGTGGTGATGATATGTGATAGAAGGCTGGGGAGGGGCAGCCCCCATCCTGTCTGTGGGCTCCCTGCAGACCCACAGCCCTGCTGACCTGATCGATGGGGCTGTCGAAATGATCAATACTGATCACCGCAGCTGAATTGACCCGACACAGGTCCACATTGATCACTGGAGACACTGGGGATGATCAGACCTGCCGGGCCATGGTTCGGGGACTTTGGTCACTTGGGTCCTGGCTGGCTGAGGCTGGAGGCTTTTAGGAAGGAAGGTATTAATTTAGACAATCCCCTGGACTCGAGTGGTCTTGAATAGAGGAGGCTGACCTCTGAGAGGCACCTCCATCACATAATAGGCCGTGTGGATGCAGACAGGCCAAACAACCTCTCTGAGACTCAGTTTATCAGGAAAATGGGAGAGAAGGGGTGTGTGCCTCATGAAGCCTTAGGGATTAAGCAATGGTCCTAACAAAGTACTGAAATGCCCGGCACGAAGTCAGCACATCAGAAAGTATTCAATAGAATTCACTGGCATTTCACATAGGAGTTTTTCCCATGTGAAATTATTATTTTTGTTGTTGTTGCTGTCTTGCAACACTGAAGACGCCCTCACTTGTTTTCCTCATGTGGTGTTGGGGATGGAAGCCAGGGCTATGCATGTGCTAGGCTCCTGCGGAGCGCCCACAGTCCCTTCTGCTTGAGTAGCAGTTCCTGAGTTTATTCTGATAGGTGCCTGTCTGCGGCAAGCATATCCTTTAATCCGGGAAGTAACGTCTCCAGAATCAGCATCGCGCGCGCTCCCGTGTCCACGGGGTCACTGCTTAGGGAATGCAGGGGCCACACGCCATGTACACAGGCACGGCACTGAGATGCATGGAAGCCGGAGCCCCAGTGTGTTCGGAAGCCCGGGGCGCTGGCCTCGTGCGGCTGGCGCCTGACTCCCGGGCAGCTGCTTCCCGCGCCCTGTTACATAATTGCCTTTATTGGCTATTTGTAGAGATTCACTTAAGGCTACCATTTTGTCGGCTTTGCAGTTCTCCCTTCCTCCCTCTCCCTCCCGCACGTCTCCTCTTCTTTGTCTCTCCAGAAGTTCTGTTTTCTTTATGAGCCTGAACCGATCTTTCTATATTGCAGTTGGTTTTTCAGATGTAACGTGTTTTGCCCTAGATCTTGGTGCGTCGCCTCACATTGCGGAGCGCTTTCTCCAGATATATTTCATGTTTAAAAGAGGTGCACAACACCTGTCACAATGCGTCGGCTCTAGCGTGGACCCCACGGCAGTAGAACTGGAATCCGGGCTCCAGTTCCTGTCAGTCAGGGAAAGCATGACCCCTCTGTTTAGAAGTCTGCTCCTGGGCTGAACTTCCACCCCGAGCGAGCGACGCTGGCCTCCACCGTATCTCCCGCCCAGCCAGGCGGGTGCTGCGCTTGGTCCCCCAAACCGCACCGAGGAGCCCACTCTGCCACCGCAGACGGCCCCCCACGAGGCAGGGAGCTCAGCACCTTGACCTTGGCTTTTGCAGAATGGAAATAAAAAATCTCAGTGGCTGCTTTAACTCTAAGGACTTAAAAATTGACTAATAATGCAAATACTCAGAGGTTAATAGCCTGGTGACATTACTGTAACTTACACCGTGGCGTAAAGGGCATTATCTATTGCGAGGCAAGCAGTGGTCACTTAGTGGACTGTGTGAATAAATAGCAAAAGACGGACTCTCCGAATTAGAAATTAATAAAACCTGAATACTCCCCCCCCACCACCGTTTTAATGGAATCAGGTGATTGCAACTTCGGTGTCATTTGACAAAGATCCAGACACCCTTCTTCACAGGAGGCCACCGCCTGACTGCCACATGGAGGGGAACACAAGCCTCTACCTTCTTGTTTTGCTGCAGGGAGGGAAGAAGCAGGGAAAGAGTCATAAACTAGTGAAAAGGAGCCGCGAAGTTCCTGTGACTGGGACTGTTCAGGACAAGAGGAAAGCAGTGAGAACGCTCCAAAGTGTGGGCAAGAGCCAGCCTGGCGGGGAGGGCTGGGCCACAGGGTGGGCACGCCGCGCTGCCGACCTGCACCTGGAGCTGGCTGGGTCTGTTCGCTGCCCAGCAGGCCAACTCAAGACGCCCGCACCCCCCCGCAGGCACACGGGCAGAGTGCTTCAGGGGCTGGAATCCTTCCCACTGTTGCCAGCAGCACCAGTGGTCGCTATCTTGCCCTCCTCCGGACTTAAGGGGCTCTTCCTGGGCAGGGTGGGTGGTATTGTCTTTGGGAAATTGTAGATTCTCAGCTCCCACTGCTAAAAAGAGAATTACTGCCCTGAGCCATCCCTGGGCGAGTTCCAAATGAGTCTCGTCGCATTATTGAGATACTGAATTGCGATATTATTGAAGCTGGTCTGGAGTTGCTCTTGGCAGCGTCTGCACGCTGGCAGGTGCTGGCTGGGCAGAGGGGCTGTGCTGCTTCAGCAGACTGCCAGGGGGCCCCTGCTGCTCCCAGGAGCGTGTGCTTCCACCCTGCAGGCTGCGGAGGTGCCTTTTCTTTTTTTCTTTTTCCTACGAAATGAACCAACTTCAGACACTCACAGCCTGCAGGGAGGGAAAAAGCAAGGAAAGAGTCATAAACTAGTGAACCTGACTCGGGTTCAGGTTCGGGTTACCCCCAGCCCCGTGCTGTCTCGATGGTTCCTCAGCCTGGATTTCTCTCTGGTATCTGGCCACACACTGCCTGTCTCCCGGGCAGCCTCCTATCTGAGCTCAAATCTGTTCTCAGCATGAGAGAGGAAGATGCCTCTGTCCACAGCATCTCCTTTCTCAAAGTTTCCTTTCCTCTTGTCTGTGTTTTTCCCTCCAAACTAGCTGGATCACACACCTGCAGTCCCTAAGAGTGACATGCAGGCACTGAACTCTTCCTACCTCTTTTCTGAAATGGGAGGCTATGTCCGGCCATCTTTTCCTGTGACCATTGATGGGGGAACGCAGGTTTTTCCAGTCAGGAAAGGCCAGGATTTGGTGTGAGGATGGGCACTGCACTTTTCCAGAATCTGCAGGGATATTTTCTTCCTGTTGTTCTTCATTTTACATAGTGGCTCCCTGCCTGCCTTTAGTTGTAGGCTTCTGGGAAGACAAATCTAAAAAGCAGGCAGGTGCTCAGGTGGCAAGAGAGGCAGTGGCCTAGCCCAGTGGGACAACAGGTGCCTTGGTCTCTGCGATTGGCTCGGCACAAAACCTTCTGCTCTCTCACTTCTGTGACTCAGGCAGTTTGAGAGATTCACCTTCCTCTGCCTAGGGCTGTTCAGTCACCTTGTACCTGCCTCAGCCTGATGCCCTGCTGGCCAGCCGAGAGCTGCTGAACTTTGGCAACATCCTGGGAGTAGTCCAAAGGAGACAGCTAGGGCCTCCCCGAGACAAACCTGGGCCCAACGTCCTTGGCTTTAGTCCACAGTGAGCTCTTCACACTGCAGAAGACCAGGGAGGGGAAGAGGCAGGACTGGGGAGAGGGAAGACTGAGGTGGGCAGGGCCAGGAGCAGGAGCTGGGTGAAGATCACTGCTTGCCCCGCCTTCCTTCCTTTCTTCTTCTTCCCTTCCAGCGCCTTTCTTTGCTCTAAGCCTCCCTCTACTATTTTTATAATTACTAAACCAATCTTGTTTTCTTAAAACACATGTAAGATAAAGCTCACCACATCACCATTAACTACCTGGATACATACCATGGATGGTCCCCTTGAACTAACTGGCCCCTCCCAAGCACACAGGTACAAAGCTAGGGATTGGTGGGACAGCAAATTACACCCACATTCAAGGGTCACACCAGGCATTACAAAGAAAAGGTGTGTAAAATATCACAAATAATGGACCTATCTGGCACCTGATTTTATTTTATTTTGCTGTTTCTCACATACTTCTCTCCCCACCAGCTTCTTTTCCTTAGTGCACCCCAGGTCTGTGTGCTTGTATATATTATCTTTTGTTTGAGTTTCCTGGAGGCACAGCAGCAGGTCGGAAATCCCTTCCTTCTAGATCTTGCAGGGTAGGCCCTGCTCTGAATACACAGGACAGTCTCTAAAGGAAGTATCTCAGGTATCAAGGTCAGGAGAGCAGGCAATTACTCTGTAACCCAATGAGCCGCTACCTTCCTATCTAATCACTGGGCCTGTCTCTGTGTCTGTCTCTGTGGAAAAGAACATACCTTCTCTTATCTCACCCTGCATCTGCGATAAGGGGATTTGATGAGTCAGATGGTCTCCACCACACAGAAGACACGCACCTCTGCAAGTTTACTTATGGGGCAGCCAGGCCGGGGTCTGTTTTATGTTTGACTGTTTGGAACTGTGAAGAGACCTGAGAATTTTGGCGCAATGACACTATCTGCCCAGTGTGTGTTGTAAGGAGGTGGGGAGGGTGGAGAGACAGGAGCTTGCAGTTAAAAGCACACACTTAGAGCAAAGGAGACGGGTCGCACAGGATTTATTAACTTTGGACACAGTATGAACTTTCTCACTCTGCTGTCTGCAACTGTGAAGGCAAAAGTTCATGCCCATTTCACAAGATGGTAGGAAGCGGTTGAATGCCTGGCTCATTGGGCACTTGGTAAGGACCCAGAAAATGAACTCTAATGGCAACGTCTTCTTCAGGGACAGGGTGACTTTTGCCTGTGCTGCAGGAAGGGGGAGAAAAGTGCCTTGCAGAGCGAAAAGCAGAAGCAGTGTTTTTTCTGTGGTCGATGAGATGAGAATGCCAAGTAGGAAGGAGGGAGTCAGGGCTGAAGGACTGGGCCCTCTACAGTCAGGGCCTGGCCATTACTGGGCTCTGTGGTGCTATCTCTAGGTACCACCTTCCTCTGCAAGAACAGTGAGATGCACTTTTAAAAATGAGTGCCCGTTTAGTGGCCCTTCAGGGTCTTTGGTTGGAATCCTTCTCCCCTTATTCTTTCCATCCTGTTTATATCGGCTCTGGATTCTGTGCATCAGAGGCTGGCTCTATACACTGCAGGCCATCTTGACTGTCTGATGTCCTTGTTCCTTCCTAGTTGGCCCCCTGACACCTTGGCGGTGGAGGCTTGCACTTAGTCCTCTCCTCTGCACCCTAAGCTCCTGTGTGGGAAGTCTTTCCTCTCTCACTCAGCTCCCTAAGGGAGCTAAAAGGCAAAGGGAGCCCTCAGATCTCAGCTCAGCTTCCCCACCCATGGCTACCAAAGGGCAGGGGTCTGGGAGATGCTGACACACGCTGGTCTAGGGAAGCCACACTGTCTTGAGGACTGCTTGTTCCTGGGGGAATTTAATATGAGAGCTTCTGGAGTGATCCAGTACCATGAAGCTAAATGAAATGGCCAGAGGAAGCCTTGTGAGTGGGAAGCAGCAGGATCCTAGCTCTCGGTTCTGAGCCACAGACACAATGCACTTGACCACTCTAAAACTAGGGTGTATGTTAAAATTGCTGGGCGTGTTTTGCGTGGTGGAGCCCTTTCTCCATGCTGGTTCCTGGAGGGGTGGTATTACATAAGTCCCAAGCATGTCTGTGGTCAACAGAGCCCTGGAATCAAGGCAATGTGGCGTACTGTGATCATACACTGCGAAGGGGTTCAGGCTTCCTGGAAGAGCCACTGTCTTGGGGCAGCCTCGTCACGGGGTCCCTCAGCTTCCTAGAGTCGCTGGAGTTCAGCACTGTGGCTATGAAGTACAGAGGGGATTCCAGGCTTGAGATAGGCCACAGTGAGGTACTTGGCCAGGCAGGAGCCCAGGGACGAGAGGATTGAGAAGGAATGGAGTAAGGAAAAGAAGATAGACTTCTTAAAGTGATGGAAAGACCTTAAATTTTTGCTATTGAGGGAGCTTCTGTTTGGCAAATTAAGCCAGAGACCATTCAAACCTGTTAGGCAATAATTGTAATACTAATTCTCCTAGGGGATCATACCAACAGAGGTGGGAGCCCCAGAGAACTGTGGTTTGTTGTGCTTACAGGACTCCAGAAATGACAGAGAATTCAGGACCTGGGTAGAGACTTGCAAATTTTACCCATCATGTACTTCTCTACCTACCATGCCTATCTCTTTCCTTTCCCAGGAGGCAGCAGGGCACCAAAGAAACTGAAAACAGTTCCTGGGGGATTCTCCACAGCAGGAACTGCCTCTCTGGGAGGAGGCAAAGTCATTTACTTCTGTGTTTGTTCCTGAACATTATTAAGACACCAGGAATTAGTACAGATAGTAGTACTGGCCACAGGCTACCTGTGTGTGTGGCCCTCTGTGACTGCCAGTTTGTTTATTTCAATTATTTGTTCATTTAGTATTTTTGGGGCATCTCTTATGTGCTGCCAGAAAGTTCCAAGGCCTTAACATAGAGCTTTAAGGAAATAACACCCAAGCCATCTGGGGGTCTGTGCAAGTGAGAAGATCCAGACAACAGCACATTGACAGATGTGTAACACCTCAGGAGGTGTCCAAAAATATGAATTAACAGAGGCTAGTCAAGGAACTATAGATCTGGGTGGGTGCATGGGAGAGAACTGAAACTACTCTTATTTTAATTATAAAAATATTTTCCTGTGCTAACAGAAGCTGATGGTAAATATCTGTTTATTACATTCCTTGTAAAAATGTCTACTTTACAGCTCTCATTAATGGGTTGGGAGTAGATGCCACACACTTATTAATCACTTGCAGTGGATGATATTGTTGAATCTACCCATTTTGCAGATGGTAAAGTACCTTTCTCAAGTTCCCAATACTAAGTGGTCAATCTGGGTTTCATGTATGGCGATGTCTGGCTCACTGCTGTAACATCTCCAGGGTGGAGTGGGGAGATGTCACTCAAAAAGACAAAGAAAGGAAGGATGGAAGCACATTACAAAGGACAAGAATTGCGCTGTAGAGTGGCTACACCCTGAAGTCACTATACCTTCCTCTCCACCCACATCCATTCTTAACAATAGGATGAATTTGATGCTGAGATTGAGACTGGCCAAGCTTCGAGCCAGGATGAATGCCCTGCATTCCCATTAGTCTGTCCTTAGGAGGATCCCTGTTGTCCTTTAGGGTCACTGGTGGCTGTAGAACTAGTGTCTGCTGTTGAGAAAACCTCACATGAGCTGCTGACCTCCCCAGGTTATGCTTCCAACTAAGAAGAAGTTGTCATTTTGACGAGTTGTTACCAACACACATCATCTCAACATGTAAAAAAATGGGTTTATTTTGCTGCAAACAGACCCCAGGACTACCTCCGGGTGTGGGCGCCTGTCAGAATGAGTCATCCTATCATGAGCTTTTTCCATTTCCAACTTGATGATGGAGACGATGTTGAGGTTGCCAATGACCTAACTCAGAGAATGACCGAAACAGTGAAGATCTTACTGACAAGCTCACCACACTCCATTTCCAGAGAACTCAGAGCTTGTGTAATATTCTAGAATCTTCTCTCCACAAAGCCACTTCACTTATGTGTGGAGGAGGCGTGGTGTGCAGGACATTGGTAAAAACTTCCTGTCTTCTTCCTGACACACAGCCACTGTCATGGTGAGGAAAGACCACACCAGTCAGGAAGAGATTTTCACATTGCTGAGCCTCAGTTTCCACCATCAGTGATGGCCCCTGTTGTATTGATAAAGCATCTTCTCTCAGGATGTAGCTGGCCAGGGGGCACAGGGAGCTCTCCCCAGGCACTACATGAGTGACTTCCACCCATCTCTCCCAGGGAACTCATTTTGCATTCAGAGGAAATAGGTCATTTGGGGGGGTGGAGAATGGAGTGCAGGTAGTCATGGAGAGTACTCAGTGGTATCCTAGAAGACCCTTGGAGGCAGAGGCAGAGGAAAGGGCACCCATGGGAGAACCTGAGAAGGTATGACTCACTCCTTCCTTCTTCGCTGAAGTGCTGGCCAAACGTCACCAGGGTGGACTGGAAGGAAGTGGTGAAGCTGGAGGAACTGAGGTCTGCTGAACACTAACAGGGTGCCAGTGGATCACCACAACCCTCTAGGATCCTCATGGTCCTCATTAGAAAGGAGAAACCAAGGCTTAGAAAAATGAAGCTGCACTGTATGGCACACAAATAAAGAGGTGGAGTTAGGGGTGAAGGAGAGTCCTTCACTCAGGCTTCAGGTTCTTTCATTCCTTTTCCCCTTCTTTTGTGCCTTCTCATTGTCTTCCTTGGTTCTTTCCTCTCTTCCTCCCTCCCTTCCTTCCATCCCTTCTTTCTTTCTCCTATCACTCCTTTGCTCTTTCTTTCCTTTCTTGGTTCCTTTTTTGCTTCCTTCCTTCTTTGCACCCTCTTTCCTTCTTTTCTCCCACTCTCCTTCTTTCCTTCCTTCGTTCATTTCTCTACTGTTCAAATATATTCCTAAAATGTTTCCATTTATAATGTATCAATCATTCTGTGTAGACTCTGAAGCTACAGGGACCAGCAGGACAAACATGGTCCTTGCCTTGAGGGACTCTAGCAACAGAAGGGAAGATGGCATTACCCCAGCTCAACCCACCTGGGAGTCTTTGCTGGAGGTGTTACCACACAGCCTCAAAAGTAGTTCTAACTGAGGACATTGTCTTGTTGAATGCCAACTGAACCCTTAGGCATAATCAGGCTAATCTGGAAAGGTTTCCTGGAGGAGGAGAATGTCAATTTTTTTGCCCAGTTCTCCAGAAATTTCTAGAGTGCACACCATTCCCTCCCCCCACCAATGGTATGAAGATAGGATAAGAGCACAGCAGTAAACATGCCTTGGAACTAGACAGGAGAGATTCATCAGCCCAGCTCTGAACCTGCCAGAAGAGAAATTCTCCCAATGACATCACCCAGTGGCATCTAAGTCAGTGTGTGATTTATTGCTGGCACCCCCTGGCACACCAGTAGTTCTTGAGTAGTGAATTAAATGTTATACTTTTGTTGAATACATCCATTTCATGGCTACTTTTAAAATCATCTGTGCGACATATTATATCACTTAAAGTGTTTGCACCTGTTCCCTGAGTATCAGAGATTGTGCAATAAAGTACTCAGAAGGCTACGAGAGACACAGGGAAGAGGGCATCTCAGGACACCAGAAACACAGCCTCTGCTGGAAGCCTTCTCTACTTTATCCAGTCAAAGCTGTGATTTGGAAGAGAAAAGCTATAGATTCGTTCTCAAGGCAGATCTGCTTGCTTGAATCTCCTTAGCAGATCTTTTGCCTAAACTGCCAAATCTTGTGGCACTTACCAAGAAAACAAATTCAAGGGGAAAAAATAAAATAATACTCCCCAGGTAACTGTTTGTCCAGCTAGGAAAATTGGAAAATTCATTTATATGAGAAACTGTAGATTTTGACTCTTGAGAATTAGTCCTTTTGATTTTATTTTGCAGGCAAATTTCTTCTGAATGCCTGATATACTCTGAAAATCCCATAGAACATCCAGGCTTTGCAAGGCATCTGGACCTAGCTCCAGGTCCCCCACCAATCCTCTCTCCAGGTAGAAGCTGAGCCAATTACTAAGCCTAGGAAAAAGAAACAATGACTAATAAGATGAAGTTTAAGGGAGGGATTTAATTAATTTGATCTTTATCTGGAACTCCAACTGAAATAAACTTTAAGAATTGTATGGATCAGTGCCTCAGACTACTTGTAAAACCATATTCAGTGCAGCTACAGAAAGCAGAAGGTTGAGAAACTGATGTTAGCAACATTTGAGGATCAAATTAGGGCTGAATTTCACTCCTTTCCTCCCTCACTAAGAGCCACAGCTTGGAAAAAATACTCAGATGAGCATAAAAAGTAGACAATGTGTTCAATGGATATGAGGTTGGTGTCTTAGACGTATTGCTGAGACAGTATACCTGACATTCACAGTTAAAGGAAGAAAGGTTTCTTTTACCTCACAGTCTGTAGAGATTTCAAGGCAGGGAGGTATGGCATGGCAGAGGGGCATCCCAGGGGAAAAAATGAGTCTTTGAGGGAAGAAGGCAGCAGAGCACTGAAGAAGTAGTGCCGAGGCATCAAGAGACAACAGCAGCATCTTTCTGTCCTTTATACTTTCCAGGCCGCACACCCTTAGGGCAGGTAGAGTGCCAGGCCCAGGTTGGGCCTTCCAGACTATGCCAAAACAACCAGTGGACTAATGTAGTCATTGCACAGCCTTGATCTTAGCATCACACACCTCATCCCAGCATCGTACACTCTAGATCCAGCCACCTCTGAAAAGCCCCACTTATCACTGCATGAGGCTTTGAGGCAACATCTAGACAGGAGCCATAACAGTGTGTGTGTGGGATCTGGAGCAATGATAATATATTTTGAAATGAATATGAGCAATTCTTGCCATTCTTATTACTTATCCATTAATTTATAAATTCTCCATATTTACTCATTAATTTATGGATCATCCAATAACAATTTATCTAGCAACAATGGAGTACTAAGGAAATTCAAGGCAATCAGAGTAAAGAGGAAAAATGAAGCAGGAAAGTTCCTGACCTGTTCCAGTTAATGTCCTGGAGCTTATATTCCTGGGAGGATCATAGACAGTTACTTTGTATAGAAAAACAGAAATTACACTCCTTGGCCAGGGTCTGGGAGAGAGTAGTTGAGATTATCCTGAGCTATACATTGCTAGGTTGGTTGGGGCTGGGCTCTGTAGTCAGGCAGAATTTATGGTGATTCATGAGAATATTGAGAAGAACACTGAATATTGAGAAGATATTTCAAATGTACAGCTTCTAGGAGATGCTAAGATACACCCAAAGGTAGCACAAGTGGCTTAGCCCAAGAGTGTGAGAGTTCAAGCCCACTTAGATTGTGTGGCACGGAGAAGGGCGGTGTCAGGGTTAGGGGAATGGTGACTAGGTGAAGGAGGTGCCTGGGCCAAGAGGGGCTGGTGGAGCAGTGACTTCATTTAGGCACATTGGAGGCTACTGGAAAGGTTTCCATGGCAGAGTGGCTGACACACGGCTTGTGAAAGATTTGCAGGGAGATGAGTGTAGGGCAACAGGAACAGAGGAGACCTGGACTGTTGGAGTGGAAGAAACGGCTTCTTCACTTCCTGAAGGGTTATTTCCTTGATCACAGCTGCTTCCTGAGGCACAGGGCACAGGATCACAGAGAAAAGGAGAAACGGAGTTTGACTGTGCCAGGGTCAGACTGGAGAGGGCTAGGTGGGAGTTATGACGGCTTAGCTTGTGTTTTTACTTTGCATCTGTGTTGTTTCCCATCTGAAATGTACTACAGGGGAAAATTTTTAAAAAGTACTAAAAACAGTCAAAAGAAGGTAGAAGAATAAATGTCCGGTTGCAAGACCTACAGAGAAAATGTGAAAGAGGAGGAGAGGAGGGAAGAAAAGTGTGGCATTTCCAGCTGTGGCAAAGCACAGGGTGGGCACAGCAGCTGAGAGCAGACTGTGCGTCGCCTGGCTGGCACGGGGGGTGGGGTGGGCGTGGAGGGGTGGAGAGGACACTTGGGTGACAGTTCAGTAGCTCACACCCTGGCATGGGGGGAGCAGCCCCCTTGCTGACAGCTGAGTTTCCCAGGGCATGATGGAGGTAAGGAAGGAAATCCAGGCCCAAGGAAAGGAACCAGTAGTTAAGAAGGAACGTGACCTTGGGACAAAGTGACCACAAACTTGTAGCTACTAATTCCTCCCTTTATCTTCCACAACAGGGTCATAGAGCAGTTGGCAGAAATATTTATCAAGTGCTTACTGAGAGGTGTGATCTAAATACGGGGGGAATATTTAAAGGTTTATTGCAGTACAGTAAAGGCGTATTGCCATTATCTTCCCTGCGAAACAAACATAAATAAACTGCTTCCTTCTTGCTTCAAACACACTATACCATCACTCTTGTCACATTCTGAAGCAGTTCTAAAAGTCCTTTTTTGTGGGTTTCTTTACCCACAAATGCTGTTTTGGCTGCCTCAATGTCCTGAAACTATTCCAAGCTTTGACCTTTTACGGTTATTTTCACTTTGAAAAAGAGCTAGAAGTCACACAGTGCTGTATCTAGTGAATAAGGTAAATAAGGATGAACCATAATGTTTTTATGAGTTTGTCTTTCCGTTTAGTGTGGCATTTAGTAGTAGCACTCACATTACTGATCACCACTCAGAAAGACACTTATGAACAAGAACTCCCAGAAGTTCTTCAGAAAGTGGCCCGAAAGCTGAGACAAGTAAGGGACATCAATGGCAATATTTTCTTTAATGTGATGCATTTTTAAAAAATTTTATATTCCTCATGTTTTGATCACCTCTTGTGTGACTCTCCCCACTAGCAACATAGATCATACAAAGCGAGGGCAACTGTCTTCATTCCATATGCCCTCAGTGCCCATGGCAGAATATGACAGCACAAAAGATCCAGTTGAGTAATGAAATGGTGAATTTTGCATTTACATCCCTTTGGGTACCTCACTTTAAGCCCGTCGTGCCTCAGTTTCCTCATGTGTTGAACCTGAGTGAGGATCAAATAAAGAGCTGCAGTTTATCACTGTGCTGCCCATGGCCTGAGCTTGACAATTGGAAGCTATCCAGACTGCTGCTCCTGTTATTATCACAATAACCTCATGAACAAGCCTCATTACTTACACTAAACAGTTAAGAAATGGAAGCCTACGAAGGCTGAGGAACTGGACCACTAATGTGGCAGCTCTAGACAGCAGAAGTCTATTTCTCCCAGCTCTGGAGGCCCAAACTCCATTGCCAAGGCAAAGGCCATGCTCCTCCTAGAGGGTCCAGTGGAGACTCCTCCTGCCTCTCTCAGCTTCTGCTGGCTGCTACAAATCTTGGGGTTCTTTGGCTCAGAGATTCATCACTCTTGTCTCCTCTTCCACCCTCGTGCCTTCTCCCCTGTCTCTTTTCTTCACTTATTAGGACTCTTATCAGTGGACTTTGGATCTAACCTAACCCCTAACATTCTCATCTCAAGAGCCTTCACTGAAGGTTGTAAAGTCTCTGTAAAGACTCTTTCCACACAAAGTCACATTCTCAGGTCCTTGGTTTGGAGTGTCACCATTTGCCCCATGATAAAAACACATATCCTCAAAAATGAACTAAGAAAATTGAGATCAACTCTACCCTGGTAAAAGCCATCCAACTCACACCACCATAGGCTTTCAGCATGACAGGTTCTCCTCAGAAGCACTGCTTTCGAGTGCTGCCCACAAAGTCTTTACCAGTGGCACAGACATCGTCATAGTCCTGGCTCTACAGAGGAGGTGTGTGAAACTCAGAGAGAGGAAGTCACTGACTCGGAGCTCCACAGCTGGTAGAGGAGAACCAAGATTTAAAGGGGGACCAGTTATCTGCAAAGCTCCTTTATGTTAGACACACACACACATGCACACGTAGCTGTACCCATGCACCCCTTCGCTTACAAATGCAGACCTTTTGGGAGTCTGGTAAGAACATGATGAAAAAGCAATATCTAAAGATACTGCTTGAGGCTGACGTGTGAAGTTAAAAGATAATGGAAGAAGGAACACTCAATTCTTCATTTGCTTTTGTCTTATCCATTCAAGGCAGTGAACTTAAATGGAAAAGAACAGAGCAAACATGGTTGGGAAGAGAATGGAAGCCTGAGAAAAGAAATGATAAGACCTGTAGTCTAGGGAAAATGAAATGAAGTTTTCAGGGGAGCTGTCCTACCAGGATCCCAAGCTCTAGTCCAGGTAATGCGTGATGGTAACCATGAGAGGCCGTGGAGTCAAAAGATTAACCCTGCAAGACCCAGAGTCCAATTGCTGGCTCTGGCATGTCATCTGCTGTACAGTCCCTGGCCACCACGTCATCAACGTCAAATTCACTTTTAAGTTCACAAAATACAGCTTTGGATATAAAGTCTGAAGGCTAAGATAATTTATCTATTGTTTTTTATGGACTGAAGACTTCATTGATCACATTATATGTATTTCTCCCCCCTCCTGAAATTTGTAGTCCCTTATAGAAATAATCAGGCTCACCTTCATAAGGGTATAGTGAGGGTTAAATGTTTGGTGCATAGAAAAGTACTTATCTTGATGCCTGGAATACTATCTACCAAAGAAATTTGATTTAGTATATTTGGCCCAGTTTACTACTCAAAAATTGATGAAGACTGCCCCCTTAGTTTAAACATTTCCTATCCCAAATTACAGCTTTAAAAAATCTTCACTATAAATTATATTTAACTTAGATACCTATACTTAATACATTTCTGTAAAATATGGCAGTATTTTATATCTTCAAGAGAAACTGTCATGATGCTAGATTTGCTGCATCCGCAGCCAGTTGTCGAGACACTGAACTTGGACAGAAAGGGTCAAGAGTTTCTGCTAAGGGGCAGGCAGTGAACGTTTTAGGCGTGGCAGGTCCTGTACAGTCTGTTGCAAATGTTCAGCTCTGTAGTTTTAGCGGGGAAATATATACATGAGGGGGCATGGCTGTGTTCCAATAAAACTATTTGCAGGAACAGGTGGTGGCTGGATTTGACAGGCAGCACAGCGTGCTGTTCCCTGAATTAGGGAGCAGAGAAAGTTTGCAGGTATCAGTAGTCATTCCCGAGGAGTTCAGGGAAGCAGGGTAGTGTCTGGAGCATCTGAACAGGAAATGAATGGATTTTTCAAAAGAGTTAAAAGCAGATGAAGGAGTCCAGCAGGAATAAGCTTGATTTTGGTCCTGAGGCATAGAATACCTTGCCCAAGGCCATTCACACTGTAAGTGGCAGCAATTGGGTTTGAACCTGTGCACTTTGGCCTCAGAGGTTGCTCACTTGAACCTCTCCACTTCCGGGCCGTGGCATAGAAATGGAGTTGGCCTGCAAAGTAGGGAAATCTC
The DNA here is from genome assembly GCA_004026965.1 of Petromus typicus. Taxonomy (NCBI): domain Eukaryota; kingdom Metazoa; phylum Chordata; class Mammalia; order Rodentia; family Petromuridae; genus Petromus; species Petromus typicus. Next base: position 50,560 of record PVIR01000019.1, read on the forward strand.
TGTGGGTGCACAGAAAAAGCTGACTAGACTTCTACATTTTAAAAAGTTTTTAAAGATCCACTTTCTGCCAAGTAGCTTGAAGCAGAAACGATGGAGGAGTAGGGAAGTAGTCCCGGTGATGGCTGGCACATTGGGGAGCACTCCTTGGTTCTTGTAAACCTTCCCATTTTCAAGACAGTGACACTGACGTTCCCCTTTGTTTTTAGAGCATGTGCTTTACATGCCCAAAGCACTACTGCTCCTGTTTTCTTCTCAGTAATCCCTCTCTAGGACACAAAGCTTTTGAGGACATCTGTGATCACGCACAGGTCAAGCACAGAGTTACAACAGGAGGGGAGACAAAGCCACAAGGAATAGATTTGACAAGTTAGCGAGCATTTGGAAAGTGGCAGCATTTGAAAAACTTATTGCAGGCAACATAAAAGCAGCTAAGGTAGGAACAGTGTTCCCCAGCTAGGATTAAGAATTTTCTCTTTCCACGCAAATAAGATGCGCTTGTGTTAGTCACAGTAACGTTGCTGTGAAGTCTTGCTTTGCCTCCAGGCCTGGACTCCCTGCTGTAATCTTCACAATAAGTCTGTGAGGAGGACGCTCCCGGATCCCACCTTCTAAAGGAGGAAACTGAGGCTGAGTCACACCTACACTCCCACTCCCTGTGTGCAAGTGTCCGGAGCGACCCTTGTTTCCTCTGTGCTCCTCTTTGGCACTAGACTCACGCACAACCTTGGCCTTGCTGCTAATTTCCTTGAGACATGAGAACCGGAGCCAACCTGGGACTCTGCCTGAGACCTGAGTTTGTTTCTCTACACCGTGGGAATGAGGATTCCCAAACTCTAAGCTACAAGGATGAAGTGCAATTGTGAGCACTGCTTCAGTCATTCCCGCATCCGTCTAGAATATGACAGAGAAGGCACTGACAGGAGGGGCCCACAGCCCTTTCCCTCGGAGAGTCTCCTTTTCCTCTGGCTAGTTTTCAGAAGAGGAAGTACAAACTCAAAGGCGTGCATACTAGGTCCCAGTTTATTTTTATGTGTGCTTTGATAGCTTAGTGTTTTTATTAATCCGTGTTTGCAGTATGTAAAGATCACATTTATCATGGGAGGAGGGTCATGTACACAACACATCTTATATTCTTTTTTGTTTTCACTCCTTTCCCCTCCTACCCTTTCCTTTTCCTACCAATTCTTGGTCTCTTCCCATTTACACAAGCTCTACTTCTGTTTTATTTGTTTGCTTAATTCTTTTTCTTCTCATTCCCTTTCTCCCCCCTCCTTCCCCTCCCTGCAGCTCCGGTTCCGCTTCCCATTCGAGGAAGATCTCCCTACTTACTATTGTTGGTCTTTCATTTTACTCTTTATTTATATGTGGGAGAAATCACCCAATATTTAAGTTTGTTTCCTTCACTTCACTCAGTATTATGGTTTTAAGGTGTATCGATATTTTGTGTTTATCTTTCTTCCGGCAGATGGAGCTTAATTTTCTTTTTAAGAAAAGAAGTGAGATTTTGTTTTGAATCAGCTTCCAGACAAGGAAATAAATGTTGAGGCATTTAGGACAACTGATTTGGGAACTGCTTGGTCGTGCTGGACAAGAAAATGAAAATGGAAAATTCCAAATCTTTTTTTAGGAGACAGTAGAAATCATAGGGTGGGATGCTGTCTGAGAACAACGTGCTCCCCCCCTTTTTTTTTCTTATCTGTTGCCAATTTCTTAATGAAATAGGGCAAGAAGGAGCTAAGTCCCTCCAGAGCCTATAATAAAATCCCTGGGGCCGAGCTGGCACTTGTATGAAGACAAAGCTAATTGAGGCTGGGCAAGGAACTTGTCAATGCGACTTGGGTCTTGTGCTTGGCCAATATGACTCCATTAGATTTTGGAAATGAACCTAGGTAGAGGGGCAGCTTGGGGAAGAACCTTTTACCTAACTCATAATTACAACGGAGTCCTCTGAAGAATTGCTCCTCCCACAGTTGCTCTCTCTGTCTAGCAGATGCCAGGAAGCTGGGCCTTGAGCTCTGGCTGCGTCCCTGGCAAGGAGTTTCATTTGTAGTTCTAGCTTGCCAATATATCAGGTGTATTCAAAAAATAAGATGAATGCCATTTTCTGAAGCAGTCTTGGAAACTCTGTTTCGTGAATATTTAAATTTAGTTATTACAGTAAAAGACATATGGCCATTAACCTATTTCAAAATATTCCTCCTCACTTTCAGCACGCTTAATCCATCAGTTATTTTTTCATCTTTTGGAATGTCTACTCACATTTCAAAAGTTTCTTTTATTAATTTTTACTTTAAAAAATTTCCCAGCTTTTATTAGTAAATGTTATGACAATGAATACATGCACTATGGGGAGCTGGTATGTGCTCATTTTGCATTTTGATCCTTCTTAGTCACACCTCCCTGTCCCTCTCTTCAATCAGCCTCATCTCCACATTTCTCCTCCCCATTTTCACCAAGTCTGTCTCCCGTTTTCTGTCATCTATCATCTATTTTTCTCTATAAATTATTTATACTTTGAGTTTCTCATATAAGAGAAACTACGTATTATTTAATCTTCAGTGTCTGATTTATTTCACTTAGCATTATAGTCTCAAGGGGTACCCATTTTGCTACATATGACTCAAATCTAAACCTCTTTATGACTGAATACTCATCCGTGGTGTATTTATTCCTGTTTTTCTTTACCTATTCATCTGCTGACTGGTGCCATGTTCTCAGGTAATTCTAGAATTTTTTTTTCCATGTCTTTGTGTGCACTGTCTTGGCTGCCTGGGTGTGCTGAATTGATTCAGAATGTTTATTTTTAGTTTTTTTGACTTTGAGAAAGACCCTCAGTGACAGATCCAGTGAGTAAGGTGGACAAAGACACACTGTGATGTGCTTATGAACCTGCACTTTTGGATGGAGCTCTGCAGAAACATTCGCTGTATTTGTGATCACTCCTTGTAAAGATATGCATGAAAGAGGACTTCCATAACTGCTTCGGAGAGGAGGAACAGTCATTGGGATATTGAAGGCAGAAGGGGTATTTTGAGGGAGATTCATGGTGATACATCTTGAAAAACTAAGGACAGACTCAGGGGACGTCTTGAACCCTTCACAGCATGTCTTTTTAGCTCTTCCTAGGAGCCATGGCTCCGAAACACCAAGGCCTTATTTTGCAAGCCCATTCTCCAACTCTGCCACCTGCCCCACAACTGGCCCCTTTCCCTCTGTGAGGTTTCCAAAGCATGTTTCACTTCCTACATTCTGGTTTGGTTCTTCCTGGAGAACTGCACCAGGCAAGTAACACCAGGGCACAGTGAGGGTAGAGGAAACCTCATTTCCCCTCTCTGCTATACAATCCGGAGGTACCAGCGTGGACAGATCTTCGAAATCTAGTTCCTCATAAGCTGGGGGCTGCAGTGGCAGGCAGGGAAACATACTCTGACCAAACTGGACTTTAGAGAAGTGAGAGTTTGTTCCAGACCTTTGCTTCCAGAAAGCTTTATATAGGAAGAAAGTGCCACGCAAATGAAATCTCACGCCCCTGGTATCTGACATGACTTTGAGAGATTTCCTCCAGACTCATAGTGGAATTTAAAAGAAAATTATCAGAGGTAAATCATTGCATCTAAGATTTTTTTCAAAATATCTGTCTACAGTGTGAAAAATTAAAGAGTAATTGTAAAGTAAGCAACAAAACCGGAAGGAATAAGTTACCCCCAAATCTAATGCAAGCATTTCAAATCAGTGGTGTGGTCTTTTGCAACCCAAGTGAACGCCTCATATCCCCTACCCTGGGTTCTGCCATGATCATGTGACTAATAAAAGCAACTTTAGAAAGCTTTCTTATTCTTATTGATTTGTGTTATATAATCTAAGTGAAACCAAAATGCTGTTTAAACATGGCTTCCAAACAAATTCTAAATTGCTCCCTTTCAACTTTCTTATCCTTCCTAGCCCCTCCTTAATGAGAAATGTTACCTAAACTAATATCCATTCTCTATAAGGAACAGACACATGACAAGTAAGATAAGCACCAGGTTTTCACAGGAAACTAGTAAGGCTCACAAGCTAGGGAAGAGCCAACCAGCCAGTCCACAGAATTTCAATCAGAGCAGTAATCCAAGACATCTCAATCAAACACATTTGTGCCATCTTTACACCAGTGAACAAAGGGACTGATTGACCCAGTGCCAGTGCCAGTGTGGGCTCCAGAAGTTTCTGCCTGCTGCTGTAGGCTGGGAGGGCAGAGATTACCTACACACATGGCCTTGTAATCCAGTTTTATGGTTTGAACTCCTCGGTGCCTCCATCATTCCAGGCATAATTGAGTGCTAACGTACACTTAATTTTTGAGAATAAAATTGCCACAAGTGGTAGATCATCTAATGAGGCTCGAGTTCCAAGGCCACTCTTTGGTAGACTCTGAGATGTTAAGAAAGAGCTTGAGAAATCTGGTGCTTATGGTTTCCTTGTTGGCCTAAACATTTTAAGGCTCTAGGCCTTGAACACTGATGTGGTCCTTTAAAGACAGGTGGAGGAGAGGCGAGTATTGTACACAAAATGTCCTGATCCTGGTTGGAAGGCCCTGAAGTCAAATCCAAACATCTCAGAGGAAGCCAAGGGAGGAACCCTTGGATCATGTACATGTGGGCAGGGAGCGAATCCTGGGGGGACAGAGTGAAGCCAGGATGCTCTGGTGGGGCCTCTGCGCTGGTCCAGGGAGTCACACTAAGCAAAGTGGCTTCTTTTCCCTGAGCAGACAAGAATGAATCAGACACCTGCTTCAGTTTCCCCATGCACAAGTAAGGACCACATGGAAGGAGAGATGGAGGAGTAAGAAGGAGCTGAGTTAGAATTCATCCCACCAGATATACCTGCCTTTAAGTCTCCTCTATCTATGCAAAGCAGCCTTTCTTATCTCACAAAATATAAACCTGAGATATGAGAGCCACGCCTCAGAGTGACAGACCACAGTGAGAGACCATGGAAAGCTTCAAAACAAGTACAACAGCTCATCTGGGCTCACGTGAGTCATGGTTTAGATATTTCAAGACGCAAAGCAGAGTCCCCAGAAAAGGAAGTCTTTTGGTTTCTGCAAACTTAACACTTGACACACTGATCCATGATGAGATTAAGTCCCTTAACAAACAGACAGTAAACGGCCACATGATCCCACATGGAAGATGAAGGATGTACTTCGGTCTCTCACCTGGCCTGAGAAACGAGCTCTTGGAATGTGTGTGTGTGACTCCCTCCCTCCCGTCAGCTGGGATTGACAGGCAGGAAGACCTGTGGCAAAGAAAGGGAGGCGTCTGAGGAAAGGGCTTCAAGTGCGGTGTAAGTGCCAGAGGACTCGGCCCAGGCATAGAGACGAAAAGACAGAGCACTGAGCAAAGGTCTTCCAAGGACCAGCATCACCAGAGTGGGGCCGGGCTCAGCTAATGCAGGGTGAGGACACCTTCTGCGGTGTAGTTAGATGTCAACAGAAATGCTACCAAGGAACACGCAGTGGCAGTCGACATATATGGGAAATGTTTACATTAAAAAACTTATGTCCAAGATTTTGCTATTACAAACTACACCTCTATAAAAAGGGTGTGGGTACCTATCACTTTTAATTCTTTTGAGGACATACCCAGCAGGGCAACTGCAGGATCAAATGGGACTTCTAATCCAATATTTTAGAGGAAGCTCCACACTGCTTTCCACCCAAAACTATAATATATCTTGTGAAAAAGGAAGGAATTGTTGAAAATTATAATTTTATTAATAATTAATTTTATTAATAATTTAAATGTTTTATGACAAAAAGTAGAGAATTATTAGGAAATGGATTGAGAGACAGTTTAGAAAATAAAATTATATTCTTTTTTTAAAGTTTTTTTTGAGACAGGGTCTCGCTTTGTGGTTCAGGCTGGCCCTGAGCTCAGCCTCAAACTCACATTACAGCAATCCTCCTGCCTCTGCCTCCCAAGTGCTGGGATTACAGGTGTGAGCCACCACTCCCGGCACTGTGGGATATGGTACTGGTTGCTTCTGGCATGAGTCTCCACACCCAGTTTTGTTATGTGGTTACCGTGGATTGAACCAGAGTTCTTGCGCTTGCAAGACAGGCACCGGAACCACTGAACTAAATCCCCTGCCCTAAAAGTATATTCTTTTATATCATAACACAGTATATTTCCCATTGTTATTATTTATTTTATTATGAAAAACTATTTTTTCATGAAACAGCTTTTATATTTTCTTTATTAATATCTACTTCTACTAAAATGAAAATTAAACACACTTTAAAAAATTATTAGTTACCCTTTAAAATATTCCCCCTGCTTCAAGCACAACCATCCCATCATTCTCATCATTTTCCTTTTTTTTTTTTTTTTTTTTTTTTTTTTTTTTTTTTTTTTTTTGAGACAGAGTCTCACTCTGTAGTTCAGGCTGGCCCTGAGCTCAGCCTCAAACTCACATCACAGCAATCCTCCTGCCTTTGCCTCCCGAGTGCTGGGATTACAGGCATGAGCCACCACACCCGGCACTGTAGTATGTGGTACTTGTTGTTGCAGGGGTGAGTCTCCACGCCCAGTATTGTTATGTGGTTACCGGGGATCGAACCTGGGTCCTTCTTGCAAAACAGGCGCCGGAACCACTGAGCTAAATCCCTGGCCCCGATTCTCATCCTTTTCTGAAGCAGTCCTGGAGGTCCTTCTGTGAGCATCTTTAGGAAGTGTGATTACTACTACAGTGAGTGCTGTTGCTGCACGCCATCCAATGGAAAGACGGGCTTGCAAAGAGCAGAGTGATGTGCTTCTGTGCACCTTGTTCACTGGGGCTGGCACCGAGTGACTTCTGTTTCTTCTTACGAAGTCCAAATGTCTCAGAAGGCTACCATTTTGAATTAATTCGGTATGTCAAGGCAGCCACAACAGTGTAGCTAAAAAACTCATGAAAGAGGACTTCCAGACTGTTTTAGAAAGTGGTGAGGACAATGAGGTAAGCTGTTTAAAGCGAGGGGAAGTACGCTGAGGGCCTAATGGCAGTGCACCTTGTGCCATCATCGATTTCATTTTCAGTGTGAACATTCACCTTATTTTCCCTTTTGTGAGATGGCACAGTGACACTGGGTGTGCCTGTGCCTGAGGAGGAAGAAAGCTGACCAGGACACCTGTCAGAGCATGTTTAGGGCCAGGCCCTGCCCAAGAACCAGATGACCCAGGGCTGGGTGTCCAGGGCTGTTGGACAAGCTCTTCCAACATCAGACACCATGGACCACAGAAGCAAGAGGTAGGGTCACAGAGCTGCAGAGCTAGTCTTGAACATTTTACCTCCTGAACATATTACTCACCTCCTGAGGCCAGGGGCAGTGACCCCCAGGCCGGAGTCGAAGTCTACATGCCTCAATCTTTTATTCCAGAGAACCGGTAATGAGAAACACTCGCCATCCCTGTCCTACCACTGCTACATGAATATGTTATCAACATTAATGTGACCACACTCTGACCTCACAGTCAACCCAAACCAAGCTGGTATCTCTTCACATTTCCAGGGAGTGACTTGGGCACAAAGCCTAAGCAAGTTGACCAAGGTCACATGGCCAGTAAAGATCAGAGCCAGAGCTAGGTGTGGGGTCCACACTTACCACCCCAGAACTCTGGGAGACTGAAGCAACAAGGTCCAAAGTTGTAGCCCAATGGGGGTACCTTAGACCCTGAAACTAAAAATCAGTTTTAAATGACTGGTGATGGAGCTTAATGTGAATACCTTGGGTTAAACACTTGTTAGTTTTCACAAAAAGAAAAAGCCAAAAAAGAAAAAAGAAATGAAAAAGGAAGAAAGGTAGAGCTGGAGCTTGAACCCAAGTAGCTGGACTGAAGCTCTGGGTTTCCAAGCACTGTGCTGTCCTGTCTGGGAATGGTGAGAAGAAGCCCCAAGTAGGCTCACCCAGGATGGGGAGAGTTCTCCACAGATCTGAGTCCAACCTACCTCCTCCTCTTTCTCGTCTCTCAGAAGCTCACTGCTGTGGAGGTGCCATTCAGCACTGCAGTCCTAGAATGAGGCAGAGGGGACCACCTGGAAAGCTAGTTTTTCAACATCTCACATGTGTACCCATCAGCACTGAGGACCCAAATGAGCATTTCAGAGCTCACTGTCGGGGTCCCGAGCTTTCTACATGGGCCCTACTGGTGCAGGTTCTACATTTTCTTTTCTTCTGATTTGGGGAGGATTTTCCTCTTTTTCAAGTTTGGAGAAGGGGACAGCCTGATGCAACTACAAATTAATAAATGCAGATACCATCTCAGTTTGGATTTATTTACATCTTCCATAAATCATATTTAATGAGAGCCTTGGGGGTACAAGGCATTGTGAAAGATCCCACACATTGAAGCAAGGGAAAAAAAATAAACATTTCAGACATTAGGTGTATGCTACAGACTACTTAAATATCCAAAGGCTTTGAATAAATCACCAGACTGTTTAGAAATTGGCAGTGGCATGCTCCTTGCAAACCTTTGTGCAAACCCTACAATGGTGCGACTTGCACAACATGGGTTTCCACTTGGCACTGGGAAAATTTGTTGACACCAGCGGGAGTCTGGGGTCCCCAGAGTCACCTTTTTGTGGGGCCTGGGGATACTGAACCCTCCTTTGTGGTCTTCCTACTTCAACTGGCACCTGCATCACACCAGCACAACCATAAAATGGCATCTCTAGACTATCTACGGCCACATGGGCCAGCCCAGGAAGTTTCTCTGCCCTCTAACACTGTCGGAGGTGATGGCTGGTCATCCTGGGTGTGCATGTGGGATGATGAGGGGAAGAGGAACTCCCAAGTGCAACCTTCTGTTAGCTGCAAACTATTCCATCCCAACAGGAACACAAAGCTATTCCTGCCTCCTTTCTGCACGGTAGCGCATGCGCCACACTGAGCGTGCGCCACACTAAGCGTTCCGACCACATGAGGCCGCAGCATCTCCTCTGTGTTAATGTCCATGTGCAGCAGCTACACACTTCAATGTTACTCAGGAGCACAGTTCATTTCTTCTTCTTCTTCCTCACTTCGTTCTCTGTCTTCTCCTTCTTCCACTCCTTCTTCCCTTCCCTTTTTCTTTCTCTCTCTTCCTCTTCTTTTCTTCAACCTCTTCCTCTTCTTTTCTTTCTTCCTCTTCCCTTCTCTTCTCCTTCTCCTTTTCTTCCTTCTTCTGTAGTATTGGGGATAAAACCCAGGTTATTTATACTAAACTAAATCTGCAGCTCTTATTTTATATTTTGAGACAGACATCATCGTGTTAATTCACTAGATTGCCAAGACTGAGATCCAACTTGCAACCCTAATGCTCCAGCTTTCCTCAAGGTTGAATTATAGGTGTGCACCTCCGCACCTCTGTGCATTTAGGGTAGAACAAGTGCGAGCTTTGTGTCAGGGCCTGAGATGGGCACTGAGGAGACAGGAGACAGAAATCAAGAGGATGTGCCCTTGTCCTCAAGAGCCCGCAGTCTAGAGGGGAAAGAACACGGAACCCAGAAGCAAGCCAGGACTGGCACCCTGGCTGTCAGGAGGGTCGGCACGTGCTTGGTACCTCAGTGTACAGCAGGGAATAAGTAGGATTCAGGCAGACAAGGGGATGTGCAATGGCAGGGACCATGGAAGGCTTCCTGGGATGGCTGGAGTCTGGGCGAGGCCAGGGGGTACTGGAGGCTACCTCAGTGTGCTGAGCCACAGAGGATGGACTCTATATGGACACCATAGGGAGATGCAGGGATTATTAAATCCAGGGTGACAGCACTTGCCTTTTAAAAGTGTCTCTTTTCTATCATCTACCTTTTCATGTTTCCTGTACTTTGAAAAGCAAAATGAGTGTTTGAACAATGGTGCTGAGGCTCCCCCCCCCCCCACCGGTGAGATAGTGCTCTGAGGGCAATCATTTTCACTCAGATGAACAACTATATGCAAACAACTGGGATGACAGAAAGCAAAATGTTTCCACTCTCAAAATTTCAAGATCTACAATTAAAGGTGGGAACAAGCAGGAAATATGGAGGTTGGGGAAGAAGAGAGAGAGAGAGAGCAGAAAAAGGAGGCAGCAAAGCATGATGGAGGTGTTGTTACATTGAACAGTGCCAATCTTGATTCTGCTTTTGTTAATAACACAAGCCCAGATTAGTGGCTAAATACAAGCCCCAGTTTCCTTACTTACAAAAAAGGAGGAAAATTCTCAGATGGTTGGAGGGGAAGAGAGAGAGAGAGAGAGATGTCACTTGAGCCTGGGGTGATAGATTAGACATGTGCATTTCCAGGCTCTCTTTCCTGGAGTTTAGGGGTGTCCTAGCTGAAGGACATGTTCCATATCTTTTTGCAGCCATGTAGTCATTTCTGGGTCTATGTTTCTTTAAAAAACTGGATGTGCCATCTCTCTGCCCCTTTGTGTTTTGGGGGGCACACATGACACTGAGAATGGGGAGTCTTGGCACTCAGATAAAAAGAGCCTGAGTCCCCAAGTCACAGAGGACCCATCCCCAGTGCAGAGCTGCTGACTGGGCTCATAGGAAGTGCACTATCCTGTGTGAAAGTGTTCAGCTACAGTATTAAGGCTTGTGTGTTTCATCATCAAGCACCATCCTTGCTAGTCTGGGGTGTTACACTGGAGGTACAAGGACCCCCGGTGTCTAATACATCTATATAAAGAGAGCACACAATAGTTTAGATTTGGACATTTTCTTTTTACACCAAAGACACAGAGGAGAGTTTTGAGTGATTACTCGTACCTGGTATATTCTGAAGAAACTTTTAATCAACCAGCCCCTCACAAGATGACGCCTTTGAGGGAAAACAAAGCCAGTACCATGTTTCTTTACTCCCCTTCCCCTTTAAAATAATCTTGCCAAGTTTTAACTGCCATTATTTAGCAAGTTCTTCAATTTAAAAAGTTACCATCTACCCACCATCCTGGCCAAACTGTCAGTTGCTGAGAAATGGAATCCAGCCAACTGATTAGTTTTGATGGACTGTGGGGTGGAAATCCAGCTGGTGTCACTGAAGTGCCTGTTCATCCAATTAACCAAATTACTGTGGGGATCTTTGGCCAACTGCAACACTTAGTGGACGACTGCTCCGGGAGGTCAGGGATGCAGGAGGAGGAGGTGATTTTATCAAGTGCCTGCCCCTTCTTCCCTCATCTTTGCTCCTAAAAGAATGCTGAGATGAGAATCAGTGAACAGCACCTTTCCCTCCTTGTGCTGCCTTGGAAACTTAGATATGACTCTTTAAAAGGATGTCTGTGTTAATATTATTATTATTATTATCACCATTATTATCATCAGCAGCGGTACTATTTCATTTAGTCATTTTATATCTACTTTTAAAACATCTATTGTGTGTCAGGTACTTTTTCTGCTATTGGCAATGTAACAGAGAACAGTGCAATCTAGGCTGTACCTCTCTGGATTTGCATTCTTAGCAGGGAGAAGAAACCACTCATAGTAAATTTCTCAGCCTTAACACTATTGACATTTAGGACCAGGTAAGTCCTTGCTGTGGGAGGGGAGCTGTCTTGTGCATGACAGTGCTAAGCAGCATCCCTGACCTCAAGTCAACAGCTCACCAGCCCCCTTCTTGAGATGTGACAACCAAAAACATCTTGGGGCAATGCCAGATACCCCCTGAGCATCAGATGAGCCCCTTCATCCCTCATTTTCCATTGAGAGCCAGGGCTCAACAGTTAGGCAGAGGAAGAGAGCACAACAAATTTCTGGGAATTTAAGATGGGAAGGAGAGAAACAGGATCTAGAGACAGAGGAAAGCAGAAGCTCCTAAGAGCTGGTAAGCACAGCTTCTCCCAAATCACACCATGCTGGTAGCTTGACTAAAAACCAGCCCTGACAGAATTTACACCATGGAAATCGGCAACTGCTGGGAATCAGGTTCCCCCATTCTGTGGAGTGTTGATGGTTAAGTACTTTACAGCACAACCCTGATTATTAGCTATTATTCTTAGGCTGGTTCTTGAAGATTTTAAAGCAGGAATGACAGGGTATTATTTTCATTTTGAAAATGTGACCCTGGCTATTGTGTAGAGAGTGGATTGGGAGGTAGGGGAAGGGGTGGGAGTACGGCGTCTCTCAGAAGGTCATGGTGGAGATATAGTGAGAGATGGTCACTGCAACCCCATCCTGATGGGTGACCTGGAGGCTGCAGCTGTCTTGAGACATATTTTGGATAAAAAGGGTTGAATTTGCCAATGGATTGGATGTGACAGAAAGAACAGAATGAGGCGACTGGCTCTGTGTTTAGTAGACAATTGAATGTCATGTGATCTCCAAGCTCCCACCCACTAGTGCTACCCCACTACTAGGCATAGGAACTTCAATAACAAAGCTCATGTTGTCTTCTATTAAGTATCTACACGTTGGTTGCAGATGACTTCCACAGCTTTCTTTAAAAGTTTCCACAATGCTGTGAGGGAGAGAATCAGAAAGATTTAGATTTTGTGGATGTAACAAGGCTGAGGAAAGTGAAAAGACCTGCCCAGGGATGCCCAGGAGCAGTGGCATGCTAAGACCCTGATTTGCTTCTCTCTGGCTCACACACAGCTGGCCCTATTTTCCCTCACTCTGAACATGCCCTGCAAATGGTCCTGGCCAAGACAGAGGCTTCCTGGATGTTGGGGTGTCTTTGGGGTGCACATCCTGCTAAATTCTCCCCAGTGTTTTGTGATTAAGGAAATAGGAAAAGAGCATTGAACAAAGGGCCTACATGTTGGTGCTTTCACTTTCCAACGCTTCTCCAAAACTTTCTAAGCCTAATCAGCTGTATCAAGCCTCAAAATGGTGGCTCTGAATTTCCTTGGCAAATAGCCATCATCCTCATCATCACCAACATCATTATCACCAACATCATCACTGTCACTGTCACCACAATCATTGATGTCATCATTACCATCACAAGCACCCTAATATAACAGACCTCACCTTCCCTGACTTCTGACAGTGCTGTAGCTAGAGTGCAACACCCCTGGCCTGGATGAAGTCTTCTGGAGATCTATGAGGTGAGGATTGCTATTAACCCCAAACAGAAGGGAAAACCAATGCTTAGAAAAGGTTAAAGAAGTTACTCCAATCACAAAGTCAGTCAATGCCCAGTAAGAAGGCAAACACCTTAAGAGTTCATGGAGTTCTTGGTCCAAAGTGCTTATTACATCTAACTTGTTCTCCATACATATGCAAATGTACCTTGAGTATCTCCTCATCAGTGCTTGAAAGATGAGGCACTTAACAGAAAAAAATCTCCCAACATCCAGTCATTTCAGATATTTATAAACCATGTTGGAAGTGAAATAAGTCAAAGGTTTGTCAGAAAAAATGAATGTGGTCCAGGACTGCAATGCCATTGTGTCTAGTGATGTCATATTGTCACCAAAGAAATGTATGGCAGTACAAAAAATTTAAGATTATGCAATCTAAATCAATCAAGCCCCCTAAAAATCCAAACCCAAACAGCAACCCCCACCTGTTATTCCCAGTTCTGCACCCTTGCTGGTTTCTGTGGGTGGTTCATGGCATGGACAGACCACTATAAAGGCTTCCTGTGTTAGCCCCTGACTTGATCATGTAGTTGTCAGTTACCACACATGTGCCAATTACCCTTGAAGTGTTCTGTAGAGCTGTCAGAAAAGTATACACCCCATACTGTAATCACCAGTGGAAATACTTTTTCCTTCTCACTTGACAACAGATCGCCCAGTCTGTATCATTATTTGTGTCAGCTGCATCAATACTTTTCTTGGCTTAGAGAGCTATCCTGTGTGGGGTTGGGAATGCAAATTTTGTGGTGAAGGCCATTTATATTAGAGAACTTCTGACTTTTGATCAATAATCTTTAAAATGTCATCTGGATTATGTCTCTCTTCGGATTATTTATTACAATGCTTCCTGCTACAAACAGGCTGATTTGCTTGTCTTTGATAACAGGTCCGAAAGTTGGTAAATGGTTTATTTACCGGGTTTTCCTACCCTATCTTCCTCGGCTCACTTTTTGCTCTTCATAGATTGGTATGATGACAGGGAAGATGGCATCAGGGAAGGGCTCTGATGGTTAAAAGCAAAGCTGCAGCACTATGCCTCCTAGGTGAGATCAACCTGTTGCTGCAGTCACACACTCTCAAATACTGAGAAGTATTCACTTTTTCTTGCTGCAGAGACACCCATGGTCACAGAGTGCTGCTCACAATCTTGACCAGGATTCCTAGGGCTGAGCCATGGGATTCCAGCCTCCCCTGTGAGAATGTCTCCTAGGGACACTGCTTCACCAAGGGATTCAATGTACGGTTATGTCTCACAACAACCCAGAGTCAGGAATCCTTATCTCTAGTTTGCAGGCAAGAAAACATTGCCTGGTGAAGCTAAATAACTTGTCCAAGCATATGGCTAGTCAGTGACTGAAGGAGATTAGGCTTCAGTCGCTGATATTGTGGAGAGCTGTACCTCCTCCTAAACTGTCCTGTCTGTGCAAACCTCGTGAGATCCCGAATAAGCATCTACTCCTTGTCCAAACTCAGAAGAGGGTGCTGATAATAGCGACATACATCAGAGTTCTTCCAGATCATCCAGTACATGGAGTTACTTGAGTGAAACTGTAAGCTCCAAGTGTCATCCCAGATCTACTGAGCCAATTCTCCCGAGGAGGCCTTGGCACCTTCCAGTAATAAGCATCCCCATGACTCTCATCACTGCAAAGTGGTCCCCAAATCACAGTTGACTATTTTGGAGTCATGCGGGGAACTTATTAAAGCACTGACTTGTGGTTCTGCCTCCCTGTTTATTTACATGAGATATGTCTGGTCTGGGGCTCGGGATTTTGCATTTTTAACATGTGCTTCTGATGTTCTTGCTAACTTGCAGGATTGCTATTAAGCGTATATGGACTGAATTTGAAACTTTGCCACATTTTGAGAGGGAATATTAATAGGACTATCATAGTAACTGGCTCACTTTGAAATTGTTTAGACTCAAACAGCATGTAGAAAGAGTTCAATAAACTTATACTAGCCATCATTATTTTTACCTGTAGCTGATAGTCCCCAAGCTACTGAATGATTGCCATAATTTTTCTCATTACATTTACACATTGCTTTATGTGTTTCCCAAAAGCCTGACCAGTACACTTGCAGTTGATATCTGTTCACCTAATGCCCCTTTGCTCAAAATCACTTTTGTGTAACTCTTCCACTTCCATCTAACTTTGTCCTAATATGTGGTAGAGATAAGAATTTGTTATAATAATGGTATCATAAGAGAGAGACAGAAAGAGGGAGAGAGAGGGAGAACAGTGCAAGACATCATTGAAATATTTCTTCAACAAGCTTTCTAAGGTCTGTATAGTATTCTAAGTAGATATCATGTGTGACTTAATCAGCTACATATGTGGGGGCTTTGAGTTGCTTTAGTCTTTGGGTACTATAATTATTATTAACTTGTATGCTTTGATTATCTCTAATAATTTCTCCTGAAGAAAGCCAAAATAATGATTTTGACTTGGGGAAATTTAATTTTGTTTCAGTGGAACCTGAAACAGAGGTCAACAGTCCCTTCCCCAGGATTCTTGTCTTGTGGCCCACTCTTGGTAACTCTCTTTTCCAACTCAGTCTGTTCTAAGGATACATAGGTCCAGAGACTGGTTACAATGATGCATACTTGGTAAGCAATAAAAAAGAAATGATATTCTGAAGACAGAAAAAAAATAGGTCACTCTTTGTTTAATGGCAAAGAAAAATAAAAAGCTTCCTCACTCATGTTGAAATTCTAGGAAGGCCTCCTGTGGTGTTAGTCTTCAACTGCAAGGAGGGAGAGGGATTTTTAAGCAGGAGGTGGACCATTTCTGCCTTATTCTTCAGGGCAGAAATTAATGTTGTGGATCTGGCTGTCTGTGTCGTGGTGCCATGATCAGAATCCCACCGTGTGCTTACGAGGGACAGTAGTGTGGATAGTAGTCATATGGCAAAAATGTAACTTGAGATCTAACGGATGTTTCAGATTTTTCTTTGCAGTATTGGGGACTGAACTCAGCTCCTTCCTGCTGGCCTGCATCCTCAGTACTGTGTTTAAGTTTTACATTTTGAGGCAGGCTTCACCACATCGCTACACTGCCCATGCTGGGCTTGCACTTGTTACCTGCCAGCCTCAGTCTCCCAGAATGCTAGGATTATAGGTGTGTGCCACCACGCCAAGCTAGATTTCTGATTTTCAAGTAATCAGATACCATGTTTCTGTCTCACTTTTGCCCTTACATTCTAGGGACAAATGACAAGTGATACTTGTAGAATTTGATGAAATTTAACTGTCCAAATCATCCCACCTACTACTTGTCTTTTCTTTCTTTCTCGCCTTTTTTCTTTTTCTTTCCTTTCCTTTCCTTCCTTCCTCCCTCCCTCCCTCCTTCCCTTCCTTCACTTTTTAAAGCTTGCACGTTAAGTCAGACCCATTGCACGTGTGACTCGGTGGCACCATCACAGATGGTTACACTGGGTCTGAATCCACTCAACCAGGCAGCAGTAGGTGACTTGTGCGAGCCCTTCGCCCAGCCCTTGGCAGAGGACCTGCTTCTCTGAAGGCTCAGGCCCAGTGCCGCCTGGGACCTGGCAAGTCTCTCATGTTTGCTGCAATCCCCATCCCGACCTCCATGGGACTTCTTGTTAGAGAAGCAGCTTTGCTGGAGGAGCGGAACTTTCCCTTTGCCCGCAGCAGCGCTGACTCACAGATGTGTGTGCAGAAGTGAGTGGGCTGGGCCTGCAGAGCTGCAAAGCCCTCTTCCCAGCGCACTGTCTCCCAGCCAGCTCCCAGCCCCAGACCTCTGGCAGCACTCATGGGCAGCAGACGTGAGAACATGCATTGAGCCAGGAGACCCGGGCCTAACATTTGTTTGTACAGCACGTTAGTGAGATGAGGAGCATCCCTGGCACCGAACCCAAAGAGAAGCTGTCCCCTGATCCCTCTTAATGAGCATCCACGACTTTTGTCCTTGCTGCGGCTGGAGGACATCTTCCCTGACATGGCTCCCAGCCCTCCCTATTATCAAGAAAAGTTCTTGTGCTGTGAATGCACAGAGCAGGAAGCAAGGGCAGCAAGGGGAATGTCAGAGAGAGACCGGAGAAAGTTTTAAAATGATGTGCTGGCTCTCCATGTGGCCGGACTGTTATGAACACGCACAGAGGCTGCACTGGCAGCCGAATTCCCATTGTGTGGCTGCACGTCCCAGGCCAAGCACTCAGAGTCCCTCTGAACTCTGTCCTGTATGCCCAAGTCACCTGTCATCATACATGTGGGGTCGCACCTGGGAACCTTGGGATCTTCTGTCCCAGGTACAGGTAGCAGGTCAAAGACAGCCACAGTCACCTTTTCCTCTCAGTAGAAGGGATTGTGTGCAGAGAATATATACATATCTAGGTAATTTTTAAATTAGGAAATGAAGGAAATCCACTCTTATTTTCTTTTAATATTGTCCTTTCAAGGATGTGTCTATTTGCATAGCTGGATCCTCTTCCTCTGTCCCGCACCAACATTAGTGTGACCTTTTCCTGCTAATTGGAAAATCTTACGGAAATAAACCCTGTCAGAAAATGAGAAGTGGCTCCCCCTTCGGATGGCCAAACGACCTCAGAGGGGGAAAGAAGTTCTGAATTCCTGCTCCTTTTGCACACACTGCAAAATCTTTATTACTTCGGAGAGCCTTGAAGCTCAGTAATGCCCCTCCAGTGCAAAGAGGAGTAAATAAATTTCTTCTTATGACCACTTTGGAGAAACACACAACCAGATTTACTCAGCAGGGATAGATAGTGGACAGGATAATGAAGAGAGAATAAGAATATGATCGGGGTTTACAGCCTCTTCTGTCTCTTTAAAGGGTTTTAATCCTTCAGAAGCAGGAGACGGGGTCCATTTCCTTAAAGATACAGTGTCCCTTCTGGGACAAGTAATGTTATAAAAAGCTAAGATGTAACATCTATCTCACAATATTGATTGGCACTTTAGTGTGATAAAAGGGGTTGAACCTGAAGGGGAAACGAGGAAAAAAGGTAAGTGAGAATGACTCTTTGAAGAATTCAAAGTGTCCCTCTAATATCAGGCTAAACTTCAATGACAGGAATCAAGTGCCATGTGGATTGAGTGACAGTGACGGTGATGAGGCTGTGGGATCGGGTGGGTCTCGAGGAGGGGTCCCCTCCATAAGTGACATTTCAAGGCAATTCTGATGATTCTGACAGCGCATTCTGGTGAGTCTTCAGTGGATCCTGACTGTCAGGCCAGATATTCAGACTCACTGTCAGAGGTCCCAATAACAAGGTTCCAAATTCTCGAGGCCTTTAGCAAAGGCTCAGACTGGAAGGACTTTCCTCCTCAGACTCAGTGGAGTTAACTTCATGGTCTCTCCATCTTCCCAATTCCCTTCCCTGACTCCCAGCACCCATAAGCCCTGGCTTTTCTCCCTAGGTCTGGTCTTGGTCTGCCACTCCAGCAACCAGGGAGCCCTCACCTCTGTCATGTGTTCACTACGTGTTAGTATTTCACTTGATCTTCATAGAGGCAGGATTGTTTGCAAAATGGGAAAAAAAATGGGTAGGGAGTAGAGGAGCCTTCTGTCTTAGCTGCCAATACACAGCATACAGAAGAGGGAGTAGTACTCAGAAAGTCTGTGCTGCTAAGCCTCTTGTCCAGCTTGGGGGACAGCATTTTGCTGTGGCTGCTGTCATTTGGCTTTGATGCTTTATGAGGTAGGAAGTGGCACAGGTGTGGGTTCCAAAACCCAAGTCTGCTCACAGGAGGATCACAGAAGTTCAAAGGCACAGACACCTGACAACTCGGAATTCCTAAACCTTGGAATTTCAGGTTCAAAGAAACTTTGGAATATGGCGCCCTTTTTTTCAATCAACCTCTAAAGCTACATATTTCTGGGGTGAGACAAGCAGTGGAGCTCCAGCCTTAGCAACAAAATATCCACACTCCTTGGGAGAGGTACAGCTAAAGTGACATGCCACGGCCCCGGTGACAAGTGTCAAGCTGCTGGACAGCAGTGTGAGCACGCACTTGTCACCTTTGTATGTGACTGGAGGCTGGGCGGCTCTACCATAGACGGGCTTCTCAGGGTGCAGCCTCCTGTATTCTGTGACCTGAAGGGGGAGAAGCATGTGAGGACAAGGGCTGTGCCAACCCTCTTGGCTCACCGGGACACTGTCTGGGGTGGAAATGTCACTGCCTAGAGAACTCTAGCCTTTCTCTTGGCTCTGCCTCTTGCCTACAGGGCTGAGATGTCCAGGAGGAGTCTATCCAGAGCTCTGAGCAGCTGGAGACTCACTCTGCTTGGCTCTTGGGGGAGGTGGCACCTGCTTGAGACCTGGGAAAGTGACTGAATCACAGAATGTACTGCCAACAGGCTGAGGCAGCCACACCCTTGACTCAAAATTAAGTCATCCTTTTGGCTCCAGAAGGTTCAGGGCCAACCTCTGGTTAAGACTCACGTCATGCTGAGACTCTTGTTACCTGCTTTTGTCATTGCAGAATGGCTCAGCAAGGCTCATATATTCTGCCTCTTCTAGAGTTACTAGAGGCCTGTTCCAGGCCATTTCAGTCCTAAGTTAGCATAGCTGGGAAGACAAGCATGGGGACCTAGAGGTAAATCTTGGTTAGAGAGACAGGTGGATTCCCCAACATTGCCTGGCATCCTCTAAAAGACTTGGTTGAATCTGGACCTTTTAAGCCATAAGACTGCATTGTACTCCCTGAAATATTAGCTGTAATATGCAGAGCACCATGTGGTAGGGCTGTGCTAAATATCACTTCAAAAACCATAGCTTTATCGGCTAGGTAGTTTATATCCTTCTCAAATATTAAAATAATGAATATACTGAAATGCCCAAGGTCACTTTGCTAATCAAGATGGTGGCAGTTAGAAGCTAGGCACCTGGGCTTCGACTGTCCTGGCAGGGCATGCTCCTCAAGCTTTAGAATACTGACATATGGACCCAGAGAATTCCTCCTGATGGGGAGCATCCTATGCAATGGAGATGTTTAGCTAGAGTCTTCATCCCTCCACCCAGCTGTGTTTACTAGACATTGCCCTTGGTTAAATGTGGGAAGTGGTTGAGGTCGCTCCTATATAGGAAATGCTAAGATTCCCCGTGAATCTGATGGGATAGAGATGCCATGCCTGGAATGTGGAGTAGCTACATACTACATATTTGTTATTATTATTATTTAAAATTGAGAATTTTTACCCTTTAAGTTCAGAGAGAGAGACAGACAGACAGACAAACTCAGAGCTTAGTATGTCCAACCACGTCCCCAGTGTCACCAGGCTTATTACACAGTGTAGTTTCTGAGCCCATGGAATGGGAAATAAGAGGTGCTGGTGGGGCCGGGGTCATCTTTATAGCACCTGTCAGTGTCAGCCTCTGCCAGGAGCCCTGTGTGGAGGTCTCTTCTCACTCTGCCTTCCATAGGGGCAGCTGAGGTGCTGGGAGGGTGAGGAATGCAGCCAAATTTCCAAGGTCAGCCTACAACAGAACCAGGATTTCAAATCTTTCAAATGATGGTCCTAATTCCTAGGTTCCCCAAAGATATTAGCTCCCAGCTCTTATTGAGAACCTTGTGGATGTGAGTGGTCATTTCCGAGCACCATGGATATCCATGAGTGTTTCCAGCTGTGAAAGCTTTGCTGGGGAGCCCTGCATGTTGACCACACCTTGATCTTCACAGAGGTCAGAGCAGTGGGATCAATACACAGAACCAGACCATTGCATGGGAGGTCATGCATGTGAGAGG
Source organism: Petromus typicus (assembly GCA_004026965.1). Classification (NCBI taxonomy): domain Eukaryota; kingdom Metazoa; phylum Chordata; class Mammalia; order Rodentia; family Petromuridae; genus Petromus; species Petromus typicus. The sequence continues at coordinate 71,353 of PVIR01000019.1, forward strand.
ACAGGGCTACCGAGAGGTCCCGGGAGCATGGAGGAAGGAGCCAGGTTCTGGAGCATGGCAGATCCTGGCGCTATCCATGATGGTGATGGCCAGTGTCAGCACTGCACACTTTGACCCAGGTCAGAGAAAAGATGGGAGTGAATCAGGGATCCTTTCCATTGGAGGGAGTACGAAATGGAATTTCCCAAAATGGAAGACACCAAGAGTAAAAAGGATGAGATGGAGCTGGGAAGTCAGATATGGGAGGAAGAGGAGTCACAGGGATCCAGCAATGCCTTTCTCTTTCCTTATAGGAGCAAAAGGAGTTGGTGTTGAGGAGTGAAAATGGTAACACAGCTTGTTGTGACCATGTGTTCAAGGACACGCTGCCTTCTGGGCTCGCTGCAGTGGGATTTCTGTGCCATTCCAGTGCACAGAGTAGTGGAAAAGAGAAACTTATCTCTAGACTAACAGCAATTTCTTTCTAGTAAACACACACTTAGACTAAAAGGAAAAAGCCTCTAAACAGATCATGTGAATAAGAAATCCAGAGAGAATCTGTCAGATTGGGAGGGAAAAAATGGAAGATAGAACCTAAGAGCTGACAGACCTGAGGAAGACAGATGGGAGGGGGACTGTTTGGGAAACTATCAGAAGTCGTTTCACAACATTTTAAAACCAAAGTTGGCTCAAATGTAAAATATTTCTTCTTTCTTGATAAGATCCCCCCACACACACCATTTCGACAGCGCTAAAATTTTCTTTACTTTAAGAGAGTTCCTGCAGAGTCTGTCTTCTGGAAAGATCCCTATTGAAACTCCTGCACATCTTGGCAGGCTTTGGATCTGACTCCCCAGCGTTTCACAATGTTCCCTCATGGAAAACGCATCCCACATTCTTAAAATAGCACCAGGTCTGTGGCTGGCGTTGGTGGACAGGAGTTGCATTCACAGTGTAAAGGAGGCAGAGGCACCAGCAGAGGCGGAGCTCGCCTGGGGTCTGGGTCTCCCCCGAGATGGGGGAGAAAAAAGACAGCAAGAGAGGACATGTCTAACCCTCTGTTCTGCCCTCTGGCCTCTTGGTCCCTTGAACTCTCAGAAGCTTCCAAATTAAAATGGAGTCTTGTCCCAGGGAGTCAGGGAGAGCCCAGTGGAGTCGTATGAGGTCTTCTCACAGTTGAAGACTCACAGGGCCCACAGCTGTGGAACTGTGACACTGAGGCAAGACCATGCAAGCGGGAGCTTGGAAACTGGGGTAGAGGAAGCGCATCTGAGTCCCGTCTGGTTTCCCTAAGCCTCAGCTTCCTCACTGTGTGGTTAGTCCCGTGCCTTGGACTTGGCAGTGAAAGGAGAAAAGCACCCACTAGGCACTCACCTGTGGTTCATCTCAATCATATTCCTCAAAAGGAAAGGCTAGTGTATGATGGGAAAGAAAAACTACCCCAATATGATCCATGATGACCTTTTGTATTCTTCTTAGAGAACCACCTATCCTGGCCTGAAATGATAGAATAGCTGAGTGTGGTTGGTGGTGATGATGACCATGGTGGGGACTGAGTCATGGGTGAACTAACCCTCTGTCATTATTCCCAAAGGGAGGCAGCTCTTTCTGAAACATCTCTATGAGAATTCCAAAGTAGGGTGCTCCTCTTCCACAAGGAGCATTTCTAGATTCTCCTGCCCCTCTCTTTTCTCTTCCCTTCAAGTCATATCTTTACACACTTATACTTGCACACACATGCAACTCACCCCTCACTAATACATGCACACTTGCACATCCTCTTGTATTCACATAATTGAAACATGTTTCTTCAAAGCTCAGTCCTTGTAAACAGCTCTAATCCCACACCAGGAGATCCTCAGGCTTCATGATCATCCTTTCTCTTGTCTGTGTTACAACCCTTATGGATACCTGATTTTGTTGAAGTCATGGTGGTGGCCTTTCTGGGCCCAAAGCTTCCATTAAGTCTCTTCTACAACTTTCCTGACTTCAAGGATGTTTGTGACTCTCTCCCTGTCCCCCTTCAGTGCCTCCTAATTCTGCAGCTTCACTTGCACTAACTCCTACCTTGATGTCTCTGCCTTGTGGACTTCTGCCTTCTCTATTCACTCAAGAATCATTCATTACGATTGCTCAGGGACCAGATTCTGTGCTGTGGTTCTGGTGGGAGGCAGTAATAATATAATTTCTGTTCCTACAGACCATCTTATAGTCCCCAAGACCTCACACTGACAGACTTCCACCACAGATACATCCAACCCCACACTTTTGACCTTTTAGGCATCTTTCAGGTTTATTTCTCTTTTCAACCTCATCACCACCATCCCTTGCCTGGACCACTGCAGTAGACTCCTAATGGTTCACCCAGCTTCCACTTTGGTGTCCTGTAATGCAATCTCTTCGTGGCCAGGGCAATTTTTAGAATAAGTCCTTAACTTCTGGCACCAGCCCAACCATCTGGCGTCAAGTACTCTTGGGTTTCCATAGCTCTGGCGTCAAATACCAAGACAACTGCCTGCTTTGGCAGCCTTGCTCACACCCTGTACCAGTTTTCACTGCAGCGTGTTTTAGTTCCCTGGACCTTCTCTTTTTCCTTACCCTAGGGCCTTTCCACAGCTAAATCTGTGCCTGGAACTCTCCTATCTCTGTGCTGCTAGCTCCAGCTCTCTCTCAGCTCTCTGCTCTTTATTGCTTTTGCAGTGAAGCTCTCCTGCACTTCTGTACTGAATCAGTCCATCTTCACAGGCATCCTAATGGTGCTTGTGTTCAAGGCCACACTTTAGAGTTCTTGGGCCCTTGATGCTCCTGCATTTGTGAGTGCCTCCCTTCATTAAAAACTGTTAAAGATATTTGACATTGGTGCAAAGGCAGATAAAATCCAGCTGGAGTTGATTGCTGGCTACATTATCCTTTAAATTTTACTCTAGGTTTAAAAGAAATTGGAGCAAATTGTTTTCATGGGCCCCTGAACATCATCTGGGCTTGATGTCCCCTGTTACTGAAGGCATGTCTGCCCCACCGGCCTCACAGGGTCGATCCTTTATCACATATGGCATCCGGGAAGGTTCAGTTATTGGTGTGAGCATTTTCCTAGTGATTATCAATCTGCCTTGCAGCTCTATGAACATGAAAACCACATCTGTCTTCCTCACCATCAAATTACCAGCAGGAGGCCAAGGCGGGTGCCACAGGTGACTGCTCAGAGACTTGGATAAGCAGGGGGTCAGCAATACCCTTCTCTCAGTCCTCAAGTGTGGTGGGACAAGGGAAGCTCTCACACCCACCCCCACCAGGGTCTGGCATTAGGGGCAGTGTGGACTTCCAATGCACAAGGAAGGTGCATGGTCCCTTCCTCTGGGCTCTCCTTGGCTCAGCAGGTGTCAGCTCCTCAGTGGCTCACTTGGAACTCAAGCCACAGAGCAGGACACTTGGTTCAAGCACTGACTAACCAGCATGGCTTCTCGATGCCATACAAATGTACCCAAAGCCCCAAGTGGTAGACAGGGTCACCTTACCACCAGTAGCAAGTGGCTGCATATGGCAAGAACTTGAGACAGTATGAGGCACAGCTTCCTCCCATGCCACCCCTGCTCTGCAAGTTCCTGACAGAAACTTGCTTGCTTTCCAAAGAGATGACATTAGGGGCTTCTAGAGGAGGCAGAGCTTCCTTTTCAGATGCATGCAGACAATTGCTAGGGACACTCCACATCCTCAAAGGCCATTGTCCCAGACACCTCAGCACAGGACAGGGAGCTGGACCCTCATTCTCTTGCTGCTCCCTGATCTCCCAGCTGAGTTTACTTTTAATTTTGATGACATGGTTTGGGATAAGGCAGCCTGGTGGAGCAGTGTGATCCAATCACTGCAGTGATCCTGGCCAGGACCAGCTTGGAGGACTGTGAGCCCATGCCACTGCTGCTCGTGACATGCAGACAAGTCACATGACCTTCCCGGGAGGTGAGACATCATGTAGAAGGGGCCTGTGCACACAGAGAGGCCCATCTGCCATGGCCAAGGACATTGGCTTCAGCACTAAACCTGATATCTGTCTACTAGGAAGCATGTCCACATGGGCTTTGCTCAGGTCCTTGCTCTACAGCCCACTCCTGGAGCATCCAAGTTCTCAGTGGGCCAAAGATGGTCACAGTTCTGGCTGCTGCACAGAGGGTGAGCCCAGGCTCCTCAGATGCAAGGGGACTTTCCTGTCAGGAACAGCCTGGGACATGGGGAGCTTCAGTCCAGTCCACCTCCAGCTGCCAAGAAGGCCATGGACTTGGAGTGCTGGAAGGAACCTCAGCCTCACTACAACGTGTGCATGTGTCAGTGAGATCTGGTTAAGAGAGGACAGAAGCAGGGGAGGAAAGGGGCCTGGATCTCTAAGGAATCTCCGCAAGCGGCCAGAGAGAGGAACTTTCATACTGGCAGAGCCCAGCATGAGTTTGTGATTGCCACATGCCTCAGGTCCTCAGTCCTTTTCCCTTTAGATATCATCCCCTCATCCTCTCCTCCCTCTCCCTCCTAGACATGGAGAGTCAAGAAGATTTTCTGAGCTATCTCTGCTTTTCCTAAGCCGGGTGGGTCATCTGGCTGCTGCACTCCAAAGGGTAAGAAGATCCTCTGTCATGTGAGGTCCCAGGAAGGGATGGTGAATTCATTCTAGGAGCTTTTGGCTAATTGTGTCCTAACAGGAAATGCCAGCACACCAAGGATGTTCTCTGATAGGATACTGACATTTGAAGACCACTCCTTGCTGAAGAATCTTCTAGAAGAGGATAGATAGTTTAGTATATTGTCCTCTGAGTTGATCTAATCATCCACTTAACCACATTAAGTGAATGCTACCATTCACCTGCTGGTGTACTGTGCCAGGCTACAAAACCAGCTGCAGTTCCTCTCCTGAATAGATAGAAGTTAAGTATCCCTCTCCAATCAACTCATCCATTTGCCTGGAATGGGTGCCACAGAGAAAGGCCAGACATCTCCAGATAACCAGTTCTCATCTTGTATCTTCAAGGAGACTTTGACCTTCAAGAGAGATCTCTCAGAGGCAGATAACAGTCATGGTAGATCCACAACTGTTCCACATGTGGAACCACTGGAAAGTGGATACTTCTTAGCTGCAGAGGAGAAGCCAGTGGAGTGCTAGTTCACTATGGTCCAACATACTCCTGGGATAGTGCTACAAGGCCTGGGCAATATTCTGGAGTGATGTCATTCAGGGGTAGACTGGAAGGACTAGCATGGAGGAGTCTGTGAAAGGCCAAAATTTGCTTTTTGACTTAGGTAAGGAAGGACTTCCTAATTCCTGGGTCATTGTGCTGGAGACTTAACTCAGTGGTTTCAGTGCCTGCCTTGAAAGCACAAGGTCATGAGTTCAATCCCTAGTACAACAAAAACAAACAAATCCTGGATCATTACCTTAGGACTGCACATGGAAGACAGGTCTCATCTTTTTTTTTTTTTTTTTTTTTTTTTATGTTTTTTGAGACAGGGTCTCGCTTTGTGGTTCAGGCTGGCCTTGAGCTCAGCCTCAAACTCACATCACAATCCTCCTGCCTCTGCCTCCTGAGTGCTGGGATTACAGGCATGAGCCACCACGCCCGGCACTGTGGTGTGTGGTACTGGTTGCTGCTGGGTGTGAGTCTCCACACCCAGTATTGTTATGTGGTTACCGGGGAATTGAACCTGGGCCCTTGCGCTTGCAAGACAGGCGTCGGAACCACTGAGCTAACTCCCCGGCCCCAACAGGTCTCATCTTGCTTTTGTCTTCATCAGTCACAATGCGTCATACTTGTGATTAGCTCCATTGAGAAGGAGAAGCATCCTTTTTTATTGTTTACTTTATATTATTGAAAGCCTTCTCCTCTTCCTACCTTGTGTTCTTCTAACCCTCAGTTTTAGCAGCCCAGGGGCATCTTTCTTAACTGTATCTCCCATCTGGAGCCTCCGAAATGTCCTGGTTCCTCTGGGATTGTTTGCCATGTGGTAGTGGACAAAAGCCTGAACTTCAGAGCAAGATAAACATGAACTCCAGTCTCAGCCCCACTCATAAGCTTTAGGGCTTCTTGCCAGAGGCTCCTCTGAACCTATTTCTTCATCCACAAAATGAGGTACTGACTCACTGGGTAGGATTGCTATGAGGGGTCATGTGAGATCACGTGTGCGTACACACAGGCTCAGGGAAAATGTTTTCACTTTTCTGGAACAGAAATGGACCATTTGATGAAATTGTTAACTTTAGAGCCTTGGGAACTAAGCAGTGCCAACCTATGGAAGATCAAATTTGGGCTAGTTTGTCTCCTCTGCTTACTGTGAAAGTGCCGTGGACATTTGCATCAAGATTGAAAGGATAGATAAGACTCCCCTTTGGGACGAGGAGGTCCCAGTGATAGGCTCAGTGCTGACCCTCCAGGGATGTCTTAGAACATCTGCTGCCATTTAATGACTAGACTTCTGGAGCTGTGCATGGTGGGGCAGTTGATGGTGAGATCTCTGGCTAACTTAGTCTGGTGACTTCATATCAGTAGCTGAAAAATCAACCACAGTGGGAACATTTACACCATGGAAATTGGCAAACACTACAAATCAAGACTTTCCATTGCTAGAGAGCTGGCTAGTAATCATATTCCAGCAGATCACTACCCTCAAGAGCAGAAAAAGGAAGGAGACCATCTCCAAGATCTCTGTGTTCTCCAAGGAAAGGAACCAGTAGCTCAGATAAGCACCAAGTCCTGAGGAGTTCCTTCTCCCTTGAGCAGATCTCCAGAAAGAAGTTTTCTGGAGAAATTTGCAACCAAGGATCCACGTCTCTCCCCATTGTCCCTGTTTTAGAAGAGCAGAAAAAACCTGGTTGGGCTGTTACTAAGTCTTAATCTTGCAGTTCACCCATAGGTGAGTCTCACAGCCCCACCTATGGCTGGACCAAGGAAGGATGCTAGACTCAGGATGGCTGGAGATGAACAGTGTCTGTGAAGCCAGGCGCCAGGGCTGGCACCTCTTAATAATTTACTCTTCCCTTATAGGGGCTTGAGAAGGCTGAGGCACGGTGTTGAAGTTTGATTAGTAATAAGAGCATAGCAGCTTCACCTCTAACATTTAGCACTCTTCCCTAGATCGAATTACTGATCGCTATCTGAGTAAACCATGCTAGCCTGCTGCCTGGGAACATTACACTCTCTAAAAGCTGTCAATCTCTGTCACTATCTTTGCACAATGGGGCCCATATCTATTTTTAAAGGACTGTGTCACCTTTCAAGAAAAAAACTGCATCTGCACAGAAGACTAACTTTTTGTGGTTGTTTTATGCACAGATTTGGTGGTCTTTCAACTTCTAAGAGGAAATGGGTGCTCAATAAGCTACCAACCCCCACTGTTTTGATTTTTATTTTAGGGAGAATAGAGAGAAACTGAAAAATAAGATAAATGCCAAATATCCAAGTCCACACAGGAAGACACAATGTGTATATGAAGAAAAAAAAATGGGACATAAAGGACATCTATCTCTCAACTATGGAGTGTCATGCATTTGACCAAAAAGAAGCACAACTTTGCTTAGCTTTTTCCAAAGTTCTGGAAGACGAGAGTTGTTAACCTCATTGGCAGTTGGTTCTGAGTAGCACAGTGGACTCTGGAATGAAACTCCCTGGATGTATTGTCTTAGTTTCATTTAGTGGGCTCTTCTTAGTCATGACCTTGTGCCTCAGTTTCTTCATCTTCAGAATGGTAGCATTAGCATTGCTTACTTCATCACAAAGTCACGTGTGTTTCAGAGGGTCATATCTCATACCTGCCACTCCTCATGTGTTTTACTGACATATTGGTCTTAATGACTCATAGAAATGTCACACAGGAATTATCTTTTCTTCAGAGAAATAGGAGAGCATTTGCTGTGAAATCAAAGAATTTGGTAGTTGGTTGTGATGAGCAGGTTATATCAAGATCCCCTGTGTCAAAGGCAACATGCACTGGTCTAGGGTATGGAAAACTCTTGGTACGACACATGATAACTATTTCGTAGTCATCTTTAGAAATACATGTAGTTGTTTTGAGAGGAAATGGAGACTTGAAAAGTTCTGAAAGAACTAATAGGCATAGGGTACGCTGAAGCAGTGAAGCTAGATAGAACCTTATGGAATATTTGTCAAAAGCAGAATAAGACAGTGAAATCCATTGATAGAATTCTAGACTGGAAACCATCATCTTCTCCTATCAAAATAAAGGGCAATTCTGAACTGCATAAGGTGCACTGTGGGTATGGCTTACACAAATAAGCACTTGCTCAAGCAGATACCTTACTCTTGCCAAAGAGAACAGTGCAGGGTTGTGTGCTTATGCATTAAGTTAAAACCAAATGTATACCATGTATGGAGGCATTGGTGTTTATGAATCTCACATTTTTATGGTTACTAATCCTATGAGCTTGCCTAAAGGACTTTGGTTATTTTTCAAATGGACTCCATTTTCAGAAGCTGCCCTGAACCTTCCATTAACATCTTGCTTAGATTCTTAAAAGAAGAGAGAATATGTAGGAAAGGAGAGGGCCTAAAACATCCATAAAGCTCCTGACTCAAATACCAGGGGTCCAAAGATGACCCAGCAACAGGGGCCAGAGGTCCCTCCTTTGAGGATAAGGGAGGAGACACAGCAGCATAATTACAGCAAACATGAGATGGGTGCCGCTAAAGCTAAGAAAAGCATAAAGGAAGGAATGCTTCATTCTGTTCACAGTCATTGGAGCCACAGTTCACATTAGGAGATTTGAAACATTGTAAAGTATGCTGAGGTTCATTAGATGGAAAAGAGAAAGGGAAAAGAAAGAATAAATACCCAGAAGGTAATGAGTGTGATCAATCACTGGAATGTCAGTTAAGGATAGTTAGAACAAGGGCTATTGGTTTGGAGAACCCTTGAGAAGTCAAGTAATAGGGAGGGGAAGGAAGTGAAAGGAGGCCCTGCAGGGTCTTGAAAATTTCATTGAAAGTTTCTATGTCTTGGAGGGACAGAGCCCCAGACCAACTGAAGCACAAGAGTCCTGGGTGAGATCTGAGCACAGGAGAGCAGATCCAGCTGTGTGGGGAATGACTCAGGGAGTGGACCTCACGGAAGACAAACCAGTGACACAGACAGACGAGGAGCAGGGCTGGAGTTGAGGCTGTGGCTCCTGGGTGATAGCAGTGAGGCGCTGACAGTGTCCTTCTCCCTATAACCTCTGGCTGTTGTGACCACTTAGAGGGAGGTGCACAGAAGCTTAGGTGGCAGCTGGGTGGATGGCAGTGCCATCCACAGGAATCTAGACTGGGAAGGGAACAGCTGACTTCAGAGAAGGATAAAAGAGCTTGTTTTTTAATCTTTTGAGAACTTCAAGCCATGCACACAGATAAGCATGTCCCAAAGAGTCCCTAGGGAGAAAATTCTCCGAACAATATAGTATTTAGAAAATTTGTTAATTCCAGACAGATCACTTCCAAGGGATCATTTCTGATAATCTATATGTATAGTGTAGCCATTCTGAGGTGACTATCTACGAAGGAAATACTCAGGCAGGTGTCCTACACTTGTAATATCTTCCTCTGCTAATGTCCAGAGAGCTCAAACCCTTGTATATGTAGAGTGAAAGCAAAAACCCTTTAAAATCTTCTGTGTATACACTCGTTAAAGATAAACATAGACACATTAAAAGTTTAATGAGTTGATGTGAGCATACAGTGATTTAACACCAGACCGCAAGTGATTCTGCTTTTCACTGATGGGATGAGGGGGAAAATATTTACAAGATGTTTGCGGAAGCAAGACAAAGAAGATATTTGATTGGTTAAGGAGAAAAGTTCCTAGCTAGAGGTTAGCCAATGCTTTCTGATTGGTCAAATCTCTAGTTAGAGTTTAATGGCCTGAGGTTAATTGCTTCTGACTGGTTAAGCTTTAATTTCATTCCTCTGTTTACACTGAGTTGGATTTGGCTTTGCTTTTGTATGAACCCAAGGCACAGGATCTGTCCTAAAGGCTTCCCATGAATTATTTTAGCACACTTATGCCCTCAGTGTAAACCTCCCTTTCTCTGGTGAGTCTGTCCTATTCTTTTCCCACCCTCTACTTGGATAACTCCCCCTTCCTGTCCTTACAACTATAGAAATTTTTGTGGCGTCTTCAGCAGTTGTATTTTCACTGTGCTGTGGGTGTTTTTTGTGTCATGGCTGGGTTCCCTACTAGCAAATGGAGTCCTTGAATACGAGGATGAATGTGGGTGAGGTTCTGAACTGCTTGAGATGTAGATGGAGTTAAAGATTCAAATGCTGGCTGAGTGATAGCTCCTTTACATTCAGTGACAAGGACCCCCAGTTTTCCCCTGAGACCTACTGTAGGTTCTGCAGTTCTCCCGTGGTCTTTGTTTGGGGTATCTGTGTTCTGGTCTTACCTGGGCTTATTCCTGTGTCTGTGGGTTGGCTGGCAGCTGGCTAATCTAGGCTGGATTGGTTGGAAACAAAATGTTTTTATGTCCTCATCTCCTGAATGATGCTGTAATACCCAAAGGACAATTATCTCAGTAGGGAGAAGTTTCCTAGAACCATGAAACTTTTAACAAGGTACGTGTTCTTTCAATTATTTAACGTATACTGTTTCCTGCTAGTGGCAACGGAGCAATGCTTTTCCAAAGTGTGTGAAGACTGAGGCCAAGAACTCCATGGAATGAGGCATGCTGACCCTTCTGAACCTGCTGACTCTTGTCACGGAAAGCCTGATCTACCCTGTCAATCAGTGCTTTCACTGTGCTCTTTGGCAAACAAGTGTTTAATTTTGAGATTGCCTCTTTATCTTTGTCTCTCTTTAAAAAGACCATGTAAGATTGTGTTGCAGTTTCTTTTAGAAAAATGACTATTTGTTTTATTATTGCTAAAAATACCCCAGATTCGTCAGCTGTCATTCCAGGGTAGCGAGTGTTTCCTGGGCCTGGATATAGCATCAAGGTGTTCCAGGTTCAAAGACTGAAAACATGCAAAGTGCATTCTACTGTGAGATACTCAGCCTTTCAAAACTGGCCATGGGGTAGAAACTCAGTACTGAGTTTCTTTTGGAAATTCAGGTAAGAGGATGTGTAGGGCTTGGACTTAACAGGTAGCAGGCAGATCATCTACATTAAAATTTCAGGATGACTCATTACTTGCCTTTGTAAAGTGGAAAAAAAATCTCACAACCTTTCCAAGTGTCAGTTTTACCTGATAGTAGAAGTCTACTATTAGTACATATTACTATTACTACTATGAGTACTTCTACTACTAATAAGAGCCTATGAGTAGGGATTTTCACATTTGTTGGAGTCTGCCTGTTTTTTTATGGAGAGATTCTACCTTTGCTTCCCCAAAAGTCAGGCATAATCATGCAACTTGCTTTGATCAAAGAAATTGGAACAATGAAGAGTGTTGCTTCCTTTTGGAAGCCATTGAGTCAGGATGCAATTTTTCATGCCTTCCCTCCCTTTCCCACAGTAACTAGTAACTTCAAGTTGAGCTTCTCCATCAGCCTGGGCCCTGGAAAGATGTGAAAACTGAGCCATGACAAGCAGAAGCATGAGCAAACCCTAGGCCCATGTTTGTTAACCTGTTGAGAGTTAGGAGATGCTTGTCAGTGAAGCATAGGGTCTCCTGTATTGACTGTCACAGAGATCTGAAATTATGCAGGCCAATATCATAGCACATTATTCAGTGAGTACTTTGTACATATCTATGTTATTATCATCACTCAGATAAAAATGCTTAAAAATTCAAGAACTTTTTTCTGCCTCTAACAAAAGGTAATTTCCCTTTACTTAATTGTGGTCATTTACTTTTCTCTGTGCTGGGATTGTCCCCAGAAGCACAAAGATCAGTTGTGTAGCATTTGGATCTAACATACTTTGCATCAAGTTTCTCTTCCCCCCGAGACAGTTCTCTTTCAGTCAGTTCTGTGGGTGCTTGACTTTGCTGAGTACCTCATTCCTGGAGGAAGCTGGATCTCCCAGCCCGGCTGCTCAAATGATTCTCCTGGTATTGATCAGCTCAGTCTTTTCTCAGGCCAGCTGTCAGTTGAAACTTCTGGGGAGGGACCTGCCCTCTTTGCCTTGGGAGCGCTCAGCCACCACCAGCAATGCTAGGAAGCAAAAAATCTGGAGGACATAGCCTCAGTCTGCTTGTCTGGAACAGCTCCAGAGGGGTCGAAGTTGCTATCTCTGAAGTTGTTCCCAGGCACCAGACATCTTGCTTTATCTCCAAAGCGCTGATATTAAAGGACATAGGAAGTGATACTATTGCAGATGAGGACATCTGAGATGGAGATCCACTGGCATCCTTAGGGCCACTTAAGTTGTCAACATAAGGGAAAAGAGGAAGAGGACTCTCACCTGGGAAGCACCAACTCCATATGTTGGGTGCATTTACTGTCAGCTGCCATTATTGTATATGTGAACTCATTATCTCCCCACACAATCTCTGCTCGAGGTGTCTCAGTCCTTGAAGCCCTTTTAGAAACACGAAAAGTTGGGGGGGGTCAGGACATTGAAGTAGCCTGAGGCTATTCGTCAGGGCAGGGAGTCCAGCTCAGGTTTGTCAGGCTCAGAAGCATTTTTGTCTACTCTGTCAAACTTTGGCTTTCCTCAGATTTCTGGGTTGCTGTATTATCTGGAAAGCTGTAGAATTAAAAAGACTCTTCTATGCCCTTTGTTAGAGATTCTTATTCAGGAGATCTGTAGTGGGGCTAAAAATCCAAGTTTCTAAATGGCTCAAATGGTCACACTTAGAGTCTGGGAGTTTGGCCAACAAGGATGGTTTCATGTGTGAAGGTCCCGTACAGAATCGCAGGGTGGCATAGCGCTCTGCTGTCAGTGTCTTGGTATTATTCATGATCTCACCTCCACATTTTTTGGTAAGTAATGTCTAATGAGACCATGGAGCATATGAAAGAGCAAAGGAGATACACAAAGTGTGACTGAGAGTGTGTGTGAGTATGTGTGTGTGTCTATCACTGATCCTAACTGCCTTTTTATGCAAAGCATTTTCAATATCCCCTGAATGGAGGTATGCAGTATGTCCAGAGCAGCAGGAATCTAGTGAGGCTCAAAGCAAGAAGCAGATAAATGTGTTATGCAAAGGTGTGGACAGTGCTGAGACCAGTGTTCTGGTTTCCATTCTGCTCAGAAGTGGCTCTGTCTACATAAGGAAGACAGCGGTGTTCTAAGGAGCACAAGTGACCATGGAGAAGTAGCACAAAGGGCCATGGAGCAGTGGGATTAGTCTGGTGCAGGTTTTCCACCATCCTGGCCAAGTGCCGTGCCAATCCCTGAATGAGCTATGGCAGATGAATTATGTCGTGTTACCAAATCCCAGGAGTGAAGAGCTCTCAGATGTGTTTAAAAGTGACTTTTAGATATGGTGAACAGCCAAGCTCAGACTATAAGTCAAAATACTAAATTGTCCTTAGTTAGAAGGAAATAGTAAAATTTTTTAAATGCCATGATAATTGGAGAAAGACAATAAAATAAAAGCTTTATATTTTAGTGCCTGCTTTTTTGAATTAAAAGCCATAGTCTTATTTTCCACTGGGTCTGATAGACTTTGGAGTCTGCTGTCCTGGTCAAATAATCTAGTGGTTACTTTAGGTTTCCTTTTCTGTTTTGAAAGAAAAGGTTGTGTCTGGAGTATAGTGGGCTCCACAGGGAGATTGGTTAAGCTGCTTTTTGGACCTATGCAGGCCCAGATCATAGAAGCGATGGACAGTGAGGAGCTCATGAACCAGTCAGTTGGCAGTAGCCCACTTCCTGGACAGCCAAACTTCTCCAGAGGCGTTTCCACACCTGCTTTCTCTAATACTAAGAAAATAAAGGGTACCATGAAAGAGGTTTCAGGATCCCTTGTGCAGCTCCTGGGGATGCCCTATCTCCACCAAGTGAAAACGTAGAACATCATGGGAAAATCTCCCACCAAAAACAAATCAAAAGAAGAGGATACTTGGTCCTGTGGGAGAGTGCGGGCTCTGGAACCAGACATTAGTGGCACAAGTCCCAGGTTCACCTCTTCACTCTATCCATCCCAAGAGAAGCCTGTTTCCCTCAAGCTTCAATTCTCCCACCTACATAAAAGACTCCATGATATCTGTTTTGGAAAAATTGCTATTTGGACTCAAAAAGACCAGGGTAAAGTCTATCTTCTCTTCCAATGAAGTGTGTGTGTGTGTGTGTGTGTGTGTGTGTGTGTGTGTGTGTGTGTTTTAAGTTTATAGCTAACCAAGAAATACAGTGGGATGGAACACATACTTGTCACCTACACAAAACTGAGATGGCACAAAACAAGACAAAAATGAGGGAGAGAGACAGTAAAGGAGAGAGACAGGAGATGAAAGAAAAGCAGGAGGAAAAAGGAATGAAGCTAAATTTTTGTACCAAAAGTACCAGAGCTGGGGGTTTCACTCAGTGGCACCACACCTGCCTTGCAAGTGCAAGGTCCTGAGTTTGATTCCCAGTACCGCAGAAAAAAATTCATATACAAAGTGCACAGTGTTTGAATAACAATCTAATTACAATTATTTGAAAACTTGATAGACTTATGTCAGTGATGGCAGTTTTCCTTGCACTTAAATTGAGCCAGGGAAACTATCACAGATTGTTTTAAACTGACAATGTACAGGCTAGCAGCAATTCTCTACGTGGTGTTACAGAAAGCGAGCCAGCAGACTCTGCATTTCTTTTTGGCTACCTGCCAGTCACATTCTCTGGTGTGGTTGCATAGAGGCCCCTGTGTGAGACTGGGGTGCACATGGTACCCTCTTGGAGAAGTGATGTGCAAACTGAACAACAATAAGCTCTATGTGTTCAGGAGAACCAAAAGGTTTGAGCAACATCTATGACTCTTCTGCTGTCAGCTCTTCCTTCCCAGAGGCTGAGGAGGAAACTGTTTACAAGGTCTGTGTGTGCACTGGTTTGCTCTGTCCCCCACCCCAGGGTCCTCACAGAAGACCTATTTGGGATCCACTCCCTTTTGTATCACAGCCTCCTTGACCTCTGTGAGCATGTGTCCACCGGAAGTACCGACATCCTTATACCACAGTGCTGTCAGCTATCTCTTCCCACATGCTAGGTAGCATCTGGAACACACAAGACCTCCCCCACCTCAGCAGGGGACTCTGCACTGGAGGAAAACACCTTGAAACCCCCACTTCTTCCTGCCAATGTCATCCAAACCTCGGTCCTTTTGGACTCATCTTTCCCTCTGTCTGTGATGGCTCCAGCTCTACCTCTGGGGATGCTAGAAGGATTCCAGGATACAGAGAGGGCCATCCAGGAGAAGTGCTGGCCATGATGGAAGCATTCTCCACCTATAGCAGCCAAGATGCAAGCTGTGGTGCTTCCTGAGAACTGAAACAAGCACACTGTGATCAAGGAATTCCATGTTCAATTTCATCCTATTTTAATTATTAATTTGCACGTAGTCATATGCATACCCCTCATGTCTTTGTTCTTGGCCCACACAGACCTAGTGAATGCGGACAGCTGGGTACCTGATAAGATCCAATTACCCCACACTTTACTCCTTCCCTTGCCCTGCTTTTGTAAGGCTTTTGTGGAGCCAGATGCTTCTTAGAGCCTTCAACTCTCCTAGGACTTGCCAGAGGCTAAATGCTTTCAGAGAAGAGAAATATTTGACCAGACACTAGATCAGGCCAACCATGATGTCCTGTGTCATCACATAGTCCATTTGTCCAACGAGTGACAAGTGCAGAAAGGTCTGGGCTGCGTAGCTCCCTGCAGGCCTGCTCGGGGCTGAGGCTTCCCAATCTGCAGGCTGCTCCCTAAGCTCTGCAGAGGCAGCACAGCAGGATCTTTGGCTCCAGAAAGAAGCCCAAGGATTCTACGGGCTGGGAGTTGGCTGATTTCCATCTTGTCTGGAGCACTCTCTTCCATCTGGCGGAAGCTCCTTGCATAAAAGCTCCTGTGTGGGCTATGGCCCAGCCCTGGGGGTTCCAGGTTTGTCTGTTTGAAAGCATTGGCTTGGAAGGGGATGTCGGGAGACAGGAGCAAAGGGCAGACTCATTTCGAACAATCAAGACCAGACCCCAGGTCTTTCCTGGGACTCTGCTTCAGCAACCAGTGTTGTATGTTATGGAGTGATCTGTCTGACATGTTTTTCACACTTGACTATGGGAACAATGATCTTGATCAGTTTCTACAAGAAAAAATAGAATTAATTGAGAAATATGTACTGGGTATGGGTAGCAGACACATTAATGAAGCATGATAAGTGCTCTTCTCAGAATAAATGCCCAAACCTCCTTTCAAAGAGCCTCCAAAGCCCCACCAGTGGGGTCCTGGACAGCCTCTGGCCTTGTGTTCTTCTCTCTCCTTTACACAGCTCACTGTAGCTACATAGCTAGTGTGTGTTCTGCATCATTTAACGCCTGCCTCAAGACCTTTGCATGCACTTTTCCCACTTACATCCATTCACTGTATCTTCATTCTTTGCCCAGATATCAGCTTCCCGGTCAACTTTTTCTGAACCATCTCTACTGACTGAAAATTGCAACCCCCTCCCATGACTTCTCCCTTCCCTTTCCTGACTACAGTTTACTTTCTTGGGTCTCAACCTGGGCTTGTGTTTATGATCCTACTTTCCTACCTCAGCCTCCAAGAGTGCTAGGATTATAGGTGTGTTTGCTACCACCCCGGGCTGATGCTTTGCTTTTAGTACATCGTGGATTCTTATTATTTGTCTCCTTCTATTAGACAATAGGCTCCCTGTGGGTTACAGGTGGGAGTTTGACCTCCTTTTTCATCTGATGCAGTGTTCACTTAGGGTCGATCACTTGAAAGAGATCAAGAACCATTTGTTGAATGAATCCCCTGCTGATAAGTAGGAGAGATACTTTCATGAATTCATTTAAGCAGCGCTTGGAGAGGGCTCACCTAGTCCTCAGAGCCCTGAGTAGGGGACTTGTGTTCTCACGAATCCCATGATTCCCAGGTAAGTGATTCTAATCAGTGCCACCCGAGGTCTTCATTTTCACCCCTGACACTGTCTTCTGTGTTCCAGCCAGCACAGTTATCTCCCAGAAAACTAGTTTTGCCCTTCTCTTTGAAGACAGGAAGCGCTGTGATTCATAGGTCCTAAGGTGACGCACTGTCGTGAGGTTTAGCCACAGATGGGCTTGCCATCATTTGCCATTACTTCCTGTTCTTTATTTTTTCCTACATTAACCTCAGGGATCATGATACCTGAGACTTGGGAGTTTGTGTAGATGGAAGCAACTTGGGAGAGACTGGAGCACTGCTTCTCCAGGGCATTTGGAAAAGTGGCACAAAAGCAGCGCAGAGTCCACAGGTTGAAGGTGAACTGACCTCCCTGAGGGCTGCAAAGTTTCTGAAGCTGGGAGTTTGGCTTGCAGCAGTGTCCTGGCTAATCTCAAAGCATGAAAACTTTGGAAAGAGCAGATTTCTGTGCTCTGAGGGTTGGCTCCAGTGGAGGAGTAACTTGAAAGGGAACTAAAACTCAGCAAACATCAGCCTTCCAAGTCCTCAGAGATGGCCTCCCCCACTGGCAACCTCTCCCAGCCTTCTGCAGCTCTGTCTGGAAACGGCTTGGGGGTGACTCAATCCAGGGCCTGAAATAAATCGCTGTTGAGAGGAGCTTGACTCATCCACACGACTAGTTACTGGGTCAACCCAAGGAGGCAGAGCTCTTGCTTCTTGAAAGTTTCTCTCCCCCAGGGCCACTTAGTAAAGGCACATTAGGAAAGTTTCTGTGTGGGGGAGATGGGATCAGGTGGGGAAATGACACTGAACAGTGGGTGACATTGGTATCTTTTCTCTTTGGTTTGAGATTAGAGATTATCTACTGACATTCACAGTGAGCCAGCTGGGACAAAGATCAAGCTGGTGTCATTCACCAAAAGTTCCTCAACATTTCCCCAATATGGCGTGCACTGTATATGGACATTTCTTTTGGCCCTGAGATTTCTGGATATACAGAGGTCCTGACTGGAGTGCAGGTTGCTTTGACATCAGCTCACTCAGGCCAGAAGAGGAGTCTTTCCAGGGTGCACATACATCCATCCTCTTAGGAGAGAAGAACATTTCTAAGCAGCAGAACTGAGATGTTGCTGGGGTGTCATTTGGGTTATTAAAAGGCAGGGCCACCACCTGCCCATGACCTCAGGGTCCAGGGTTACCCTCCATTCCTTTCATCTAGCCATCTTACATCAGAGACTTCTAGGGTATTTTTCCTAGAGCAGATATCAGACCCATGTCTTTCTCTTCTGTTGTGAGCTCTCACTCTGTTGCTTGAGTGAACTCTAGAATGGATCTCATCTCTTCTGCCTCTCCCCAGCCACTTCTCCACAATCCACTCTACAGAGAAACCACAGTAATCTTCCTCCAGCGTATTCACCCCTTCAAGGGCTTCTTATCCATTCTGACTAACCATTGCTATGGGACGATCTTCCTCCAAACTTGGCATCATAAAACAACTTCCATTTTAATCTATATCCCAGTTTGTGCATCAGGAACACAGACAGAGCTCTGCTGAAAGGATTCATTCCTTTCAGCATGGGATGGGGCCACTTATGTACTCAGATCGGGGAGAATCCTGCTTTGCACTGGAGTCTAGTTTGGGGCGTCCAAGACGACTACACTCAATAGGCTTTGGTGTTTCAGTGGGGGTGACCAGAGAGCTGAGCACAGCTGGAATTGTTGCCTAGAGTGCTCCTGTTGCTTCTGTAGCACAAAGTTCTCAAGCACTCTCAACCTCAGAAATTTCAGACCTGCTGTTCCCTATCTGAAATGTCTTCCCCTGCGCCCTTCCCACAGCTGGCTCCTCTGAATCCCTCAGGTTCCAGGCCATGCTTCCTTCTTCTCCAGAGCAGATTCTCTCAGTAAATCCCTGCAGCCGTCTAGCACTGGCTTCCTCTCCAAACTGAAAGTAAAACCCAGAGCTTGCTCTGGGAAGCAGGTCATGTGCTGTTGGATAGGTTGTGCCTCAATGCTCCCGTGGGTAGTTTTTTGCTCCCCAAGTCTCACTGTTTCTCATCTGTTAAGCAAGGATAAGTGGCCTTCACTTAAGAGTGTTGCCATCAAAAACAAAATGACATATAAGCATCAGCCAAAATGACTGGATACGGGAGAGTTTCCACAAATATTAGTTAAAAGATAGAACAATGTTTTCCTTCCCTTACAGGAAAGACCAGTTTCAGTCTATAATTTCTGTATTACTAGACATTCTGGTCTGGTCTCTGGGTTCCAGATGTCTCTTTGTGTTTGCTTTGAGAGTAGTAATCTCAGCCAGGCCAGGTCACAGACATAGCAAGATTCCATCCCTTACTGGGAGGTGAGCATGGGGGACTTGATCAGAGCGAACGAGCTGAGGAGCCTTAGGAGCAAACACATAACAGGCAAGAGAGATATTTTAATAATAGATGTTTAAAAAATGAATCCAAACAAGGGAAATATACCCACTGACTAGGGATAAGTGTAATGTCTATCATGGGCTGTGATATATGTCTGCTCTGAGACCAGCTCAACAAAAGGCCAAATTTTCTTAAAAGCATGTTAAAATATTAATAGATATCTGAAACAGTTTTCCTGCAACTGCTGCCAGTCTTGGGGAAGATTACATCAGACTGGAAAGAACGAGGAGAGACGCTGTAATGCCTTAGAGGTGGTGACCTGCCTGGGGCACCTCAGCAGCCACTTCAACAGGGCAGGCTGTGGTCTGGAGGGGGAGCCCCCACAGGCCGCCTGTGTGAATCAGTGTATGGAGAATTTCACGACTGACCTTGGCAGCTCTGATTCACTCCTCTGGCAGATTCTGCCTGCCTTCACATGATCTATAGAGGTTCACTGATTGGGCTCCGACTTCCCCACTGGCCTCTTCTCCTCCTCTCCCTACTCCTTTAGCTCCACATCTACTGATTTCCTTTCAGACTCACTCACCTCTGTCTCTCCTATCTCAGGGCTGTCACCTCACTTTCACTTCCTTCTAGAACATTCTTTTCTCTCCATCTAAGCTCCCTTAGCTGTTGCTTACTCACTAACAGATTTGTCGTGGCTCTCACTCTCACCAGCACCCCTATAGATGTGTATAGCTTCCCCATGGCCACATCTTGCTTGGTCTCTCATTAGCAGGCTCCATGGATGTATAAAACAGCATTCCACTGGCCCCAAGACAAAAGCATGAGACAAGGGTATGGCAGAGGAAAGCTGCTCAGTTCATGGCTTCCAGGAAGTAGAGAGCAGGAGGGGAACCTGAGAGGAAGGGGTCAGAGATGCAAAACTGTCCCCCCCAGTCACACCTCCTGACATACTCAGAAGTGTGCATTGCTGATCTCACTGCCATTGCTCTAGGCACTGAAGCTGAAGGTAGATGTGAACCATCACGATGGACAGATGTGGGTGTGGGGTACCTCTAGCCTCCGTACAAACTCTGTGTGGATGAGAATTGCATGTCTTTCCTCTCATCATTGCATCAGCAGTACCCAGGGGAGTAGGAAACCTATAAATAACTGAACCATCCAAGAAACTTTCCCAACACTGCAAGAGAATTGGGCAAATCTTCACAATCCTGAGAAGTGAGTGGATCCTTTGTTATGTCCTAGTAGCCACTTGAATTCCATCTAGCAATCAACCTTCAGTCTCCCTCCTTTCCTCTGCAGGGAAAATATATTTTAAAATGGAAAAAAATATATAACATGCAGAAGAAGGTCCTGGGATTTCTGACCTACAGCCAGTGGGCATACTGGTGCCAATTTAATGCACTCATCCATGACTTGGAGAATTCTTTACTTACCAGTTGTCTTCACATCTTCCTCAGAGACCCTAAATCTACTGGAATATAAGGCACCTCAACAATCCAATGCTGAACCTCAGTGTGGAGTTCGACTCTTCCTTCTTCACATCCCTTCTGCAGCAGATTGGCCAGTGAGCTCTAGTGAATCCCCACAGCCTCTCTAGCACCAGCCCCCTATTCTCCACTTACCCTCTGCTTCCCTTCCCTTCATCTGCTTCTTTCCAGGATTGCTTCAACTGTGGCTTCTTGCAAGAGCCCCTCCAAGTGTATCCATTTCTGGTGACACTTGGTAATATTTCTAGGTTACGAAGCTTCCATTCAGCAGGAATTTATTGATGATGCTATTACAGGACAGCCACTGTGAAGACATAAGGGATGCGAGGGATATAAAACTGCTCATGACCTGCTGGGGGAGACAGATGTGTAGCCAATGACAGGCTTCCAGTGGGAAGGGAGTGACAGGCTCCTTAGATCAGTAAGAAAGCTAAATGACATGGGAAGTGGAAAGAGGTCATTTATTTTCACGCATTTCTGTCCTCTCTTCCTCCTCCCTCCTTTCCTCTCTCCTTCTTCTCTCCCCCGCTTCTCTCTCTTTTTCTCTCTTCCTCATTCATTCAAAAACATTCTAGTGACACACAGAAGAGACGAGATATGACAGACAGTAAGAGCAGGATGTAGAAATGGAATCTGGATTCTTGAATTGCTTTTGCCTTTGACAAATGGGATTTTAAATATTTTTAAAAGTTATTTTTTTCCTCAAATAGAAAATATTCACCAAAAAGCCATGTGCAGGAACATTGGTAGTGACACTGCAATTACAATTTCCCAGAAAGGAGAAAGTTTGTAAGCAATTAAATGATGTCCTCAGAAAATGAAATATTATACAACAATGCCCATGGATGTAGTGAAAAAAGTTTGTGGTTGAATATCAGAAGTGAGACAGGAAAAAAGCCACCAGAAAAATGTTAGATTTTGATCTTATTACTATAAAAATCAAAACCAAACTGTTCTGGTCTGGGCATTGAGGTGCATTTACACTATCATGTATTCAGTTATGATTAGAGAATTTTTGTATGTTCTGTTTAATAATGTTTTAATGAAAAATTATAATGCATTATTAAAAATAGAATTTTAAGTAGAATGAAGGAATAAATATTCACCTATAAACTGGTGTAAAGAGTGGAGCTTATAAATATTTATATTTATTTATTTTAAGGATTTAATTTAAAAAACCCATATATCTTATAATAACATTATTTTAGTAGCTGCATAAATAAAAAAGAAAATTAAATAAGTGTACTAATAATTTACCTCTTATTGTTGAACATTTAAATTATGGTTATTGGTATTATACATACTGTCATAATGAAGTTATTTTTAAAATGGAATTTTCCAAAATAATATTATTTCATCAGTTTAGAGTCCTAGAAATGGAATTATTGGGTCAGTGCACATGTTTCTTTCAATGCTTCCATATGGATTAGAGCATGAATAAAATGGTAACTTCTTTCAAGACAATTACCCTAGGCTTTTGGTTCATAGGATAAAACTTTCTCAGTCATAAGCTTTATAAAAATAAGCTTTATAAAAATTTGATTTTTAAATCATGTAGAATTAATGGTAGTAATTTTCAGACAGTTTGAATAACATGTTCTCTGGACCATGATAATGGCACAAGAACTTTCCTCTGTCTCCATAAAGGAAAAGAGCTCTCATCTAGCTTGTCAGCTCTGTTAGATTGGTAGTGTCTGCCTGAAGCACGGTGAGAGACTGAGTGTCCTGATCCATTAGTAATGCCTACCAGGTTGCTGCAGCAGGGCACTAGAACGCTGGCTACGAATGCCTGTCTTCTTCCACAGCCTGGTGGCAGTGCACTTGGCTTATGTGTCTGTTCTTGCATTTATGCATAAGTTTCCAGTGTGGAACTGCCTGGCAAAAACATTTCTAAGATTTGCTCAGGGAAAGAGAATATAGAAATAAGAGTAGCAGTGCTTCTTGATGTAATTAAATATAAACACACATATATACACACTCTAGCAAGAATTATTTTTAAATATAAGTAGACTATCTGAAGTCAAGAAATACTTTGAAATTATGTTATTTTTCATCTGACTTTGCAGCTACACTTTTTTAGGATTTAGCATCTTTTTACTAACCACATTATTCATATTGGGCATAAGGAACAGATTGATTATATGAAACACCTCCAAAGACTGAACCTTATCCATGCCTTCCTGCTTCATTTTGGGTTAGAGAGAGGGAGAAGGGAGGAGGGCCACCACCTCTTGATTTGAATGTGTGGACATGACTGCAGTTAGAGAACAGCTGTAAGCTGTAAGTCCTTGTGCTAAGGAGGCCTTTGTCCAATCAGCTGGAGGGGAACTTCTGAAGGCCCCAGTAAATGGCAGGAAAAAGATTTTTAAGGTCCAAAGATGTCCCTGGGTTCAGCTTGAGTCTATAAAGAAGTTCACAGTTTCCAAAGTTTTGGAAAAAGTCAAAGGAAAAACAAACATACTTCTGCTCCCAGATCTTGGAAAAAGAGAGTCTGCTATCAAAACCAGGAATGTGTACAGTTCTTTCTAGGCATGGGTCTCTTTGGGCCAAGCGAACACTGTTTTCCTACTCCTTAATTATTATTCCTGTTCATGGCACATATCTTTAGAAAATCCTAGTTCAGCAGTGGCTAGATTTAAATTTTTTCTAGTAGAGCTCCATTTACAACTCTACTTATGGACTATTATCTTCAGTTTCCTTATCTAGAAGACAAAATAATACTGCCCATCTTCTCAAGGAGGAACAATGATAGCAGTGATATTAACAGTATTACAATAGTAGCTTGTCTTCAATGTTTCTTAGATTAAAATCATGCTAAACATTACCTCATTTAATTCTTCCAATACGAGGTGAAAGAAGGAGGATTATCTGCATTTGACAGAGGAAGGAACAAAAACTCCTATGGATTAAGTCATTGTTTCATGGTTACCTGGCTAGCTAGCTATTTGTCCTCCTTGCATGAAGTGCTGTGATATATTATTCCCATCCTTATGTTTTATGATCCATGGATCTCAGTAGTGCGCCTGGAACAGAACAGCTAATAAATGGCTCCTGGCAATGATTAGCAATGTCACTGCTACAAACCAATACATGGCGTCCACCATGTGCGGATGGGGAAGCCGAGGCCAAATCCTCAAGCCAGTGTCTGGGGGGGCCTCCCCTCATCTCAGTGGAAAGCCACCCTCTCACCAGCCATTGCCCCTGCAGCTCCTGCATTACTTTCATTCTTTACTCATTTCTGGGTGATCTCCTAGGGCCATAATGGAGATTGTCTGCGAAGTCTAGGGTAGCCTTAGACTGCCAATCCTCCTGGTCTGTCTTCTAAGTTGTAAGGCTATGGGAAGTATCTGGATGGAAGCTGCTGTCTTCCAAAAGCCTTTCAAATCTGGTACAGAGTGGCAGCCAGGAAGACCCTGGCCTCCATGGCTGGCAAGATCACTCCTGCTCTGGTCTCCCTGGACAGACAGAAAGACACACGTGCATGTTAACCTTTGCATTCATTAGCCAGCAGCTGCAGCCAGAGATCGATGATAAATAGAAATTGTGTACATCTGACTGCTGCGCCTTCTCTCGCTATGAAGCACGTGACTTCCTATTAACGGTATCTCTCGTCTTACCAAACCGATATTTCCTGTAAAGGGCTTAGACTAATTGTGGTTTTAACAAGGGTCATATTATGCATTTCTGTGAGAGCGAACAGCCATAGGTCAGACAGTCAGACGGTCAGTCTGGAAAACAGATCCATACTCCAAATCTTTAAGGCTGATGTGTAGCCCAGATAAATGTGTTTGTGATGTGGAAGTTACCCTGGGAAAATAGAGCAGGAGAATAATGAACTCTAGAGAAATGCACCTGCCTAGGAGATGCAGCATGGAGGTTATCTTCGGCATGTGTGTGGGGAAAGCAATCTTTGAAGAAGAGATTCTACGGGCTGACAGCTGCAAATTCTACCTTCTCTGGCCCCAGGAAAGCAAGGCAGAATTTTGGCATCTGTCACTCTGTCTGGGGGCAGTTAGAGCAAGGAGGATGTGGCTGCCTGCCGATTGCAATCTTCTCAGTTTGCTGCTTCTCTAGCCCTGCAATCGCTGCTGTTGATGATGACTGCAGAGGTCCCTTGAAGAACACTGTGCCCGGAACGGCTTGCTACTCCACAGCATGTTGCGCTGTGACTGAACTCAGAGCTCCTGGTCTCGACCTATGCCTCCAAAAACAAAATGAAGGAGAGAACAAGGTCTGAACTTCTTCATTTAACCTGTATCTAGCTCAACAGCCCTTTTTCCTGTTAGGACGTCAAATGCGATATGACAGGGCCCCATTTATCGCTGAGACATCTTCCACTGCTCTCCTTTCCTTCCCGTCTCCTCCACTTACTTTAGGTCAAACTAAGACATTTCTTACAGGGAGCTTTCAACTTGGGTGACACTTTCCTGATTCCAAATCTTGTTCCAAAATGCCACAAGCTAAGTCGCCAGCCTAGAATACCAACATGTCAGAACATTTTCATTTTTTTTTTTACACAACTCAATCATTTTTTTCCAGTGCATCTAGGAATTTCATCTGAGAAATTAACATCTAATCCTACTCAGGAAATTTGAAACAACCACTATAAAATATTCAATCCCCCCCGACTGATTTAATGAAGAATGTATGTGCATGAATTTTATGACAGATCTGCCCAATAGAACTTTTGAAGGATGGAAATGTCCCATATCTACACTGTCCAACAAGGTAACCATTAGGCATATATATCCATCAGGAAAATGAAATGTAGAGACGACAATGGGGAACTGAATTTTAACTATGCTAACTTTTTCTTTTCATGTAATGTGGTTTTAAAACAGTGTTAGTGATTACAAACTATACAATTTACAAACTTAAAAGGAAAGATTCAATGGTTTTTAAGACCTTGAGAGAGTTAGACAAGTATAAGCACACTCAAGTTTGAGCTATTCCTGTTATGCCAAAACAAACGAGCCTCCATCTCTCAATTTCTCTCCTCACATCCAAGGAGCCACTAAGCTTTTCTTTCTCATCACAGATTTTCCCATCTGGAAATCTATTTCTTCTTTTTTTCTCAAAATAGATCATGTTCATAACAATAATAAAGACCCAAACTATGCACTATTGAATCATTTTATATTTTAAATTAAATTCAGTCATAATGATAGAAATTACATACTGTAGAGCCCAGTACACATGGTCAGTTCCCAAATAAATTCCACTAGCTAGGAAGATATGGGAACAAGTAAGTTATAACTATGCATTCAACTGTTTTCTTCAGCCCCAAAGACTAATAACATCTTTGTAAGTTACATTTGATATTATTTCTGTTGGCCTGAATCCTGTATTCCAGAAAAGAGATGAAAGAGAAGAAAATGCTAAAACATAGAGGGATGCATTTAGGCTGAAGTGTGGGGTGAGAGAAAGAGTAGAACGAATGAACCATACTTAGGCAGCTCATAGACGGCACGATCAGATGTCACCAGGCGTGAGAAAGGGAACACTTGACAAACAGCAGTAACCCTTTTCTGAGCACAGCATTCACTCCTTCACACACTCATGTTCATCCAAGAGTTACTGAGTCTATACTACCATGGAAAGTGTCTCAGTTATTATTATTGTGATGTGGAAGTTACCTTAGGGGTGGGAACAGGAGGTGATGCCTAATAGATCCATATGTGGTATACTTGGTACATTATAAGCCCCCAGAGGAGTTTGAACAGTTGGCTTATTGATATCTTCTTTGGGTAAGTAAAACCTAATCTAAACTGTCACTAAAACTCTGGATTGGAGTGGGGACAGGATGGGGACAAAAGATAATCTGACAGATTTAGATGGCTATATTTGGTGGTTTAAATCCATGTGTCCAGATACATCACATCCTAAGTAATGAAAAGATTCACAGGTGGGAACTCAAAAGATCAAGGAGAAAAAGAGAGAAAAAAAATCAACATCAAAACATTTTAATTTCCCCAAACATGGAAAAGACCAATTTTAGAAATTGCATGGTGGTGACCTTTATACTGGTACAATGTAAAAATGGGTTATCTCCATGTCGATGTTGAAGAGGCAAAGGAGCTATCTAGTGTCTTGAAGAAATGGCCCCACACAGCACAGGTGATCACAGGAAGACATGTGACGTTGTCCCTTAAGATGAGATGCAGAAATGCGCACTCGGGGAGAAAGTCAGCGGCAGATGTGTAGCTATTTAACCTCACTGAGGGACTTTCACAGAGTGCTTTTATTTGAAGAGAACATGCTGTAGGGGCACCACAGAGCTCTGTGCTTGGGATGGTCCTTTCTAAGAACACTGTGAATAGGGACTTGGACAGCCACCCATGAAATCTGCAGCAGGTATGAGAAAAGGGAAGAAACTAGATCACATGAAAGGATCCAGAATGTCCATAGCTCAGGAGGATGAACTAGTCATCAAAGTGAAACATTGTATATGTATTTTCAGGTCTTAAATTTAGATTAAAATTTTTTTTCAAAAGTGCAATATAGAGACAATCCTGAAAACTTCTCTTCAGTAAAAGTCCCTTGGGCTTGAATCAGCCTTAAGCATTTGATAACAGCAGGACTTGAACCTGTTCATTCTTTGGTCAGTGTAGGTTTAGATTAAAGGAGATGGGCATCCTCATGGGTGGTATAACCCAGATATCAGTTTATAGACTAAGACACAAGTCAAGAAAGTCTTCCATCTAAGCATCATTTGAAAAGGTTTATGATGGCCAGCTTGGGACAGTGACTATTCAGGAATTACATGAGTACTGTTTTGCTGTTTATGAAAATATTTCACATGGAAGAGAGTTGGCTACCGAGAACACCTGTATGCAAGAATGTAATTTAACCTTGAACTTCAAATTCAGTGGGTCTCACAGTGTGGTCCTGATAAAGACCTTGTATCATCTTGATATGCTCAGAACTTGTTCAGGGAACACAAATTCTGCTGTCCCTACACCCCCGATCCACTGAACCGAACTGGGGATGGAGTCCAGGAGGCTTCCATAGGATTCTGATGCTCACTCAGGTTTGAGAGTCCTTGTCTTCTCCTTCCTTGGAATCTCACTGGCAAATGCTGGAGATCTTCCCCAGCCTGAGGCTCTGGGGAAGATTCCTGGAACATGAATTAAGCAGGAAATACAGGCCAGCCAATGCCTTGAGCCAATAGAGTATGAACCCTAAAGTAAAAAATACAGCATCATAATTTTTCAGCATTTATTTGTAAGGGAGCCTGGAGAACAGAGGTAGGACCAACACACAGAGGCTAAATGACAGATGGTCTCTATTGAAAACAAAAAATAATAAAGTAACAGTGAACAGTGTTTGACTATGCAGTAGTGCACAAACTTCACCCAGCACTCCAAGTCACCATCACTAGAGGAAAGAATGGCAGATATTTGCAGTTGAAAGTCCTGCACGTGTCAAATGAAGCTAGATTTGTCCTGCCTTATCTTGTCTGTCTTAAAGTGGTGACTTCCACAGCTCTCAGCCTAAGTATTTTTTTGTTTGGTTCCTTTGTGTTCACACAGTTCACATCCATCTCTATCGGCTCCTCTTAAGATTGAAAGTGGAGAATTCAAACCCACCAAAGAGAATTCAGACACTCTAGAAATCTTTTCTAGCAAAGTAAGATCAAATTCCAACTTTGAAGGTGGTTCTAGTGAGAGAACTGTGGCTTCTTGGAAGCAAGCCATGTTTTCCAATTTCCTACTTTGTTCCCTATGGGGCAGTTGAAGATGAACCTACAGCCCTTTACTAAGTGCCCAGTTCTGGCTGCTAGATTTCACAGTTTCTGAAGATCTCAGTTGGGAGAGGAAATGTGGTTCAGGAGTTTAATCCCAACCCAACCCAACCCCTGGCTGTGTGATTAAGCAGTTGGTTCTCAGTGCCCGGCACCTTCATCTATAATCAGGGAGACTGAGACTTGAGAATGTAGATCAGGAGCTGTCATCAGTGTAAGAGGAAGGACACCAAGGTGTATGATATCCTAGCCTTCTTCTGCTTAGAAGGATTTTGTATTTCATATTCTTTTCTCAGAGTAAGATTACAAAATTGAGAGGAGCAAAGTAAAATTGTACAAAAAGGAAGTGAGGCTACAAGAGAAAAATATTATCATCCAGAAGTTGTAGAAGAAATGAAGAGAAAGACTAGCACTTGCAAGGGATCAGAGCAGGAGAAAGGTTTATAGCATGATGGGAACTTTGGGGAGATCAGTAGAGACCCTTAGGCAGTGCACTGTACTCTGTGTGAAATAATTTCCCCGGTTCTCTCTCCAACTGACTTCAAGAAAACTTTACAGCTCAAAGATCATGAGGTCAGATGTACTGTACGATGTGTTTGCATTGGGCACTAGCCTCAACACTCTGGCCAGAAGGCCCAGCCAAATTTGACAACTTTCTCATTTGCTAAAATATTCAGTCTAAGCTTTGTAGATCTGTCTGGGTTACAGTTGTCCAGGAGCAGCCCTTTCTTACTCTCTGCCTTCTTGGTTTTTAACAATAAATATGGATCATTGATAAGAGATTATTTGAAAACATTCCCAGGCAAGGGTTAACCATTGGTTCATCAGAGACAGTAAAGGTAGCGAAGTTCTAAGTCAAACTCCACTTTAAGCACTAGGTCACACAGAAAAAACAGCTGAGGAACAGAGCATGCAAGTCATCTTCAAACATGACCTTGCTGTGGATTGCTGGCAATGAAGGTTGGAGGCACAGTTTGCAAAGACCTGCAGAGAAAAGTGTGCAGGTACCAGCCCAGAAAGATTGCTAGGCTAGGTGGTTTTTTTCAAATTCTCATCCAAAAGCATTTACTTTAATAAATATACTGAGATGAAATAATGATCATGTCACTGGTGCATAAGAAGGATAATAAGAGATTAATATACAGCCCAAATAAATTCAACTCCCTTTGAGAGAAATAGCTAACTTGCCAATATGTATGAATCAATTTAACTTATAAAGGGAGCAGAGTTATTCATTGGATTACACCAAGAGTAGTGATTAACAGACTGCCAATTCTAATATGAATTTTGTTTCTGTCCCAGTGAAGGCTTAAAATTCATTTTATTTTTATGCATAAAATTCTGCTATACCTTTTTTCCCCCCAGTTTTAAACTTTACAGGTTCTCTCTGTGAAGAAGGAAAAAATGAGGGAAATGTTGAAAGTGAAATGAAGGAAATGTGCAAACCTTCCTTTTAGCGCACAAATACATATGCATTTACTAAGATTATATTTTATACATTGTGTTTGTAAGTTGGGGTTTTTTTTGGATGTGCATTAATTGATTAATAGCTGTTTTCTGAGCATCTATTAGGCCCATGGAAGTTTATTAGGCTGTGGGGGAAGCACAGGGCTATTGTTGGAGCTCAGGGTGTAGGGGAGAAGGAAAGAGAGTAAGTAGGTAAATAAGCACAGAGTTATAAACACACACACAATGTCTACCGTATACAATATATGATTATACTTTGTGAAGTGCATATATAGGAAGGAGAAGTGGAGATAGATTGAGCAGGTTATGTTCAGTAGAGGGGCATGGAGGCTTGTCTGAGGAGGCGACATAAAGGATGAGACCCAAGTCTTAGAAGACAATGTTTCAATCAGAGATATGTTACTCTAAATAAAAACCCAATTTGACTGATACTGTGAACCTCTCCATGCATACAAGAAAACTGAGGTCCCTGAGGTCTGAGGAGCTTTCTCAAAGTCATACACTAACTTCTGCAAGAATGAATGTAGGCTTTATGGTCAGTCGTCAGGTTACTCAACAACTTAAGCTCTAACCCAAGGCTTCAATGGTAGACTTTAGGCAGAATGCATTATCTGCTTACCAGAGTCACTCTTTGACTCTGACCATGTATCATGGTCATTGCCACCATGACCATCAGCTAACACCAGTAAAGTGTCCACCAGCCACAGGGAGCCCAAAGCACATGACAAAGGCAAACTCCCCGTTGCCTATGACCCATCTGTCAGAGGATCCCTCTGCGAATGGGTACCGGAGCCTGGTGAGCATTTGCATTTGCTTGTTCATCCCACATGTTTTCCCTTTAACCCTTCCCATGGGCATGTATGTGGGATACAAAGCCATTTTAATGCACAAAGGGCCAGGGGAGCCTCTGCTTCTGATATCTATTTATATCCTTATAGTCAGATGGAAATCCATCCTTAAGATCCCAACATACACTATTAAACGAGAAAAACAAAAACCACCAGGTCAAAGCACGAGTCCCAGTGGGAAGTTATTAGTGTCATCGTGATATTGCTCCAAGTCTAGTCCATCATTGTATGTGAATAGTCAATGCATATTGGGTAAGCAAAGGGGAGCAAAGCGTTCCACTCTGAGGCTGTATGTATGCATGTATATGGGTGTGTGAGTGCAATTTTTTTTTTACAGACACAATAATGGGCCCTTATTGATCACCTGTATCTGCTTATACCTTTGAAGAGGGCAGTATGTTTAAATAGAATACAGAGAAGAGACTAGAGTTTGACGACCTATATCAAGAATGAGTTTTTTTCTTAATACTTTATAAGTAATTCTGGTAACATACATGAGATCAAATGTTTAGGCATGTAAAGAACAGGAAAAGATTACCCTTATCAGGTGAGGATTCCAATGAAGAAATATAAGCAATTTTTATTAATTACATTTCTTTTTTTTTTTTTGTTAGGTTTCTTTTTGAGACAGGGTCTCGCTTTTGTGGTTCAGGCTGGCCCTGAGCTCAGCCTCAAACTCACATCACAGCAATCCTCCTGCCTCTGCCTTCCAAGTGCTGGGATTACAGGCATGAGCCACCACGCTCGGCACTGTGGTATGTGGTACTGGTTGCTTCTGGGCGTGAGTCTCCACTCCCAGTATTGTTATGTGGTTACCAGGGATTGAACCCAGGTCCTTGCGCTTGCAAGACCACTGCAGTGCTGGAACCACTGAGCTAACTCCCCGGCCCTTAATTACATTTCTTGAAGTCTTATTTTTTCTGTAACTTTTAGCTAAACAGTTAAAGTCCATAGTAGGCTGTCTATAAGAATAAACAGTAACAATTTTTTTATATATATAAAGGAAAAAACCCAGTGAATTTGTTAGTGTGCTGGGATTTCTTGCCTAAAATCTTTCACCATGTCTAGTTAAGAAACCCATTTCAGATCAGTACCAGGAGTCCTGTCTAATGTTTTAATTTCTTTCTCCTTTCTCAGTGTTTAGGTGGTATGGAGTGTCTATGGAGGACTGAAATAAATATACCCATCATTACATTCATTTCTAACGTATTAAACTCAGCTACATATATTTGCCCAAGTTATGTGGGCTGATCTGCTTGGTGAATAAATAGCATAGATTTTATAACCTTCGTAGAAAGTTCATATTTCTTAGCTATTGAGATTTCTGTACTACAGGAGAATTGGTCATGTGGATGTGTAAAAAGACCAATATCTGACCTGAGGTGGATTTCTTGCCAGGAGGCTTTGAGCTAGAGTAGATTGTCAGCGCCAACTCGCCGGCTCCTCTATGGAAATCACACAACACTGTCCCACAGCAGGTAGAGGCCACTTTGATCCTTTCTCTGACTTGTTTTCTTGGATGAATATTAACTACATTAAAAACAAAAGTTAACTACGGGCAGTCTGCTTATCAGAGCAGAGCTCTGTATCTGTACTTTCTTTTGTTTTCCTTTATCTCTTTCCAACAAACAATAGCCAATCAAATGGCAAGAAAAGGTAATGCAATTTTCCAAATGGCTAAAATGTGTTGATACCATCAGGATACCAAAAGGTAGTAGAACACTTAAAGAAAGAAGATGAATGAATGTAGTGTCCACAATAGCAATAGACATTAGTTTCTCTGAGCTCATGTTGGGTGGGATGTGTCTGTTAGATAGGTGGAAAACCAGCTGTGGGGTGTTAGGGAGTTTACCTGACACGACCCACCTAAGTAGACCCAAAACCAAAACCTGGCTGGCTTGAGGTGCACTTTGTGGTCGTTCCAAACTGCAGTATACGCTAGAGACTGGGTTTTTACGTTTGTCTGATCATCATTGTCCTGTAAGACCTGTACACTATTGGAGTCTCCAGGGCACACAGAGACAATGAGTCTCATTCAGAACAAGAGCTTAGTGTAACAGTTGATCCCGTGCTTTGGCTGTGGGGACGTACTGGGGTGGCAGATATTTGGATGGATTCCAATCATTTGTCTCTCGTGACTCCACTCCTGGGGACAGGCTAAAACTTCAGCCTCTCCACGGGCTAAAGAGAGCTCATTCTTTGCATTCGCCTCTCTGCTGGTTAAAGGATAAAACATTTTATTTCCTAAGTTTGGGAAAACCAAGCACCCTTTACCACACTTGTTGTTCCATGTGCCATCAAATCTTTACATCACTTTTATCATTTTTCCAGAAAAATCATCTCCACCCGGCGACTTCACAGGGCACATAGGAGGATGTGTGCCTGGACATGGGCCTCAGGGACTAGGTATACAAGCGTGTCCTCAAATGCACGGGGGACACTGGGGACTTCCTGGCGTGAAGTGGCCCTGGCGAATTTGAAGGGCTCTCCTTGAAAGTGAAGTTTATTTTGGCACTATTGCTTTTTCTCCCCAGTTACCCCTGACCTCCCGTATTACTGTCGGTGGATTATTTTTTACCGAGGGAGATGCTTAGGCATGGTCCGGAGGAGATAAGTGATTTGGTCAAATCGCTACTGCCAAAGCTTGAAATTCCTGACCACTTTAATAGCTCGGGCTGACCTCTAAATGAAACGGCACCTTTGGTTATTAACATGTCTCTCTCTACTTTTATGATTTTTCGGAACATAATTTGTCACAGTTTTTATCTGCACAGAGCAAGCTTTAAGCTTTTAAAAATGTGAGTTATCTTTTTACAACTGCTAACAATTACACATCATGGAAGAGGCTCTCTGAAAACCAATTATGAAAAACCCGGCCTGGAGCGTGCGCGGGTCCGGAGTGTGCTCCTGCCACGCTGAGTTATAGATTCTGAACACCGGCCATGGAGCTGCTGGTGTTCAGAAACGGAGATCCAGAAGTGAGACTTGGAGAGAGCTTGCGAGATCTGGCGATAAAAGGAGGCCGCGAAAGAAACTGTCCTTGTTCTGTCTGATCATCTGATAACCCGGCCCCGGGGAGGGTGTGGGGAGCAGGCGCCAGGTTGGAGCAGCTGCAGCTCCTTCCGGAGGCTTCCGGGATCCTCACGCCCGCTGCTGACTGTTTTCAAAGGCCAGCGGCCTGTCCCCAGGTGCTCATCCAGAAAGGCATCCAGCCCACAGCCTTTCGGTCCTCAAGCGCTGAGTTTACTTCAGGACACGAGTGCCTCGTCCCCTCAACGGTTCAGGCTCCAAGATGCGTCCAGGAGCCACTGGTTCCCTCTCTCACTCTTCCTGTCAGCCAGGAGCTAATAACTTAACCGCCGTGTTTCATCAACTCAGCTTCCACCCAGCCCTGGGACCCTTGAGCCAAACAACCGGTGTTCCAACCCTGACTGCTGAAAGCCCGTGCTCTGAGACCTCCGAAAAATCGCTCCACCTGTCTGCCTCGGTTTTCTCACCTATGGGGAGGTATTAATCAGTAAGCTTAGGAATTTATGGTAGTTGCTTTATCTATGATTTTATCCTAACACAGATCTGGGGGAGGCAGGGTCCTCAGCATCACCGGAGAAAGGGAAGCAACAGACTCACAGAAGAGACTTTTTGCCGTTTTCATTAGGGTGAAAAGGTTTTTTTTGCATGATAGTTAACATTATAATAAAGATTTACTGAAAACTAGGGGCAGGGTTTTAAAACATGGGATTGAAAGAAACTTTGTGGTTAGACCACGAGAAAAGTAGAGCAGTGAGTGAAACAGGGGCAGCTGGATGTCAGCCCTCGCGCGGGGGCCACCCCCCACCCCGGCAGGGCCCTCTATGCTGACACAGAGGGCTGTGGCTCCCCAGGTACTCTGCAGAGGAGTGCACAGTGGCAGAGGCGTGGACAGTGACGGCGATTGGCAGCAGCAGTGAGATCAGCAGTGCTGTCCCTGCTGCCAGAACTCTAAGGGTGTCGTTGCCCTCTGGGGCCCATGCAAAGCAAGTGTGTCCCACATTCCCAGGAACGGAGCAAGACTTCTGCATAGGAAAGAAGGGAGATGAGGAGGAGGCAAGGAAGGGAGGAGAGAGGGAAGACAGAAAACAAAAGGAAGAGAGAAGAAGGAAAGAAGGGAACCAGCGAGGAGGAAAGAGACAGAAAGGGAGAGGGAGAAAAGCAATCAGGGAGGTAAGCACAGCCTGGAGCAGCTGCTGTGAGCCATGGCTGTTCCTGTACTATCTCACTTCAGCTGGGTTTCCAAAGGAGGCAGAACTCAAATTTGTGAGGAAGAAAGCGAGGCTCAGAAAAAGTCAGAAAGAACCCCAACCAAGTGCCCAGCTCTACTACGCTTGGCCCTGCTGCCATCTGGGAAGCTCCCTCTAGACACCCAGCTCCTCCAGGGCCCAAGCTCCAGGGCTGCTGAGAAGCCATCACTGTGTGGCCCAGGTCACAGCTGGGGCTCCCCATGCGGAGTAATGGAAACACCCCAATAACAGAGGGCTCGATCCAGGCCTTGGCGGCTCTGCAGCCCTCTTAAAGGAACAATTAAAAGACTCTCTTCCAGGAAGTGATTTTTTTCTCCTTTTCAGGACCACTGTCTGCCTGAGTCCCAGGGGAAAAACATTCCCTTTGCTTCTGTCTCCCTGGCAGGAAATCTATTCAGAGAGGATGTTGATGATCCTCTTCAGCACTTATTTCCTTTACATTATTTTGATTCTGTGATTTCTCATTCTCTTCCCAATACATTTTGGCAGCCTGGGATGCAGATGGAAAAAAAAGAAAAACAAAGCTCCCACAGTCCTTGGGCAGGACAGGCAGTTTGAGCTCTTCGGAGGCTGGTGTTCCTAGCAAGGGTGGCCCGGAGGGTCTATGGTGTGGCTGGCAAATGCTCAGTGCAGCCGCTGGGTCTGGAGCAGTAGGTTCTAGTGCACAGGCTGTAAAGTCTGGGGTATGGATCCTCCATCTCACATGACTGAGTGAGACCCCTGCCTCGAATCTTCCTTTAAGGAGAAGATAAGGCAAGGAGACCACAGGGCCTTGTTCTCTGTTAATGAGGCTCATGGACCTTCTGCCCTGTCAACTCTCTGCACTAGGCCTATGTCAAGGGACCTTGTTCTCTTAACCCTTCCTTAGAAGACTGCCAGGCCTCAGTCCTGGGCTCAGGAAGCAGGTTTGTTCAGGGCCCCTCTCCTCCATCCGGGGCACCTAGACCAAGGAGCCCTACTGGACCCCAGGTGGTTTACCCTGGGCCCCCTTGTGCCCAGGAACACGGATATGAGGTTGGCCAGATCATCTCTCTTCTGGCCATCCAAACCAGGACACTACATGACCAGGCCATTGAGAGACCCTAAAGTAAAGAGGGCTATGGATGCAGGTACTGAGAGACCCTGGGCCAGGTGGGCCCAGGGACAAGCAAGCCGTGAGCAGGTAGAGGAGGATGACTGAAAAGAAAGAAGATGATGACAGCAGCGAATCCACTGTCTTCTCCTTGTGGTCCTGGGGCCAAACCTGGGCACTTACTCACACTGGGGAAATGCTCTACCACGGACTAACACCCCAGGCTCACGGGTGAAATGTTTCAGTGAGCCTATGTGGAAGTCAAGCCAGAGCACCTGGTGCTCAGTTCTCCAAAACCATGAGTTCTACATTTATGAGTTCAACCAACAGCAGATCATAGTAGCTTTAAAAAATGGGCACCTACATCAAACATGCACATAAGTGCTTTTTTTATTACTACAGCAGAGCCACTATTTACACTGCTTTAGTTCCTATCAGGGGCCTGGAATTAACGAATGTCTGGGGGAGGATGTGGGCAGATGATGCACCAACACTGCACCCTTTCATGTAAGGGACTTGAGCCTCTACAGGGGCTTCTAGATCCTGTCCCGCAGGATGCTGAAAACCACTGACCTACAGCAGCAAGTGAACTCTTCGCTGGGGACATCTGCTTCTCTGTTCTTTCCCACCCAATCTCTGCACCCCTTTTTGTGAAGTTCTCCATAAAGAGGGCAAAGCAAAGACTCAAGACGGGGACATATCGGGTAGTGAAGGAGAAGGTCAGGGTCCCAGGCACCATCTGCTGGAGAGCAAAGAGGGTCCATACACGCACTTTGGTGGTAACGACTAGATCTCTGTTCCTGGCAGCCAGGAGTCAGACCTGCATCCTCCCAGACTGCTCAAGAGTCTGGCCTGCTGGGCAGCTCTCTCCAGCTTTCACCTTTTCTGCCAGGCCAATGTGGCTCCTTCTTCTTGGTGACTCACTGGCAGGAAGCTTATAGGTCTTTTATAACCTTTGGTTTGGGTGATTTTGTTACAAAAGATCTGTTTTCCCAGCCAGACAGGGCTGAGTCTCTTCTGAATCCCCGCGGGTAGCCTGGAGCTGAAGCTGCAGGAGGTGCTTTAGTACAAGTTTGTTGCAGCCATTCAGGGGTTGTTGGTGGGAGTTCATTCCTGGTAGGTAGGTGCTCTGAGCTCCTTACTGAGGACTGAGGCTGCCTGAGCCTGAGCCAGCAGGGCTGGAGGGAGATCCAGGGAGTTGGGCATTATCCTGAGGACAAGGGGAAGGGCTGTTAACAGGAAGGTGGCAAGATTCAAGTGGTCTTAGACAGAGGGCCCCAGAACTGGGCAGCCGTAGCTCATTTAGACGGAGGACAGGTGTGCTGGCTTGACTAGTATTTCACAAAATTCATATCCACAGAATTCAGATCTGAATATGAGGCTCAAAGTCTCAGAATATGAGCATATTTTAAAATGGGCTCTTTGAAGCTGTAATTACCTAAGCGAGGTCATAGTGGAGCAGCAGAGGCTGGGCTCATCGAAGAGGCTGCACAAAGACACAGAGACCCATGGGAAGGAAAGTCATGCAGCAGCAAGGGCAGAGACTGAAGTGATGCCTCCGTAAGCCAAGGACAGCTGAGCAGCACCAAGAGGACTGGAGGCTAGGAGATGGGGCAGTTAATGCCCTGGGGCCGCCAACTAGAACCAGCCCCACTGAGCCCTGGATTTCAGACTTCTTACCTCCTGAATTTTGAGACCATAACTGCATGTTATTTTAGCCCTAATAAAGTTTGTAGTCCTTTGTCACAGGAGTAATTAGAGTCACAGGGTCAGAATATATAGTAAAAGAATGGTATAGTAGGAGAAGTCAGAGATCACCAGACAGAGAGATGACAGACAGGCAGAGACAGAGAGGAACAGAGGACCATCAGACAATGAAAAGTGAGAGAGCTAGATAGAGAGAAGAAAATCAGAGCTGGTCCAAGTGCCCCTTGGTTGTGTGTACAGACTGCGTGAGTTCTCCAACCCAGGCTTTCCAGGGAATGCTTTCCTCAACGTCTTTGGATCTTGACAATATCAGGCAGGTCCCCACTTTGTTATGACAAACTGAAAGTGGAAATGACCCAGACTCTGTATGCACTGGGGATCAGAGGCCCTGCTCAGGAGCAAGGGCTGCTGGAAAAAGCTTAGCTATGGAAGCCCCCCTGGGCCTACTCCAGGTCCACATAGACCAAGCCTATGAGTTGCTGTAGCTTTTAGTAAGAACAGACAAGTTAAAGTGGGCTCAGTTAGTGTTTAATGCTCCAGAGGAAAAGAGAGATGGTCCTAGCAAATGGAATTTTACTTTCCTGGTTTTTCAAAGTTGTGAAAACCACTTGATGAAAGAAAGCTGAATTCAATTTTTATATATCCCCATGGCACAAAGCACTTTCCTGGAAAAATCTTTTTGACCCACAAACATATTCCAATAGGAAGAAATTGTGCAGTTAAGGAATGAGAGTTCTAGAATGTTCTGTCCAAATCCCAATTCAGTGGGTATCACATGACCTTTCTGAGGCTCAAGTCCTTCATCCTTCAAATGGGTCCTTAGCAGCACTTCTTCCATGGGGACATGAGGACATTCATGCCAGAGGCACATAGAAAGCAGTTTCTCAGCTTGGCTGTGTGCTAGGTCACTGTGTACTTCCTTTCGAAGAACTGACACCTGCCTTCCTCTCCAGTGCTCTAGTTTAATAGCTCTGGGGTTAAAAACAAGCCTCAGAGTTTCAAAGCTCTAGAGGTGAGTCTCAGTTCAGTCTAGTTTGGAGAACACCAGCATAGAGCATTTAGCACTCAATCGAAGCCCTGTGATCCTCAGCCATTGAAGGGAGAGGTGACCCTAACTAACCCCTCTCCACATTAGTGATGAGTGTGGTACTCTGGGCAGTTGGCCCTGTACAAATGTCCATTGTTCTGTGGCCAGGTAGCTGCACAGCAGTCACCTTTCTCTGGAGTCATTTTACCTAGCTGCAAAGTGGGACCTCAGTGCCCTCTCTCTTCTGAGTAAATTGGCAGGATGAGGTGAGCCAGGGGATGGAGGACATTCACTGACACATGGTGGCATGAAACAATGCCACACTATGTTGTACCAGACTGTGTTGGGGTAATCAGTGCTTGGTTCCAACCCCATGGAAACTTGTCTTCCACGTCAGCAAGACCAGGTCTTGACCATGATTCTCCCTCCCTAAGGAAGTAGGGAAGGAGGGAAGGAAGGAAAAAAGGAAGGAAGGAACAAGGCCTCATCCATGTGTAGGAAGTCAGAGGCAGATTAGCGCTGCTTTGTTCTTTAAATAGTGTGGAGCCCATGCCTTCCCTTGTGTTTATCTGCCTGTTGGAATCAATGGTGTAAATAATGAAGCTGTGTGATGTTTAAATATTTCTACTGCTCGTATTTCTTGTTCTAATTAAAACTAGAATGTTCCTTTTTAGAAATTGGTATGAATAATAAAAATCCCAGATGCTTGACTATAATATTATAGTTTTGATTAAAAAAAAAAAAAGAACTGTGCTTCAATAGCAGAAGGACATAACCTGAAGATCGCCTTTCAGGAGCAGTGGCCCTGCATGTGGAATTCTGACCTCCAGGCTCTGCTGGCTCCTTCTCTGCCAGACATTAACCAGGGCCTGAGCAGTGGCTTATGGTCACTGATAAGAGACATTTCCTTACCAGCTGTGCTTGTGGCCAGGGTGGTCCAGCGGCGGGTCCTGCCTCCTGTCCTGAGGACCCCCAGGCCTCTCTGAGACCCCAGGAGCCAGCTGAGATTCCCATCTAGACTTCCACACAGCACAGAGCAGGCCCGACACAGGGCAGGAAATGCATACCTGCTCTCTTATCACTGCTGTAGTAAATCCTTACAAAATGAGTCACTTATAGCAACCCTGTAGTGTCCTCTGGTGTGGGTTGTACCATGTTTGTGGCTGAGTTCTTGGAGGATCCAGGGGGAAACCTGCTTAGTCTTTTCAATTTCTAGAGGCCACCCACATTCCTTGGCTTGCCAGCCTTTCCTGCATATTTGAACCCCCTTTCTCCAACCTGTGCTTCCACATCTCCCCTCCTGACTCAGACTCACTTTCCTCCCTCTTATAAAAACCTTGTGGTTAGCCTGGGGTGCCCAGATAATCCCCCCACAACTCAGTGCCCCCAATTCAGCCAGAAACCTTAATTTTCCTGTAATGTTTTCATAGTTCAGCATGGCTTTGGTTATATTCACATACTTCCAAGGACCGTGACACAGACATCTGTCCAAGTGGGTGGCAGAGAAGGGTGCATAGTTATGCTTACTGTGGCCAGGGAATGGAAAGATAAGGAGAAATAAAGCTTCTTGTCTGGGTTCTTTCTGGGGAGTGACAGAGTCAGTACTTTTGGGCTTCCTTGGGTGTAGAAGGGCACTGGCGGTATCACAGCTTGTGGCTGAATTCTGGATATGTGCATGCGCATGTGTATGTGCATGCACAGGCACATGTGTATGTGTATGTATATATGTACGTGCACGTATGTGAATGCCAGTGTTGCATGTTGTGGTGATGCAGTGGTGCAAGCACCTATGCTCTTCCCACCTTGGACTTGACTCCAGCAGCTGCACTGATCTGGATCTCTCCTCCCACCTCAGCCTGCCTCATTCACCTTGGCCCTCTCCCTGCCTTTCCTTCCCTCTTTCTTGGTCATTTCTCTGTCCACTTTCATCCCTCTGTTTGGAGCTTCTCCCAGAAACTGGAGCAGAAGCAGCATCTGAGGCTGGCTCAGGGATGTGCCGTGGCCTGCAACTCCCTGCATGCTGCCCAGTGGATGCTCAGCACGCTGCTCTCTCCCGATGTCTGATGCCTGATCTGGACGGTATGTTCCCGTAAGATGGGGTGTACTTTCATCTGTCTCTGAGCCCCGTGCACGGAGTAGGTGTGAGTAGATTATTTCACCTCCATGAAAAGCAGGACTCACGGGCTTTGGAACTAACAAACCTACTCTTGAATTCTAACTCTGTCTGTGGACCACGTAATCTCTCCTGTTACTTATTCTGCTAGAGCCTCAGATCTCATATCCACAAAATGAGGATAAAGGCAGCATCATGAGTTGCAGTAAGGAGGAAGTGAGAGAAGAACATGATGTCATGTGTTCACGAGACAACTGTAGAGTAAGCACCTAGTCCTGGTTTCATCACTCCCCCGTCATTACCCGCGGCATGGCCGCCATCACATCTGGGAGGACAGAAGCACTGCTCACAGGCCCTTCATGAAAGACCCTTCAGCAGCATTGGCTGGAAAGGTAACTCCAAACTGTGGCTTCCACAGAGAACCAGGTCCCCGTAATGTAAGTGACCATACTGAGAATTGGAACACGTAGCATCAGTTTGGGCAGAGAACAAAGGGACTGGCACCCACAATTTCAGGTCATTGTCTGCATGACCCAGTCCAGGGTCTCTCTGAAAATAGCAGCTGGGAGGAGTCAGGGCCAGAATTTCTACAGCCTATAATCTGGACCTCCAACCAATGCCACAGATGAAGGCATCGATGATGAATACGGAGGTGCTAAGTTATACACTTGGCCACTTTACCTGGCCTCAAGGCCAACATCTATTCCAATCTGCCGGCCAGCAGGTGCAGTACCCTGTCTAAGGCTCTGTGTTTGCACTGTACACTACATGGTCAGCCTACCTGGAGCATGATCATTTTGGTGTCTGTCCAAATGCAAGCTTGACCCGACACTCATGTCAAAACCATGAACAGAGTACAAGTACAAGAATCACAAATACTCATCATAGTACTTCACTGAGTGTAAAGTAGTGACTTTTACCACGATCTTCCCCCAGGAAAGGAAGGGTGGCGGTTCCTGGCATCTAGTAGGTTGGGATGCTATATCCTTATGCAACAGTGCCCCCCACAAAGAATGACCAGACTGTCCAGAGTGCCCCAGCTAGGAACCCTTGGGCTATGAAGCATCCTTTTTGGTGCAGGGAGTAAGTGAGGGGACCTGATATCAGCTGTTTAATTTCAAGTCCGGCTACAGCTTTTGCTGGCTGGTTGAGTTTAGGCCATTTCTTAACCTCTTTGCCAGTTTCCTGTGCATCCCGTTGGGGTAAGAGGGGTCCCAACTGTGCAGGATTGTTAAGGGGATTTACCGGAAGGATCCCTGATGTGTTCAGAGCACAAAAATCCATCACGTGAGGCCAGTTGTTTCTTGGCCGGCTCTTTACCATGCATCTTGTCCTTTGCTCTCTAGTTTCCTCAACACTGAGGTGGGCAGAGCAGATGCCTGTGTTAAAGGGTCTATAATGTTCGTTTATTTCAGGCCACCTTACAAAGTAATTGGGTCTGACATTATCACCACCTACGGTGGGTGCCGATAGGTACTACAGCCAGGAGTCCAGGGGTCCAGGAAACATCTTGGCCTCAGGTGTCCTGTTTGTGAAATTCTAGCAGTGGACTTTCAACCTTTTTTGAGGGGAGGGGAAGAAATGCTGAGAAATGGTTCACCTGGGGAAGGAAGGGGCTACCATATCCAAACCTGACAGTGTCTAAAGTTCAAGCGGCCAAACCTCTGCACTGGGAGAGACCTAATAAATATATCACACGTGTACATGTGCACACACACACACACACACACACACACACACACATCCTCTGGGATGGACTCTGAGCCACCGATTAGGAGAAGGAGCTCAGCCCTCATCTCTAAGCAAGTCACACATTTTCTCCAGGAAGTGAGGGCAGGCTCCAAGGCCCTGACCTTGCCCTCCCCCTCCCGCAGTCCGGCCTCCTGGGGACACCATGTGGCTCTGGCTCCCCATCTCCATTTTCCCCAGTGGATTCCTCCAAACAAAGTGCTCATCTTTATTTCCTTTCCCACTCTCCAAGCTATGTGTGACTTTTAAATCAGTTCCAGTCATGCTTGGATTTACCCTCTGAGCACCCACTGTGGCTCTGTAGGCCCTGGCTTGCTATTCTGTGCTGGAATGCTCTTCAGACCCCATGAAGA
Organism: Petromus typicus; assembly: GCA_004026965.1. Taxonomy (NCBI): domain Eukaryota; kingdom Metazoa; phylum Chordata; class Mammalia; order Rodentia; family Petromuridae; genus Petromus; species Petromus typicus. Next base: position 114,538 of record PVIR01000019.1, read on the forward strand.
GGATTCTGCACAGCCTGTTAGCCACTGTTAGCTAGGAAAAGACAGAAAGCTCAGAGACGCTGATCAAGTTGCCTTGGGTCACACAACACTGACATGAAAGATCTGACTTGTAAACCCAGGTCCACACGACAAGGACAAAGCACACCATCATCTTGGAGGGGTGGAGGAGAGCTCTTTTTTTGGAGACAGAGTCTCAGTTTGTAGTTCAGGTTGGTCCTGATCTCAGCCTTGAACTCAGAAGTCCTCCTGCCTCTGCTTCCCAACTCCTGGGATTACAGGTGTGAGCCACCACGCCAGGCACTGTGGTATGTGCTACTGATTGCTAGTGGGTCTGAGTCACTATACCTGGTATTGTTTGTGGTTACCAGGGATTGAACCTAGGCCCTTGAGCTTTCCAGCCAGGTGCTGGAATCACTGAGCTAAATCTTTGGTCTAAGAACTCACTTTTAAATGTTCATCTTTTTACAGAAAAAGTAGACTAGTCGAAGACATTAAATTAATCGAGAACAGACACTATGAGTTTTAGGGAGGACGACCTCTGTGCCCCTTCCTAGAAATGTTAATCCACAAGTCAATGCAGAAATATTTGGGCCCTGTGAAGTGCAGAATGCAGAAGGCCAGAAGAGATACAAGGCAGTTACAGCCATCAGCCTAGAACATGGAGACAGATCTGGTGCCTGAGGAGCCACACTCCCAGCAGGCAGGAGAGAGGTGCTCCAAAGAGAGGTGGGTTTACCTGGGTCCCTGCCAAGGACCCGTCCACAGATGTCAGTTACCACTAACGAGCCCTGGGTCGGGTCACCAAATCCTCGCAGACTTGAGAACTGGCAGCATTGCTACCACCACTTTATAGCCGGGACGCAGAAGCCATGAGAGGATAAGATAAGCAACATATCCTAAAGTTGCAAAGCTTCTAATTAGGCAAGACTATGGGCTGCGGGATCAGACAGACTTGGGCTCAGTTTGGACTCTGTCCCTTCCTAGCTGTCACAGACTGTGAGCAGAGTTGCTCAGTTTCTTCCAAGCCTCAGTTTACTTGTCTGTAAGATGGAGGCATAGGGTCCTCCCTTCCCCGGGCCCTTCAGGGAAAGAGTGAGGACAAAGTGAGACTACCAGCCTGGCCCAGAGGCTGGAGGACAAATGTAGGGAGAAAGGGCCGCTGTGCCGGCTGGAAGCCCAGGAGAGAAGGAAGGGTCCGGCCGCCAGACCCTTTCAGAGGCAGCACCGACCCCCAGAGCCTCTTACCTGCAGCCTCTGGGCTGCAGGGACTCCAGAAAACCCTAGAATGGGGCTGCCTGTGAGCCTGACTGAAGTCTGACCCAGGGAGGGGCCGAGCGTGGGGCGGGGCCTGGCCCAGCTCCAGCAGCAGGGCTGGCGCCAGACTGAGACCAGAGACCGGCCAAGGTCGGCCAGCAAAGCCTGGGGAGAAAGGTTGGAGGTGCCGTAGTGCAGGGTCAGATAAGGTCTGAAGAAGCTAGCTGCCTGGCAAGGCAGGTCTCCAGAGCTCCCAGGACTGGCCTCAGGCCAAGGGGACAAGGAACTCCTTGGAGATGGGGCAAGACAAGACGGCAGGTTGGCCACACCTCTGCCTCCTCCTCCCTCCCCAGAGGCTCACTGCAGAAACCGGCGGTGAGGAGAAGCTCAAAGAGACTGACAGAGGCAGATCCTTACATCTGAATCCTCAGAACCAGCCCAGAGATCCCCTAAGGTCTGGTCAGGCATGTGTCAGGGCCCAGAGCTTCTCTTTTATTCCTACTCACAAGGGTCCCATGGACCCAGGGTGTGCTGTCAGACAGTACTGGGTGAATCCTGACTCCAGAATGGCTCTGACTCTGTGGTTGCAGGTGACCTCACCTGCAATTCCATTTCCTCTGCTGGGGAATGTGAGCATGCTAGTGAAATCCTGCTGACACTGTTGGACCAGGTTAGGTGGAGCAGCAAGCACACTGTGATGTGTCCTTCAGTGTGCAAGATTTGCTATTTCATCTAGTCTCCTCCTGACATCCTAGCTATGACAGTAAGGACTAGTTTCACTCAGCTCCCAATTGCCAATTGCTATGATAAGCCTTGGGGTCAGTGGTTGGCTACATGAACATGTGCATAGAAATTGTGATTTTGCAACAAAGAAAGCTGGTAAAAAGTCTACCCAGTGTCTCTGAAAGGTACCGCACCTATTAACCTTGGCATCTCCATGTCTAGGAGAAGTAAAGATGCTGCAAGCAGATTCTCAGGGCTACCTTCCAGGGCGTGACACACCCACCACCTCGAATCAGTCCACAATCAGTGCTTGTCCTGCCTCTGTCTCCCAAAGCTGCTCCTTAGGCCTCAGTCAATTCCAGCTGCTTAGAGAGCCCTGCCTGATGCCCAGGCTGAAGTAGTTACCCACTGGCTCTGGATTCGAATAAGACTTGTCCCAAGCTGAGGTTCTATGCTTGGTCTACTGTCTGAATGTGTGATCTCAGGTTCTAACACAGTGTCCATGTGAGATATATGCAGCAAAAGAATGAATGACAGGGTGACCTGAAGGCCAAGGATCACTGTGGAGACCAGAGGTCCAAGACCCTGAGGGTAGGAAGAATTTCCCAGGAAGCCGTTTCTTTTTGCTTGGCCTTTGAGAAGGAAGAGGCATGAGCCTTCATTCTACAGTGCTTCTCCTCTGGAAAAGATGAGAGCTTGGGTGGAAGGGAAATTAGAGGATAATGCAAACAAACTCACCTCCATCCATGCAGTGTGCACCACACACCCCCACACACTTCTAGACACTCTTGTAACTGTTTTGAAATAAGTCACACTATGATCAGTTTTTATTATTTGCCAAAACCCCCTGATGAAGACATCTTATTTGCAAGAAGAGCTCTTTACATGCATTTTGATGTCTGGATATTTAAACACTTTGCCCAGCAAGAATTTTAAGGCTGCACCGAGGAGGCCTGATCCTTCCACTACCCCTGACCTCAGCTCCCCTCATAGCACCGGGTGCCGCACAGTCAATGACGCACACTCGAGTGAGAGGTACTGCCAGCTTTCTTTTTTTTTCCCTTTTAGCAGCCTGAACGCTAGTTATTCTTAACTGTGAGTAAGACCAGGGATGTCTCCCCAGTGGATGACAGCCCGCAAGAACTGAATTTGCAAAACCAAAAAGGGAAATCACAAATTTCCATGGAAGTGTTCATTTGGCTTCCTGGTTTCTAGCACAGTTTGAGGGGTGTTGGTTAATGAAGTTCCAGATCCCCAGGTCTGTTTCTTCTGTGTTGGAAACAACTCCCTTCCCTCTCTCTTGCCTCCCTGTGCATTTCCACATATGTCCTTCCATTTGTTCGTACTGTGCTCAACGCCCACTTAGGAAACCTTTGGGGTAACCAGCACTGCAGGGTAGTATGTAATCGCAAGACACACTCGGAGCAAGTGTACAGATTGAATGTTGGGTCCCAGAAGCCTCCTCTAACATCCCTTCTTTAGATCTGTGAACACTGAGGACACAGAGGTCCCCAAGACGTATCTGAAGAAATGACATCAATATGACAGCAGTAAATCTGCATCACTAAGGGTCCACTGTCCCTCTTCAGGACCCAGGGGAGGAGAAGGAGCCAAGGCATGGTTCTCTGGCCCAGTTCCTTGTGTTCCTGGCAAGGTATGAGTGAGAGGATCCCAGCATGCACCCGGAGATGTGTCACCCTGTGGTGAGGACAAGCCACTGGCCAGCCATGCTATAGAAACAGTTTCAAAGGACCTAAGAAATGAAGGGCTTCTGGCCACAGACTAGGAATGACAGCACCCGAGGCTACAGACTCATTCACCTGCACCTGGGCGACTGTGCCTCTGACCTGCTTTTATTCCCTCTTTCAACATGCTGCCCAGAAGTCTCTCCTTCCTCCCTCCTTCCTTGTCCCACAAGGGAAAGCATATTCGTTGACCGACAGCATCCTGCCTTCAATCACCTTTAATGCTATCTGTGTAGAAAAGTGTATTTTGCAAAATAGTCAAATGTGAAATCCTAAAGCAAGCCTCACAATGCAGGCAACTTGCTGGGCTTTCTGACCAGGTCTAAGTTATGACCTTAACTGCAGTATAGCCACCCTTTTAGGTAGCGGTTGTTCTCCTTGATATTCATTGGGCTGGTGCATCATTTCACTTAATCCTCAAGGCAACCGTAAGAGGCAGGAAGCACTGGCCTCAGCCTGGAGAGTAGGAGCTTTGGGTCACACAGGTAGTTCTCTGGATCTCACGCCCCCCCCTCCTTTCCTTCCTTGATTTCTCATGTTACACCAGCATCATGAGACTCTCTGTGCTGGGCTGTCCCTAGACCAGAAGGTTTGGGTCAGTCACCAGCAACCAATAGAATTGAAATGTCCGGTTCCCACCTCGGCTGCTCAATTCTGAGGCTCCTCGTCTACACTGCCTGGTTCCCAGTGAGGCTAATTCCAGTTGGCCATGGCAACTCTTAGTTGTCCTCTCCCCGCTGCTTCAGCCTTCCAAGTGAAATCTGCATCCTCACATCCTGCCCAAGGAGCTGCATGTGCCAGTGGTCACTTCCAGGCAGAGCTGTCAGGCAGCTTGTCTGAGGAGTGGGGGATTCAGCTGTGTCTTAGTCTGTTAGGAATCAGGAACAGAATAGGTGAAGCCAAGGACTGAGAATCTCTCACGTCAGAAATCTGCTTCCCACAGCTGTGAGAGCTGGACAGACTGGGCAAGGGGTGAGGGTCACATTCCGGGTCAGAGATGCCGCGTGGGGGGATCATCTCAGGACTGCTTTTATTGGGCATAAACCCCATCCATGGTAAGCCCTCTCTTATGACCTTTCACCTCCCATAAGGGTCAAGTTTTACTGCTGCTGTCACATGGGGGTTAGGATTTCAATGTGTTGATTTTGAGGTGGCAAACCTTCCATCTACAGCAGACCTTGGACTAGATTCCCATTTCCAGTGGCCCAAAGACTGTGCTCATAACTGTGAAACTGAGGCATCGTTGTACAGCCCTGTGGACCTCCCGTCTGTGTTCACAAGTCCTGGGGTGGCCAAGAACAAGGTCTGATCTGGAGGGACTCATCCTCACCCCAGGCTGGAAGGATTGCACGAGTACCCACTGTATGCAGTGTGGCTGGTCTCAGACAGTAGGCCATGGGGGCACCAGCCCATCACACCCTCCGGACAAGAAGCACAGGTACCTAACTTCCCCAGGCTGCTCAGCCCTTCCAGGATGCGCTAATGTGCGAGGCTGGCACCAGGGAGGGGATCATCTGGCAGCATGATCCTTCATGTGGAACATTAAGCCGAGGTCCTGCACAGGCCTGAACATTAACCATCCCCTGGTACCCATGAAGAAGAGCTACGGGTTTTATTAACCTCGGTGTCCTGGACGCATTGCACAAGAAATGCCATCATTAACCCACCTCCAGACGGGGTACGGGGGCTCCTTCCCAGCTCTGTTCTGAGCATACAGGCCCTACGAAATGCCTTCAATAATTTAAGGAAACTACCAAAATGTGACCATAAAGGATGTAACTTCACCTCAAGGATGGCGATCCATAAAGATTTTGTGATAGTTAAAACCACGCTTTGTTCTCTTACAAGCCCTTTGAAAGTATGTGTGCCTGTGTGTGTGTGTGTGTGTGTGTGTGTGTGTGTGTGTGTGTGTGTATGCGCGCATGCATGGGGGGGGGGGCTGAGGGTGAAGACCGGTGATCGCACTCCTGCTGCTGGGATTTCGGCAAACGCACGGTTTAATTATCCCTAATATCATGGCCACCACATGAACCATTAAAACAGCTCAGCCAGTGTCAGGAGGTCCCACAGGTAACTCAGGGACGCGAGGCATCACTCATTGCATCCCAGGTCCAAGTTTTCCCCACTGCCAGACATACAGCTTCATTATAAAAATGGAACACGTGTAAGAATGTTCCCCACAACTGACACATTTGAATTTAAACACTGCTCGGGTTTAGCCACTCTATGGAGACCAGCTGCTCCGAACTTCAAGGCTCAGGCTTGGTCCTGGCCATGCTGGCAGTGGCATTTTTGGTTCACACCCTGTTCACAGGCTTAGAGTCATGACTGAGGGGTGAGGGGGAAATGGACATTTCAGGGCACAGAGAGCACTGAGGGCCTCGGAGGAGATGGACTTCTCCTGTGGTTTCCCACACTCGAAGCCCATGTTGTAGGATGAGCCGTCAGGTGAGCGAGCCATTGTCTTCTCACTCGAACACATAAATGAGAAGGACAAAGGGCATAAATTCGGGGCAGACACTGAAGCCCAGGACAGAGGCACAGACCTGTCGTCCAGCATCCTCGGAGGCTGAGACAAGAGGGTTGGAAGTTTGAGCCCACCTGAGCAACTTAGCCAGATTCTGTCTCAAAATTTAAGAAAGGATCAGTTCCCAGTATGAAAAAGAGAAAGGGAGACAGAGAGAGAGAGAGAGAGACAGAGACAGAGAGAGACAGAGAGACAGAGAGACAGAGAGAGAGAGAGAGAGAGAGATTCATACAGTGGCTCTCCTACTTACCACTTCAATGGATTTTAAGAAATTGCTTGAATGCTGCCCTTCAGTTTCTTAACCCATAAACTGCAACCATAATGATAAAACCTAAGTCCATCTTTTCTCTCGCTCCCTCCTTTTCTCCTCACTTCCATCTTTTCTTCTTTTTCCTTTTCTGTTCCAGTGGTCCCTCTGTTTCTCCTTTCCCTTCCTTTCTTCCTTCTCCACCCACAGCATCACAGGGAACATCTACCGTGTACCAGGAATCACACAAGGTGCTGGGGACACAGAATGGGGGAAGAGTCCCTAAGTGCAAAGGCTTCTTTCAGCTTTTCTTAAGAAGATCAGACCAGTTATCATGTAAGAAGCACTTTGCACATGAGGGTTACAGAAACAGACATATTTTTATAATTGTAGAATATGCAAATTTTATTGTGTTTGTTAAGAACTTGGGTTGCACAAAGACCATGTTTACAGGCTGTTTGTGCTTCCACTCCTATAAAGATGACACCAGCAGGGCCACCACAGGTTTTGTAGTGCCGGTGGCCCCCATGACTGTGCCTGTAGTGGCACTGGAGGGAGCAGATGAGAAGGGTCCAGGCTCTTCTTCCCATTACTAACGTGGGCTAAACTTCTTTTATGTGCTTTATAAATTGGGCCAATATTTGAGGGACTCAGGTTAAAAGAAAAAATATATAACATTTAAAATTCACTGGCCTTGGAGTTCAATAAATGCTTTTTAACTGAATCAGCAAACTAAATGATCCTACGAAAAGAAAGGAGTCAGTTTTTTTTTTCCCTCCCTCCGGAAACTTGTACAAGAAGACTCTCCACTTGTTCTGTCCTTTTTCTGCCCACTCAGAGCATTTTCAATTAAAGGCTGGGGACATCTGTGCCTCACAGCCTGGCAGGTGCTTGCGCACCTTGTGTACCCACTGGAGCTGAGCGCAGCTCACTGGGTAGCTTGGCTGTGGCTTTTCCCATGACAGGTACCTGTGTCCTCACACAGCCAATACCAGGTGCTTCAGGGCCCATGCCTACTCACGAGGGTGGATCTGATTCACACAGAACTGTCACCTCAGGCCACAGACCTCTGACCCCAGAGGCATGAAACAAGCAGCAATATGCAGGTGCCCAAAAGCCCAGCCACAGAACACTTGTGGGGAAGGAAGAGGTATAAATGGGTGTGAGAGGGGTGGACGTGCTGGTGTCGCTGTGCTGTTCAATGCACTATCCTCTCGTGACAACAGAAATGCTCTAGGTCCATCTTATTCAATGCTGTGGCTGTTCCCTGGACACTTAAAGTATGGCTAATGTGGTTGCAGACTTGCATTTTAAAATATTATTTCATTGTAATTAATTTAAGTTAAATAGCGACGTGCAGTTAGTGACTGCTCTTTTGGACAGAGCCACTCCAACCAATGCAACAAATCTTTGTTAGTTCACTCACTGCAAAAGGTACTGGCTTGCTATTTATTTAACCTAACTTATCAACAATTACAAGGAAACCTCACATTACAACCAGACTGAACTATGAACAACTTGAGTTAGTGGACCTAGTTCTCCATCTTGTTCTCTAAAACATGGAGAGAGGTAAATATCCAGATCTTAGCTCTATTAATTTACAACCAACTTGAGTTACAACCTGCCCTTGGGAACCAGTTGAATTCATAAGTCAAAGGTCCACTGTAATTCCTGTGCCTTCCTGAGTTATGTCTTGTGTTATCTACATATTCGGGTGGTGGCAGTTGTCCCTCAGTATTCACGGATATTTGTTCCAGGATTCCTGAGAATATCACAAGGCATGAATGCTCACTCCCTTCCAGAACTTGTGCTTATCCATCCTCCCATTTACATCATCTGCAGATTACTTATAGGTAAGTAATATAATACAAATGCTATAGAAATAGTTACATTGTATTGTTTGGAAAATGACAGCAAGATAAAAGTCTGTACCTTTCCCGTGTGAATGCCATTTTTGTAGATATTTTAAGGCTATGGTATGTTGACTCTAGATACAGAGGGTGCAAATACAGAGGACTGGCTATACACAACCAGACAAAAACTTACTCTTCAGTGCTGGGCGTGGTGGCTCACGCCTGTAATCCCAGCACTCAGGAGGCAGAGGCAGGAGGATTGATGATGTGAGTTGGAGGCTGAGCTCAAGGCCAGCCTGAACCACAAAGCAAAACCCTGTCTCAAAAAACCAAAAAAAACAAAACAAAACAACAAAAAAAAAAACCCTTACTCTTAAGAAGCTGCCTACATCCCATTGAAGGAGTTAGCCAATAATGCAGAGCTTTGGCATGGGATGGAAGCAGAGAAGAAAGAACATGGCAAATATAGGAAATCTATAAGGAGGAGGTGGCACTTATACTGCTCATGTAAGATTGGAGAATAAGTCATCCTGCAGAGAAGGGAGAGACATTCTCACACAACCAAGATTACATCTCAACTGAGGAACAAGCGTGAGATGGTTCGTAGGGTTAGGCATGGCCACAAAGTGGGCCTGCTTGGCCAGAGGCAAGGGGGCCACTGGAGACTCTGTGCAGGGAACAAGCAAGGAATGATCTTACGGGAACCCTGGACAGATCAGAACTTAGCATCTCTTGACTTTTCCCGAGATATTGACCATAAGAATCTTTACCTGGTGTCAAAAGAAATGCTCTTACGATCTAACTATATCTTTCCCATTCTTTCGGACTCCGCATCAGCTCTACCTTCTCCGATGCTTTTCTTGATCCCATCTTTACTCACTGATCCCTCCCTTGCTCAATCATGGCTTCACTGCCATAGTCACTATATGGCGATTTTCCATTGCTTCTTTGACTTTGTTTACCTTGCAGCTTCCCCTCAAGCCTGCAAATTCCTGGAGGATGAAACTTCACCATGATCCTTATTTCTTGCACCTCATATATTCAGGAATAGAGCAGATCTTTAGTAAATGGCTAACTAGTTAGATTTGATGGATCTCATCCCTACTGACTTGGGCATAAAGATGGATTTAAATCAAAACAATTCTTGTGTTGTTAACACTCGAGTTGTCTTTCTACTCTCTGCACCCTGCACCTTTCATTTTAAATGACCAACATCAGTGTCATCTCATGAACCTTTAAAAGTATACCTGGCCATGAGCATTGGAGAAAGCACTGGACACTGTTGCCTTGAAAAAGGTAGGCATCTGGTCAGTACCCTTGTCTAAGTCCTCAGGAGACTTAAGCAGAGAAATGGAGGTTTCTGTGGATTGAACTGGGTCATCATCCAGGTATTACATTACTCATCTGTGGTGTGTAGACATCTGCTCAATCCTAAACTCTCTGTTTCCTCAGTGACCTCTTGGAGTTTTTCTAGATCCACTATGCTTTTGGTTATGCAAAGCTTTTCCTCTTGCTGATCCATTGGCCTCTTTTGGACTGGGCCACTTAGTCATTCTTTTTCCAAGTCGCTACTCAGACTTGAGTCCGACCTGTGTCTTCTGCACCCTTCAGAAAAATATACCTCATAGGACCATAAGGAGATGAGATGTTGCCCCCGTGGTATGAAGACCTTAGTACATGTCACTTACTACAGTTACAATAGCTCACCTTGTGCCATGTCCTATTTTCTTGTGTATATTTAGCACATAGCACAGGAGAGGCACAAAGTGGGGATTTTCTCAGTGAGTTAAATGTATCAGGACAACCTCAGTTAAATGAACCAGGCCTTGATATGCAGAAGTCTGTGGTCTGGATTAATGGATAAATAAAGCTTAAAAATACAAAGACACTCTGTCAGTGGTGCAGCTGTGAAAAGCCCAAAGGTGAGATGAACTGCATCTAGAGAAGGAGAAGGGGTCAGCTGACACCGTCAAGGATGGAGTGGGCTGGAGAAAGTGGTAAGGCACTCTGTGAAGATTTTAGGGACTCCTATGGATGTCAGGGAGCTCATATCTGTTTTTGTGGGGAATGCCCAGCCTTCAAAAACACGGGCTCAAATTCTAGTACTATCCTCTGAATGTTCTGTAAAGTATTTGGGGCAAAATTTTTATTAACATTTGAGCAAATCCAGTCTTTCGCATAAGGTCAGTCTTGTGCCCAGTGGGATATGTTACAGCACTCTCTGCTGACTCCTCCAAGTTAAGGATTGCCCAGGCTGAGAATCACTGTTTCAAGCTAAGCCCTACAGTTCTTTGGAAAAGAACTGTACAAATCTGTTCCAGGCACTAAGGGCAGAGGAAGCCTCCCCTCCCCCAGGCACAGCCCAGCTTCTGGGAGGCTGTAGGGAGATAATAGGGGAGGACGCGATCCATCAGTGCTTGTCCTGAAATCCCACAAGAGTCAGCAGCTCAGGGCTTCGCCTTGCTCTGTAGGTATGTAAATAAGAGAATTATCAGGACCAGCATCTGTGAGAGTTAAAGCAGGAAGTCCTTAGAGCTTCCTGTAAAAACACAAGTGACAAACTTGGATAAACAGCCAGCACAGAACAGTTATTCCTAATGTCACTGTCCGCCCCTAAGAAGTGGTTCTCTGGGTCTCAGTTTCTCCCTCTTACACACACACACACACACACACACACACACACACACACACACACACACACACATTCCTTCCATAAACATGTACTGTTAAAGCTGTTAGGGGTAAGAAAGAGAGTTGGGCATGAGCTCTGTGACTTTAATCCATTTTCCTCCCTGAGCCATATTTTTTTCTCTTTAACACACATAAGGATTGCACCTACTTCATAGGGTTATGAGGATTAGATAAAATGACATATGTCAATAATATATACATTTTGTGCATAGGTAGTGTCCTCTATGGAGCTAGGAACTAAAACCTAATAAATAATCAGATAATATTAGTTCCTTTCCTTCCTAGTAATAATATGGTCAACAGTCTTTCCCTCAGGGCAATCTGGATTCTCTTCAGGAAAGGAGATAGAGCACGTTACAGCAGATGGCTCATTAGAAAAGAAAGTTGAGGCAAATCAAGGGAAGTCAGTGGGTGTGCTGGTGTGTGGGTGTGTGTGTGTGTGTGTGTAGCCAGTACACTTGAGTCCAAATTCCATCCTCCTCACTAGCTAGGCACACCCTTCCACAGCCAAAGCTTACTAGTTTGTCTTTTCTGTGTTTTTCATGTTGTACCACAGGTCAGGGGAACTCTGGCTACTTCTGGGGCTGCAGGTACATTTCCATTCACTCTTTCACTGCTTTAGCACACACTTGCAGACCTCCTGTTCTTTGCAAAGCCTGAACTAAGAGTGAAAGATTTAGAGGCAAATAAGACATAGATCCGTATGTGTGAGGAAGTCAAGACATAGCGGGAAGACCACAGGCTAACAAGGAAGGTGTGGCTGAAGGAGAAGCCATGAAGAAGGTTGGGGGTGAAAGTCAAGATCAAAATGCAGTTTTATTCATCGGGACAGACTACCCTTTGCTGCAGTAACAATCTCAACATTCCCAGAAGCTAAAACAAAGATACACATTCAGGTAGCATACACTGTGGGACCAGGGACCCCTTGGTAACACTTGTCTGTGTGTTGTATTGGTTTCCAGACTACTCAAAGCTCATGTTTCCTTCAAGTCAATAAGATGTCTTGGGTCATCAGGGCAAGAGAAGAAAGATCATGGAGAATCCTGTACCAGCTCTCTGTCCACACTGACACAGTTAAGTCCCTTCACATTTCGGTAAATAGAATCAGAGTCTCATCTGTGCCTAACCTCTAGGATTATGTGTCCTGAAAGAACAGAGAAATAGAAATTGTGGCAAGCTTCCCTAGAGCAAGGATGCATATGCACACCCACCCAAGGTAACATGAGGGGAGCTGTCATTAGTTTTAATTCTTTTGTTTCATTAGCACTTAGCAGCACCTTGCTTGGCACAACACGAGAAATCAACAGATCCTTGGAGGAGGAAGGAAAGGAAGGAGGAAGATGGTCAGGCTGCTCAGGACCCCAGCTGTTCAGAACTTCCTCTGCCATCGAGAGCAGGGCAGTGTGCTGGTGTAGAGATGTTTCCCCAACTGGAACTGTGGCTGGATGCAGCTGGTCTAGGGTTAACCCACCTCCCATGGGTGACACTCACACCCTGGCAGCTCCTGTCCTAAAACCTTGTGTCCTCAGGGCCACTGAGAACTCTGTTTCCCCACCTAAAAACTTATCCTCTTATTTCCACCTGTGGCCCCATTTTAAAAGTCATGGGCCATGGAGTCCGTTTGGCTTGGATTTGATCCCAGAGCTCATCCCTTCTCATTGTGCAGTTTTGGGGCTAGCTTCTGGATAGATTAGAGCCTTGGTTTCCTCTTCTACAAAATAAGGACCTCTCTGAAGACACAGACCTCTCAACAAAAGTTAGCTTCCCCTTTTCTGCAAGCCACAGCCTTGAGCTCTTTGGGGTATTATCTCACAGCCCTTGAAATGTCACTTCCTGTTACATTCTGACCTTCCCACCAAGCACCTATCCACTTGGGTGTGGCCTTCCCTATCTCTTTTCAGCAAAGTGCCCTGTATCTGGTCCCCATCTAGCACCTGTCCCAGCCAAGCTGGGACGGAGTGGATGTGCTCAGCTGAGGGTAGCTGCAGCTGCTGAGTGTACCCATGAGCCACCAAGATGGAAGCAGGACAATTACTCACTGATAATAATTATACACAGGGGTGCCAGCGAGGGACAGATGAGCTGCCAGTGTCAGAGGTCAGGCAGAGCTGCTCTGAGCCACTTCTGACTCTGCAGTGCTCTGGACGGTTCTCAGGGGGTCAGGCATGGGGCCACCCAGCCTCACTCGCTCATTTGCACCTGAGCTGTGGGTAGTTTCTCTACTCAGGATTGGTATCAGCACGTCAGGATTGAGAGATGGGTGTGATAAACATACTTTGTTTTTTAAAAACTCTTTGACACACAACTGTTTCTGTTTTTCTTTACTATGATACAATATATTCAGAAGAACGAAAAAAGGAAGTGGTTGATGATCAAATTGTAAGAAGATTAGCAAACAGTGTGACTTTCGTGGAATCATATTTTTAAAGCTGAAAGTTGTACATGTCTTCCTGGCAGAAGTATCCATCCTGCAAAGGAGAGAGAGAAGCAGAAAAGAAGTGACTGTGTACTCCAAATTCCTGCTCATACCGGCTCTGTGCAAGGGCAAGAGTGAAGAGTAGGAAGACCCTGCTGGTCAGAAGGCCTAGGACAACCTGGATGGTTTTGTATAAAAAGTTGCAGACACCCACATTGTTGTTTTGTGACTTTGTTGGATGGGCAAAGGAGAAATTATAAAGTTTTGTGTTGTTGTGTGTGGAGGACTGAGAACTGCAGTGGGCTCTTTGTAAGTGAAGTCTTATGGCGGCGACAACTACTGCATCTACCATAGTGGAGCTATTTCCACACTAGAATCCTGACTTTCTTTTCATGTTAGAAAAAACAGAATCCAGGAAAACACATTGTTTTCCAAATGCCTAGAATTCCCTAAACTTGTTAAGAACCAAACACACAAGTGGAAAGAATGTTTCTTCGCCCCTGTTTTAGCAAAATGTATTAAGCGAGGCGCTCCATTCTCTATTTCCTTTGTGGCTGAGGAGGTGCCTATGGCCCCTTTCAACAGACTCAGGCATTAATAGAACCTAATTCTTTAATGGACTCTGGGTGCACTTTTTTCTTCCATCGTGAGGCCTTTAAAAAGCCTGTGGTGAGTTACACTGACATAAACCTTTTATAGAAACAATCAAATTTCACTTGGTAACATAATTAGCATAAGAATAGCACAAAGTCAGTCTGTCTGATGCTTGGTGCCAAAGATCAAAAGGGGTCTCGCCAGCCCCCATCTTTGTCCTATTTTAGGGGTGAGGAGGGTAGGTTTTCTTCTTCTCCAGCCAGGGTCTAAAAGTGATGCTCCTGAATGTGGCACATTAGTCTGGGCAGGACCACAGGGCACAGGGTGGGGGATGGAAGGAACAGTTGGCCCACGTCTGCCCGGCTGACTTCCCTCTTTGCTCCCGCACATCCTCGTCCATCCCCTTCCCACACAGGCCTTGAACTTCCTGCCTGGCCTCCCAAGTGTTCTCTCTTGTTGACCAAGTATCAGGAGCTTGGTTTTGTTTATAACTTTTGACATATCTCAGGAAAGGAGTGTCTCCTCTTGGGTCCAGATAAGAAGCAGCTGAAGAGACCCGGCGCACGTTACGTCTATGATAAAGCATCCGTGTTTGAGCCTGGAGTGGGAATTCTTAGAAATTGATAAATTGCAGGGGTTCTCTGCCTGGGTTTCACCTTGGAGAGACTCCACACCAGCCGCCTTGTCCAGGAGTAATTTCCCCACGTACAGGAGCTGGACTGGTCTAAGACACAGTGGGTAGGTGAAACATTGTTCAACTAAAAATGAAAAGACTCTACACTTTTCTGCACCCCAGCATGCAACTGCCCAAGTCAGAAATTACAGGCTCATTTTCTTTGCCAGCCCGAAGCTGTTCAATTCCATTGCATTGTGTCAATGCCCAAGGCTCCAACCCCTTGGCTTTCAGAGACCAGCTTCTCCTGTCACCTTCAATTTAGCTGATAGACATGAAAAGAAGTTGAGTTTTAAAAACAAACAGACATCTCTCATTAGCTGGGGACACTTGTTGGGCCAGGGCTCACAGTCAGCTGGGAGCAGCTCTGGAGAACAGAGGAGCCCCTGTTCTGTGCACAGAAATCCCGAGTACCTGTGCCCTCCTGGCTGGGGGTGATTACACACTCATCCTGCGTGACAGACAAAAAGGGAGTTGAGTGAACCATCTAAAATAGGACAAAATTTCTTAATTAGCGGGCCAGGAGTGCTTCTGATAGTAATCTGGAGTAAAGGAGAGACATCCCTGTGGAGACGGACTGAGGAGAAGGAAAAGTAAAATAAATAACATAACAGAAAGCCTGGACGAAGGGGGAAGAGCAGGAGGCCTGTTCACTCTAGGCACAGAAGATAGTTCTGGAAGTTTTTCATCTGCAACAGAATTTCTTTTTGTTCCCTTCCAGACACCACTGCTCACATATGGTGCCACAATCCCCGGGCACCTACCGTATGTAAAGACACAAGGCTTTAGCACTTATTGTTGGTAAGATTTATGGAGATGATATAGGATCAGCAATTTTTCATCTTCTCAGATGAGGAGCAAATGTGGGGAACTGCTGGCCCCTCACAGCATTTTCACAGAGAGCTGCCGGGTCCACACGCCACACACACACACACATTCCTGGCCCGACCCGGTGTCATGGCCCCCTGTTGACAAAGGATCACCCTGCGGTAATGGCAGCAACAATTTATTTGATTAAAATGGGCTACTCCGGAGCTATTTTGTGGTATGTTAATGAGCGCTGTATCATAGACATTTATTAAATTAGATTTCATAAATGTCAGCAACGTTTGCACAGGAAATGTACCTGGCTACATGTGGATGGAGCTTGGAATTAATGTCTCCCCCCAAGAGAAGGCAGGACCCCTCATGCGTGCAGCAAGCTGGGCGCAGCCTGCAGCCTCAGCAGGTGCGGGGCTGGGTGTCCAGCAGCAGCATTGCTCCAACGCGTCGGTTCTGCTCCTGCTCCTGGCTGCCTGCCGTGGAGGAAGACTGCGAGGGGGCTCAAAGGAAGGAAAGCGCGGGGCTGAACACTTCCGTGGAACAGGCTGTCAGCTTCCGGTGTCACAACTTCCCACCTTTGCCTGACAGGAGAATCAGCACAAATGCCCATTTGAGAAAACAGGATGTCAGAGGTGAGGGGCATGGGTGGCAAGAAGCAGCTGCGAGGCCTGAGGCCTCAGACCTTGAGAAGAAGGCGGCAAAATGCCTGGTGCTCTCTCAGAGGTGCAGGCTGAGCCGACCCGAGCCTGCACCTAGCTCCTGTCTGTATTCGCCACCTCTTGTCTTGCATGGTGTCTGTTCTGATAGCACCTGTTCTTATTTCTCTTTGGGGAAGCAAACAAGCATAATATGAACAGCCCATTGGTATAAACCTTGAAGCCACAGAAATTTCTATGCCAGATGGCAGAATTCAGAGGGAAACCTACACTGAGCCTGGCATGGGGTAAGCTTAGGGGGACAGAAGGACAGCTGTGCCACATATACCCATGTCTTGTGACTCAATACCTGCTCATCCTGCTTTGGACCCTGTTTTCTTACATTTTAAATCTCTGGCAATATATATTTATATATATTTCCACTCTTCCTTTCCATGGAGAGTCCAAGAGAACCAGTGGATTCTAAGAATTTTTTAGACTGTTACATATGATTCTCTTTTTAAACCTATTTGACAATTCTCCTGCATCTTCTCAGAGGAATCAGAATGCAGCCGGCGCTGTGAGAAGCCCCTCCGAAACTGCAGTAATCCAATAACATGGCTGTAGGCCGGAGACAGGCACAGACTCTGTGTTCCCTCCGACAGAGGCTCTCGGAGGAAAGAAAATCAATAAGATGGATCCTTCAGATGTGCAGTTTATAGATGTGCATCGGTGTTCTTGGATGGTGAACAAAGTGTGTGTCACTTTATATGTGACTCGGTGGCTGTGAGGCCACCAAAGGACAAGGCACCCTTTTGGGGAAGAGATAAATGCTGTCACACAGCACAACCTGCCAACACCCACTCCTCATACAAAGAAATGAGACTGGAAGCTGAGGGTTCTTGGCATTTTAAAAAATATATTACTTATTGTTTTTAGAACAGCCTTCAGTCCACAGCCAAACTTAGCTGAAGGTACAGAGGTTCCCTTCACAGAGTAGGAAGGTTCATTACGACAACTCCACTGAGCAGAGGATTAATGCGGCACCTTTGGGTGTGTCTGGGTCAGCCATGTTAGTGTGGCCTTGGAGCCCAAGTCTGTCCCTTGCCCCTTGTTTTCTGGTGCTGTTTCCTCACCCTGCATCTCAGCTGCTGTGAACTGAACTGCTTTGTTCCACCATGCTCAGCCACCATGATGTTTCTGCCTTGTAGCCAGGGAGCCACGGACTGGATCCCCTGAGACTGTGAGCCAAGCTAGACCTCTCCTTGTTTATGTTGTAGGAGCTGAATACCGGGTTCTGGAGATAAGAAGGCTGACTACTACTCATGTGTAGCTTCCTCAGAGTCACACTCCTGCACCAGAAATGCACATCTGTTACAGAGAGCAAAGCTACTTTGGCACATCACATCATTGTTACCTAGAGTTCATAGTTTATATCTGGTTTCCGTATTGGTGTTGTATTTCTTGTGAGTCTGGGCAAATGTCTAGTGAGTGTTTTCACCACTGTAATAGCAGATGGAGCAGTTTCCCTGTCCTAAAATTTATCTGTATCCCACCTATTCACCTCTGCCTCTCCCAATCACCTGGCAACCACTCATCTTACTGTCTCCATAGTTTTGCTTTCTCTAGAACGTGAAACATTTGGAATCATAGAGTTTTAGTCTTTTTAGCCTGATTCTTTCATGGAATAATAAACATTTAAATCCCTTCTGCTGCTTAGCTTTCTCACATTGGAGGACATGAGCCTCTGAAAGAAAAATAATGGACATTGTAGACCAGGGCAGAGGAGAGACGGGGAGTCAGCGAATGTGGCCCTGTGGCTTTCACAGGAGTCTGGCAAGGTAGGATCACTATTGATCCTGTGAGCAGCACAGAGAATTCTGGGGACCTGAAGCTGGCTAACATGTTGTTCTGTTTTATTTTCATAACTACTTGTTTTGTAGTTATGAAAATAACTATTTTGTAGTTATTTTAAAAGAGAAGTGTCTAGTCAATGATGTCCAGGTAAAGGCCCTTTTCCTTTTCACGTGGGCTGGATTTTTTCTAAGCTTATTAATATTCCAGTGAAATGAAATTCAAAAAAAGTACCACACATTTTCTTTCCATAGATCATTGTTAGACTCCCGGTCTTTCTAAGATCTTGGGCTGGAAGGGCAGATCCCACTCCTCCCTCTATCACTGTACCTCAGACCCTGAGTGGGCCCCACGTGTTTCAAGAACTTCTGTATCCATTTCTTTAAAGACTTGTTTGATGAATCTTCGGTGTCTAGCAGAGAGAAAATAAATAGCTGGGCCATACCTAGTATTTCTTTGGCTCTAATTGACACTAGTTTTACTCATGTCCCAAACCCTTTGGGGCAAACCTAGCTTTGGGTGAATATGATATAAAAATCACTTATTAATTCATTTATTCACTTATTCAACAAATATTGATCCTGTTATGTGTGAAGGTGTGTTCTAGTCACTCGGGATACACCAGGGAATAAAAAGTTCTACAGAAACACATGTATTAGTTAAACACATCCATGCAGTCAGATAAGATGGAAGTAAAACAGTAGGAGTGGTAAAGTGTCAGGGAAGGAGAAAGCAATTAAATGGGGTAAGTAGCAAAGATACCAAGAAGGGGTGACATTTGTCCTGGAAAACAAGAAGTGATAGCCAAGTCAAGCCCCAGTGTGGGTCATTCCAGGGTAGGGTTGGCCAACAATGTAGTGGCTAAACATGAATTGCATGTAGACAGTTTCTTCATATAAATATGTCCCAAATATTGATAGGATACACCTAGATTAAAAGAATTATTAGATGTTCATCTGAAATACAATTTAGTTGAGCAACTTATATTTTTTCTTTGCTAAATTTAGTGTGCCTTCAAGGATAGAGAAAATATAGTGGACATGAACTTGGAGGAAGGAAGGTCCAGGCCTGTGCAAGGCCTGGAAGACGTGGTATTTGAGAAGAAGTCAAGGCTTCACTCTGAAGGTCCAGAAGCCATAGTAAGAAGTTTAGGTACATCATGATGGCACAATGAAGTTTATGTTCAACCCAGGAAATTATCTGGATCAAGAATGGCAATAAGAACTATCACCAAGGGTTGGTGAACTACAATCCTTTGTGTCATATCTGCCCCACCATTTGTTTTTATAAAGTTTTATTGGAATCCCATCACACTCATTGTTTACAAAATGGACACAGCTGCTTTTATGCTGTCACAGCAGAGCTAAGCAATTGGGACAGATACTGTATGTTTCACAAAACCTATAATATTTGCTGTTTGCCCCTTTACTGTTGAAATTTGCCAACTCCTGAGCCATGGCAAGCCCTAGGGATCAGAATGCAGGAGCTCCTGGGAAACAGCAGCTTAGCTATGCTAAGTTCTCATCCCCCAACTCACTTTTCTCATCCTTGTATCTTGTGATTCTTATTTCATCAGAGATTAGAGCTTTAGATAGATGTTTTAAAAACTGCCGTTTCTTCAGGTGTTTGCGTCTGGTAATAAAGTGGGAGGAAAACGAACCTGATTGCATTGTGCAGCTGCTCACTTGGTGAAGACTCGCAAGCCAGTCACAACACACTCATAAATGAAGACATCCTTTGTATTTCAGAGACTTTTGTCATTAAGACTCATAGTTTCTCTGCTGACTGAGAGGTGTAGACAAGACATTGGCCTGAGCTGTGAAGTTGTACTGTTTACACGGACCTTACAGGCTTCAACTCAGGGTCAGGAGCATCAACCAGATGCCAGGGTGGCTGTAACAGTGAAGAGGCCTGGTCTGCACACACCCTGCTTCTCCCAGAGGAAATTCAACAGTAATAAAGCTCTTCTGGTCGGCTGAAAGTAATGCCTTCAAACGGTAATGTGAGAGTCAGGGCAGCAAGCTAAAGCTCCACAGCCTAGAGGCAGAATTCAGAACCATCACTTGACAGTTTGGGTAAGTTTTACAACCCAGATCTGAGCTTCTGTGTTTCTAAAACAGGAGACACCCCAAGGTTGTATTACAGCATCTGCGGACATTTGCCTTCTTCAGCCTCCTCGGTTAAAAAGAATATCAAAAGTTCCATGAGTACATTCAATCATATTGGTATGAAGAATAACAGGACTAGATTGTATTCATTGGTCCTTTCTGATTTTAAAGATTAAAATGTTTCCATCAGCTCCCGTGTGTCTGGAGTCTTCAGCACTGTCTACATTACGGCAGGTAAACAGCCCGGATCCTGTCTATTTCTAAGTGTGGTACAAGCGGCCAGAAATATGATATAAACAACCCTCAGCCTAAGTGACAATCTGTGGTGGTTATGGATGACACACTAACACATATATCTTTAGCAGATCAGAATTTTCATGGCACTGCTGATTAGTTGATGTTTTTAAATATAAAGTACAATATAGCCTGTGTGGGTCTCACATTTTCCTTCTAAAAAAGAAGAATAGATGACCACATAGAGGCAAAAATAAACCACTCAGCATGTGCCATTTCCCAGAAAGAAAGCCCCAACACTAAACTGGACACCCTATGTTTGCAAAAAAGTGATGTTTTGCTTTTGATTCAGTTGAAATGTATTTTACACACTTTTTGGTGGGTAAATCCTTTCCCCCATTTACCCAAAGAAGATGACAATTTTCATCACATCAACTATTCTTCTACACCATTATGTTTGATAGTAAAAAAATCTCATCATGCAAATGTAGCCGTATGTATTTATCTCATCCCTTCCCAGTGGATTCTCCCTTCTATTTTTCTTTAAATTTACTGTTATAGACAAAGTCACGATGGACACTCTCATGATTACATCTTTGTACCTGAATCCATGATGTCGTTTTTATTTTTAAAGTGAAATTCCTTCGGGATTAACACTAACTGGAGCACAGTGATAAAAAAAGATCTTACTACACTGTTTGGATCAGAAGAGCCCACAGAATTCAGGACGCAGACAGGGGTCCAGGCGCACTCTGGGCAAGCTCTGTCCTCACGAAGGAAGTTCTTTCTGGGCTGCCACAGGTAGGAGGAGATTGGAAACTCTGAGCCCAGGCTCTTATTCTTTCTTCACTGGAAATTAAAATGTAGTTGCTGTGAAAATCAGCTAAACCTTTAATAACTGATGAGCTCCTGGGTATAACTATTAAGAAAAAAAACCAATTGCTCTGCTGAGTATCAACTTGAAATCTACTGTTACTGCTGATTTTACTGTAACCTTCGAGACTGAATCCCAGGCCTGCTGCATATTTGCTGAGCAGCACCCCGTGAGGTTGCCAGTGTCACTTCTCTGTACAGCTGGAAAGCTAATACCCAGTGCCCACAAGATTAGAAGGACTGAATTAGATATGAGTGCAATGCAGCTAGGCAGTGCCAGAGGTAGAGTAGGTGTAAAAAAATATGAGCCCCTGTTCCCTGCTGTTCAGTAGAGAATCAATCATAAAGACTCCCCCACTTGAATGTAAATGAGACAATGTGATGTGTAAATAAGACAAAGTGTCTGCTATTCCTTAGCCAAGAGACAAAGCTAAAGACCAGATGATTACTTATAGTTATCCTCTACTTTTCTAACTTTTAAAAATCTTTTTGATATTTCTCTGATTTGGAAAAGATACTCTGCTGAATATAAGACGTAAAGAAGGGCTTTAGAATGAACACTTTAAAATTGATGTTCAATTAATTAATAAGAGCTACCATTTTTGTGCACTCACTACATTCTAGGAGAGTTTCTTTCCTTAGGAAGATCCTGCAGAGTAGGTCTTGATATAGTCATTTCACAGAAAAACAAATGGAGACCACAGAAGGTTTTCTTTCAACTGGAATCCAGGTCAGTCCTTCCAGAGGAAGGACTTACTGAGCTCTGCGCTACTGTCCTACCTTATACCCTTTATTAGATACTTCTAGATATTTCAGGTGTTTCCTGTCTTTCAGGCCTGCACTGTCCAGTACTAGTGCAATACACTTCCTAAATGTGGCCCTTGGTATGTGGAAGTGCTATTCATGAATAATTTTATTTTATAATTAATTTAAATTTAAAATCTGACATTCAGTTCAGTTGTTGGCATACTGTTAGGCCTGTTTTGAACAACCTTGGCAAGCAAGTCTACTTTTCATTTATTCCTATTATGCCATCTAAACACAGATAGCAATTCTCTGATAAAATTTCAGCATAATAATTGAGGTATCGCCTTCAGTGTAAAATGTGCACTAATTCTGAAGTCTTAAAGTGAAAAAGAGAATGTAAAAATAGGTCACAGATGTGTAAATACTGTATCTTTTTTTTTTGGTATGAGAAACTGAAGATATAAATGAGTTCTAGAGTATATGATAGATACTGTGAAATAGAAAATATTCAAACAGTAAAGGGGATGAGGGTATATAATGGGGGAAAATCTGATATTAAAAAAAGGAAACAAAGCTTATGTATATAGAGGGCAGGGGTGGGCAGGGAAATGGGAAAAATGAGAAGTCATGTCATATACTGGTGCAAATTGCCATTGTTGATTGTGATCAGGATGTATATATAAAACATACCAATTAAATCAATTATTAAAAAAAGAGAATGTAAAAATATCTGGTTCATTATTTTATATTGATTAATGATGAACATTTTGGATATATGGCAAAGAAAGTATTTTAGTACTGCAGTGAACTCCATTTGCTTCTTTAAAGTGGCTAACAGAATTTTGAAAATGTAAGTGATTACTTGTTATTTCACATGGTCCAGTCTTCATTTCTTGATACTTTTAGGATTTAACTAGAATTTTTCCTCAGGATCAAGTTCTACCTCGCTCTCAGCTTATCAGTGCCAAGTGAAACTTCACATCCAGCTCCAGGGAAAATCTTGTAACCCAGGTCCAACCAATCAGAATCCTGGTGACCTCATTAAACATGGGTGACTGGCTCCAGGATGATCCCCTAGAGCCAGCCTAGCCAATCAGCTACTGATCCATTCTCATAGCCACAGAGATTGGTTCACAGGAAAACATTTAACCTACATTAATTTAGGTAAAGTTAATCCAAAGACTTAAATGGGATATTCAGGTAAAAAAAAAAAAATCTAATTCTTCTTTTTCCCCTCCAGAGTCTATAGGTGGAGAGTATGATGTGAGCCTAGAACTGCTGAAACCAACAATAAGACTTAGAATAAAAACCTATCGTGAAGCTGACCCCCCAGTAGGTATTGTGGAAGAGATATATATGGCTTCTGTGCCTGGATCAAAACATACCTGAAGCCACTTCTATGGGTTAAATTGCCAACTTGCATGAGTCATTACTTTGCTTTGATTTCTGCGTAAGCCTCATACAAAAAGCACACAGTGACAGTCTGATTCCATTTCCCTAGAATTTGTCAGAAGATCACACATGGTAATGAGTAGAGAGCGCTTAGGAAATTTTATGCTACAACACATTTAGCTTATCTTTGACATTCTAAAAGAAAAAAACATAAATGTGAAAAGTGAACAAATCGGTACAAAGTCTTGCCATCCATGTTGCTAGATGAAAATCTCAACCTGTGTTTAGAAAAAGCTTTACTCAGATCAGACAGAGATATTGCCGGGGCTGCCACAGGACACAGTGTGACTGTCCACTTCTCTGTGCCAGGCTGACCCAAATGTGCTTCCCCTTCTCCTTGGCCCCGGAGGTGCCTCTCACCAGCCACCCCTACCTGCTTCTGCCAGCAAATGGCTGAGCAGCTACTCACATCTCTACTCAGCTACTCACATCTCTACTCACCTACTTGCTTATTTATCTACTTAGAACTGGTGTTTGGAGAACTACTGAGCAACCCAGCCCTCCACCCACACCGTGGCCTCATCTCCCCGCGCACGCTGGGGATGCTCCTAGAAGATGCTTACTGACACGCAGGCACAGATGAACGCAGCCAGGTGGATGAGCGCAAGAGCAGCTGTCTGCCTCCCTTACAGCTTCCACAGTCTCCATGCTCTCTGTCTAAGTGACTTCCAAGAGGCAGCACAGCTTTGGGCAAAGGCCACACGTCTCTCAGCACCCTGGGCCTCCTCTGCCTGCAGTGGCAGGTTGGTGGTGCAGGGTCTATGCTCTCCCCACCAGCCCAAAGATGGTATTCATCACCAGACACAAGGGTTCCCAGAGCTCCCCACAAGGGGCGGCAGCAGCGACTGGAACTTGGGACATTTTCCCAGCCACTTCCAGCTGACAGTCCCCTCTGCCTGTGAAGGACCATTCTACAGAAATGGGGTATCCTGTGCTACCTTGGGGTCTCCAAGTGGCATTTTCTCTTTCATTATGAGCTTAAACAGGCAGAAGGCAGAGATAGGGACAGAGAAGAGTATCTTCTTCTCCCCAGGACCATGGGAGTGACAGACGTGAACAGCCCCAGGGTCACCAGGAGCAAAAGAAGCAGTTGTATTAGAATATCTGGGGATGCAGAAGGAAGTGGAGACTCTGAAAGGCTTGAAGAAGTCATGGAAGTAGCTCACTTCGGATCCATTGTTGGGCCAGAGTGGCTTAAGGACAGCTATAGATAAGGGAACATTTCTAAATGCTGGTCACAGTGGGAACCACCACAGGATTCCCTCCGGGGTGCAGTCCACGGAGGGCTCTCTGGAGCCCCCTGGGAACCTTTTTCTATGATGAAGAGGGGGGCTTCGCGGGGAGAGCCCACCTCCGGGCCAGTCCAGTGATTCCCTAAGGAGTCAGCACAGATACCCCGCCCTGCTCTGGGCCTTGGTGGAGGGTGCAGGCTGGAGCAGAAGCCCGGACTGGGCCCAGGGAGGGCAGCCGCTGCCTGGCGCTGCCTCTCTTCCACTCTCTGCCTCATCCAGGCGTCTTTTCCTGTCCCTTGGCAGGAGGCCTCCCTCCAAGGAGCGCAGCCCTTGCCTGCCTCTGCAAGATTAAGCAAATTGCTTTTAATTAGGACTGCAGTCATTTCTGAAAAGAGCAGCGAAAACAGGGGACTCCGGCTGAGCTCCCGAGCTGACGAGAGCTCCACGCAAGGTGAAGTCAGAGCCCCTATGGCGGCCAGTCCCTGTCCAGGCACCTCCCGGGTTGAAGCAGAGCTGTGGGGCCGCGGGGCTGCAGACTAGGACAGCCAGACACCCTTGATCCTGCTGGATCTGGTGCCCAGACTAAACGCAGAGCCTTTATCAGACCCGTGCTTTCTACATCCCTCTGGGCTGCGGCTTATGTAACTAACATTCACTCTTCACTCCAAGCCAGCCCCCAGGAGAGGTGATGCACCGTCATATGTACCTCTTGCCACTGACTCCAAACACTTCCCTGGCAAAGACAAGAAGTGGGAGAGGAATAAAATCTATGTGACAGGGACCCACCAACAGCTTCCACCCTGGAGATCTAGGCTGGGGACCAAAGCCTTGCCGCTGGGCTCTGATTCCAGGCCAAGCATCCACCTCTGGCCCCCTTATCCCAGAGGCCCAAGAATGGAGCGCCAGCCCACCTTCCTCTTGGACTTTCTGCTCCCTGCCGCCTCCTCCTCCTCTCTGCACCACACATTTTATGATGATAATTGGAAAGGAAAGGAAGGTAGCAGCGGCTTTGTTTACAATGCAATTAACATCTGAATAATTTACTGCAAAATAAGCTGGAGCTATATTGAGCACATAGAGCCTGATCCTTCCCAGGAGCCAGCTCCAGTCCTCCAGGGTGGAACTGTTTGCTCTGCTCACTTCTCCTGGGCTCAGAGGGTCTCCCTGCAGATAGCACCTCCCCTGTTTGGCCAGTGCTCTGATGCAAAATATCCCTGAAAATGCAGCTTCATGCTTGGACCCTAGTCTGCCCTCTCTGCCCACAGCCCCTTGTTCCCACTGGTCTCCTGCAGCCCTAACCAGAGCCACCCCACTTGCAGCTGGCTCCTGTGCCTGCCACATTGCAGGGATGGCGCACATTTTCAGAAAATGTCTGCTGACTGAGCCCAGGAGAGCCAGGCCTGTGATCAGTCACAGGAGGCCTGGGAGAGCCAGGGCGCTGCTCACTGCCACCCACTTTGATCTGTGCTCGGTGCAGTCCAAAGCCAGGCCTGCTTCACACTGCTAAGCATCTTGGTACCAGACAGGTAGGCTGTGCCTGCTGGCCTTGGTCTCCTCACCGGTTCTTCCCCTTGGCTGTGAAAGATACACAACCCTTAGGGTTTCCAGTGTGCACATGAGCTCGGGTTGGGGCATTGAAGGGTTTTTCCAGGGACAGCATGGCAAGGAGGAGATTTCCCCCTTCTTTTGGCCAGTCTTGGGAAAAGTGGCTGAAATCCATGTGGGCAAATATTTAACCAGTTCGTTTTCTACCTTAAGAAGTGGCAGAGTACCTTGATTTGAATTAAAGCGGGGAGCCCCTCCTCCTACCAAAGGGGGTCTCCCTCAGCACTGTACTAAGACACATACTCAAGATTAGTGTGTGCAGACCAGATTTCTATGCTCACCTGGTCCCTCAGCCCAGCGTATTTGTGCAGTGAAAAACCAGCTGCCCAGTGGCTGGGGCTGGAAGCCAGCGTAGTGGTGGGTCATGAATCCTGAATTCTAAAGCTCAGGCTGCCCAGGGTAGTGAAGGACACCAACCAGGGTGGTTAGAAGTCAGCAGATTGGGTTTGTATCCCACCTCAGTCAGGTGCCGGCCAGGTAACACCAGTCTCACTAACTCTCCTTCACTCTGGTCTCTCCAGTGCATGGTGGACACATGTACTGTGCATTTTAGTGTCCAAATACACCTGGGATTTTTGCTTATTGGTAACTGGTAGTAAACCCTTGCATCTCACTGGGTCTCATTTTCTTTATATTCAGAGAGTGCTGTTATTCAAAGTGCCACTTGAAATTTATAGTTAGAGACCCCCACCGAAACCTGTGAGTACTGCCTTTTTCCTGATGGCTCAGGCCTAGCTTGTACTTTCTAACCTGAAAGTATCACTTTCACCTCCACTTGTTGTTTTATTCATATCATTAGTGCTCAACATTGGAAAGATCAGGGCTTTCTCACACCATGATTTTATGCTGTGTCTCGTAGGCTGTGGTTTGACATGGCTCACCTCCTTTAAGACTTGTGCTGCAATTTGATTCCCAAGTGATGTTAGACATGGTCGAAGTCTGTGGAAATTGAGCCACAGGACTCAGGCCACTCTTTTGGAGCTAAATTGGTTACCACCATCCCTTATTCCAAGATTCCTGATTCCTTGAACTAAGCAAGCACTGATTGTGAACTCTCCTGCTTCTGCCCCATCAGCTTACCTAACAAGTCCCTTTCCACAGTTGTGTGGATCAGTCAAATTGTACGGAGCATGTTTGAATTCAAAAAATGTATTAGAGTAAAAGCACACTGAATCTAGTGCTTTGCTTTGCCACTTCTCATCCTCCCCAAAGTAAAAATGACTACTAAAGAGAAATATTTTTAATTGTGCTAGGTTATCTAGGCAGCCATGACAACACAACTAAAGACATGCACAAGAAAACACTTCCAGAGCTGCTTTAGCAAGTGCAATGGGAAGAGATGCTCGGAGTCAGGGGTGGTATTCTAAGGGGGCTTGATAGCAGTGAGTATTTTACTGAAATCATTTTTTAGGTTTAAATGTTCATCATAACTGTGAATCACACCTCATATATGGTTCTGATTCTGTTACTCCAGGGAAGTCTCACACGTACACAGGGTACTCATACAGTAGGGTGCCTCAGGAGCAGGCAGCAGACTTCAGGATGGTGCATGGATGGGCCCAGGGATGTCCCAGATGACAGTTGCCAGGATCCAGGACAGGAGCCTGGAGCAAATGCACCTCACCAGTCTCAGAAGGATTTCTGCTCATGCTCTGATCTTGAAGCTGTGGCATCCAAAACATAATGTGGTTCTTTCACTGAAGCCACCTAGTTTGTGGTATGTAGTCCACCAGTGCTAGCTACCAATCCACCAGGTAAGAGAGCTTTCTGCCTGTAATGAAAACCCAAGGTATTTGGTTTGATCCAGGTCCATGCCTCAGCTGAGCTGTACACCCCTGTCTGTCATGGCCTCTCTACTGTGGTTCACGCACTGTCAAAGGTATGGCTCTTAAAAGCTTCAGTGCCAAAGATGTATCTACCCTCCTCTTTTCCTACAAGAGATTTCAAATATCTTAAGGGCACATCAGATATTCAGTAAATAAAGTACAATAGAATGACCAAAATAAAATATAACCCTGAACTAAAGGGATGTTGGGGATACATTTGGTGGAGTGGTAACTTCCAGAGCAATAGCAGCTATTGCCAATGTGACTGTAAGGCTTCTTCTTTGGCCTTTTCCATTAGGAAGCTCAGGAAGAAACACGCAGCTCACCTGGACACATCTGAGTGTGGTTGTGTGTACCCCACAGTGA
Organism: Petromus typicus; assembly: GCA_004026965.1. Taxonomy (NCBI): domain Eukaryota; kingdom Metazoa; phylum Chordata; class Mammalia; order Rodentia; family Petromuridae; genus Petromus; species Petromus typicus. The sequence goes on from PVIR01000019.1 coordinate 143,015, forward strand.
TGTGGGCAACTTGTATAAGAGATGTGAATGTGTTTCTAGCATGTATTTCTAAAACATAAGAGATAAAGCCCAGGTCCCTTAAGGAACCAAAAAAAGAAAGGCATGAACTTCAGAGTCTGAAAGGAAAGTGCTTACTTTGGGAGGGGCAGACGGCTGTGAGCACAGCTGATGTTTTTCCCGCACTGCCTGGGGATGCTAGAGTCTGAGTTTGGCCCGTGATATTTTCAAAATTGAGAAGTTTTACATTTCTGATCAGTCATACATTTGCTTCCTCTTTACTGCACCAGAAGATTTGATCAAAACTGGTACAAGGGGCCGGGGATTTAGCTCAGTGGTTCTGGTGCCTGTCTTGCAAGCGCAAGGCCCTGGGTTCAATTCCCTGGTAACCACATACAATACTGGGTGTGGAGACTCACCCCAGCAACAACCAGTACCACATACCACAGTGCCAGGCGTGGTGGATCACACCTGTAATCCCAGCACTCAGGAGACAGAGGCAGGAGGATTGCTGTGATGTGAGTTTGAGGCTGAGCTCAGGGCCAGCCTGAACTACAAAGCGAGACCCTGTCTCAAAAAAAAAAAAAAAAACCTCGTGCAGGGCAGTGATGGATTAGCGTGGCCTGTCCTTCAGTCCCTACCACCCCCAGCCTTCATTTAGTCATTTGTGTGTGCTTGCAACAGGTAAGGGTCACTTCCCTGTGAGGACTTGGCTCTAGTATCTGACCCATCTTACTTTTTACGTCCCTTCCTCTCCTCTCTCATTCCCCTCCTTTGATCTCTTACTTCCCTTTGCCATAGATCTATCTCCTTGTTTCCTTTCTTCTAATTTTATTTTTGCTCTTTACTTATAGTTTTGGTTTCTCATATCAGAGAAACCATGTATTACTTAAGCTTGTGTGTCTGACTTATTTCTCCTAAGATGATGGACTCAAAGTGCATCCATTTTCCTACACATGACTCAAGTTTATCCTTCTTCACCATAGAGTAGTACTCCACTGTGTAAATGCAATATTTCCTTTATCCATTCATCTGCTGGTGGACAGAGAGAAAGCACTCATGATTTAGCAATTATGGGTTGTGTTGTTATAAACATGGATGTGTATGAAAAACTGTAAGACGATGTCTTTAATGCTTTTGGAAAGGTACCTTGAAGGGAAATACCTGGTCTAAATAGAATTTCTGGTTTGTTTTTGAGGAATTTATACATTGATCTCCATAGTGTTTATACTACTTAACATTCCCACAAACAGTGTCCAAGTTCCTTTCCTTGTAGCTCTCCAGTATTTGTTGGTACCTGATTTCTTGACAACAGCTATTCTTTCTGAAGTAAGATGGAATCTCAAAATTGCTTCAATTTGCATTTCTCTAATGGCTAGTGATTCTGGATATTTTCCTACATTTTTATTGACCATTTGTATTACTTCCAAGAAGTGTCTGTCTGTTTCATTTCAGCTTGGCATTTTATTTTTGACTTTTGTCCCTAGTCTTCTTCCACCAGGTCCATCACAAGTGGAAGATATGCCCTGGTCTGACGCAGCCTCAGGGCAATGAGAGGACAAAGGCTGGAGCCAGACAGGCTTTGATGTGGAGGGTTGCCCTTTGAATCATGTGTGCCACAGACAATCTGAGCAACTGTCCACTGGACCCTAAAACATGGAGTGATTTGTTAGGACATGCCAGCTCAGTGAAGGGTAGATAAAATAATAAGATAATACATCCATAGCACCCTACCCAACAGGGCTCAGCAGAGTGTGTACACACACACATACACACACACACACACACACACACACACACACACACAGTCTGATGTATCAAGTTCTCCAATTTCTATGGTGTAAATGCTGCCACCATGGCCAATGTCAAGCTAACAATGTGAAGAAAAACTGAAATTTCAGCTTTCTCTTCTCAACAGGTAGAGGCAACTCTGGTTTAATTTGACCCTGACTTGTACTGACTGGCAATGTCAACTCTTCATTTCTGTATTGTGCTTTGCGTTATGCATTATGTTATATCATATATTGTGTTGTAAAAAGTATGTATACTTTTTACAATGTAATATATAATTAATAAATAATATATAATTGAAATAGATAAGATACAATTTTAATAAATAATATATAGTTTTAATAGAGAACATAATCATTCATAAATATTTTATTCCTACTAAAGATTATGTAATGAAATAGAAAATAATAGAAGTATTACATTTTCAAAGATTAAGAAAGGAATGGAACACCCACAGAGGCTGGTTCGCTCTTGTCCCAGGCAGACAGCACAGCTTTCTGCAGCAGAGTCCAAGTTGCAGCCCTGTGCTGGCCGGACAGTGGGTGGGGCGATGGCTTGTTTATGGCTCCTATGCTGCAGAGAGGGTCCAGATCCCTCTTCTCTGATGGGCCCAAGCACTGCTGGGCTGCTGCAGAGACCAGAGACGTCCAGGAAGCTGCAATGTCTTTCAGATACTCCCAGTCCCTGCTGGGTGGGATCCCAGAACCACTGTCCACTGTGGACACCGTACAGCTTCACCCAGGCACAAACACTCATGCTCATAGACACACACTCATGTCTGCATTCAAGCACTTCTGTGCATACATATTCACAATCGTGTTTGCACATGAGTGTATGCATACACACATGTGCACAGCTTCTGTGTGGAATCTTCTTATCTGTTATGATAATGATCAAAAGCTTTGGTGTCCCCCAAATTCAAAGCTAAAGTTCTGTACTTTGTAAATCAAGCACCTCCTATGATCAGATGCTCACACCCAAGGGACAAGAGTGTGTGGAAGCATCTGATCCCTGGACTTGCTCCATGTCCCAGGAACTCTGCACCTGTCTTTCATTTATTCTGTACAACTATGCCATGAAGCAGGTGGTATTTTTCTCCTCAGCATTTTCCAGGAGGAAAGTGAGGCACAGGGAGTGGAAGTGGTTTGCTTAGGTTCACAGCTGGCTGTGTTGGCTTTTGAATTTCTCTCTTCCTCTGAAATTCACCATTCAAGTCCTTGTGGCCAGCACATAATAGCTTCAGAATTTACATCAGAAGCCAGTCTGGGGCTGGGGATTTAGCTCAGTGGTTCTGGCACCTGTCTTGCAAGTGCAAGGGCCCAGGTTCAGTCCCCAGTAACTACATACAACAATGCTGGGCATGGAGACTCACGCTCACTAGCAATCAGTACCACATACCACAGTGCTGGGCATGGTGGTTCATGCCTGTGATCCCAACACTTGGGAGGCAGAGGCAGAGGCAGGAAGATTGCTGTGACTTCAAGGCAGAGCTCAGGGCCAGCCTGAACTACAAAGCAAGACCCTGTCTCAAAAAAAAAAAAAAAAAAAAAAAAAAAAAAAAAAAAAAAAAAAAAAAAAAAAAAAAAAAAAAAAAAAAAAAAAAAAAAAAAAGAAGCCAGTCTGTCTCTAATCCACAGAGAAATGCTCATTTAACCAAAAGATTTAGCACTTTTTGGCAAAAACAGAAGTAAACAAAAAGAGCACCGTGGTATTTAACAGAGGCTTATGCTGCAGTGACTCAGGAGGCCCTGAATGTGTAAGGAAAGCACAGACTTCAAATCCAAGGTAGCGAATTGCTCTTTGGAATACTCACCAAATGGGAAGAGCACAGTAGGCAAGACCAGAGTCCTGTGCTCAGAACCACGCACAGGGAAACCTCCACCCTTGATTCCTTCAGGAAAGAGACACTTTTGTTTTCACACAGGGCTATTGACAAGACGTGTGCAGAGCGCCTACTGCCCCTCAAAGTTGTGTCTACACTTCTGAAGACTCATTACTCACATATGGGGGAGATCTGGGGTGCTATTTGCAAGAAAAGGACCTCTTCCCAGGATCTTCATTCATAATCCCTTCCCTGTGTCAAAGAGTTACTTCCCATCTTGCTCCCTGGACTGGACCATCACTCACTTTCTTTTCTGACTTTCCCCAAATGGACTTCCCTCCGACAGGGTTTTCCACTTGGAAAATGATTCACAAGGGGAAGCTGCCATGCTACCTGCCTCACTGAGCATCACACACATGATTGTCAGCATGGTTCCCCACACTTGTGCCCCTTGGGAACATGGGCAGGGCCTCCGCCCTGGTGTCCTGGGGCTCTTCTCTGCACTCCGGGTTTGGTGACTGCTGCCAATTCTAATGACCCCTCCTCAGGTTGGAATGAAAGCTGAGACATTTATTTACAAGGCTGAGTTTTCACTGTTTTGAGCAAAGTCTTCCACAGTCCCCCAGAAAGCTGGTCCTTGTTTGACAGTGGGAGATCTGACTGTTGGTTCAGAAATCTTGCACTTCAGAGTAAGGCCCCGCAGTTTCCGGGAGCTGTGGAATGGACAGGAAGTGGCAAGAGGCCCCTGCTCTCTCTCTCTCTGCATCTGTCCTGGCCACCCACAGGGCACGCAGGAAAGCCCGACAACAGCAGAAATTTCATGTGCAGGGCCATGGTATGTGTCTGTGGGCATAGGCGTATTCACACCCTGCAGGCTGGGAGTGAGAATTAATCATCCCTCCTATGAGATGGTCACATCCAGGCTGGAGCACCGACAGCCACACCTCCCATTCCAAGTGCTTTGGGAATTCTCTGCCCCTGGTTGTAGTCGTGCTGGTGTAACTTTGTGTTATTTTGTACAGAAAGGCAGACTAGTGATGGCAAGTGTGTCCAGAGCCAGGCACTCTGTGTCTCACAGTCATAACCATGGAGAACACCCTCGAGGTCCCCATTTTCCATCTGAGCAGAAGACACACCTGGAGCTCTAGGCCCTCCTGCTGCTGGGCCTCCCAGCCTTGTCTTGGAGAGGGCTGGACCTCTGATTTGGCAGACTGAGCATTGCTCCTTCCAAACTTACCAGACCATGGGCCCCTTGGCCACAGTGCCCAGTGAGAGCGGGGCAGGCTGTCGTTAGGCATTGTTCAGGGCCAGCTCTCCTCCTCCAAACAGCACTTCCACCTGCACTGGGAAGCAGGGGTCACGCCTGCCAGGAGAGGCAGCCTCCCTTCCCATAGGGGACTGCACAGGAGGGTCTGCTCTTCAGGGCCTGCTTCCCTGGGCTCACAGGATGGCTGTTGGTGGAGACCCGAGTCTCCCAGGGAGCAAGGAAGCTGGGCGACTTCTGAGCATATTTCTGGGGCTGGAATGCCATCCCTTGGAGGCCCTGCCACTTGGAGATGCCAAGTCTGAGCAGGCTTTAGAAAACTCCAGGGCTCCATGGCCTTGGAGGGGGCTGGGGAAGGAGCAGGGGCAGGGGGTTCCCACATGCTGGGCTCTAAGGCCCTTTGTGGGGGTTCCCTCAGGCATTTCTAATTACAGGAGTTATTTCTGCCCTGCAGATTATGTGGTTCTTGCACTTGGCAAGAGGAATGAATCGAGTCATTATTAGCTCAGCAAGTGTTAGCCCTGGGCCAGGGCACCCGTTTGGAGGCAGAGCAGTTAATACGCGGGTGGATTAGGTGGCTCTTAGGCTTCGCCACAATTAGAAACTCAGGCTGTTTGAAATATTAACTGGGCCATGCGGGAAGGAGGTGGCATCTGGCTCCCCAGTGAGGAGGTTGCAGAAAGTTATGTAAGGAAAGGGGCAGCAGGAAGTGGTCTCCTCAGAGGGCTGACATGACCCTGCAGTGGCATGCTGTCTTCCTGTCCTCGGTTGATTGTCCCCATAGCCTCATGGGTGGCAGATGGCACTGGCGCCTGGCTTATGGAGGAAGGAAGAGGAGTTACTCAGAAAGGGCAAGTCAGTCCCCTTGGATCACACAGCAAGAACAACAGGGCAGCCTGCTCTTTGACCTATAGCCCTTGTCAAGCCCCTACAAACACCTGCCCGCTTGTGGTGGCCCTGAGCGGCCAGTGAGAATCTGAGCTAAGAAGGGGCTTAAAAGACTCATGATAGCAACTGGTATTTTTTTTTGTTTTTGTTAGCATAAGTGCGGAGTTGAGTTGGTACATGTGCACAGCACACCTCAGTTCTCACTTCACCCCTTCCTCTCCCCTCCTGCCCCTCTGTCCCTTGATCCTACTCCCATGTGAAAAAGATCTATTTCCCTGATTCTCATTATCACAGATGTCTTTTATTTGCTTTCCATTAGAGTTTCTCATTAAGAAAAACCACATGACATTTAAACTCATATGTCTGATTTATTTTCCTTAACATTATGGTCTCAACGTACATCTATCCTCCTAAAGATGACTCAAGTTTATCCTTCTTTATGGCAGAGTAGTATTCCACTATATATAAATGCCACACTTTTCTTTATCCATTCATCTCTTGACGAATTGTAAGCTTCTTCCAAGATTATCCCTTGGGACCACCTAGGAAGGGAGTTACTATTATATAGAAGAGGAATGGAGGCTGCCTTCAAAGCAGAGAGGACTCTCCCGAAGATGATGCTGGGTGCCCCAACACATAAAGCAGAGAAGGATCGAGTGGGGGCCTGGGACTTGCGCACCGCAGTCTAGGACTCTTGCCCTGCCGGCTGGTCTTGCTCTCATTTGTCACACACTCATTTGTTAAAAAGACGCGGCCTGGGCCTTGGGCAGGGAGCAGAACACAACCCATCTGGCTAAACATTTGCAGGTGCCATGGAGTGGGACCTCCTACGTATCACTCTGCAAGTCTGGATAAGGAATCAGATGCAAGGGGAGTGTCCTGTCGCAAAACAAAGTGAAACAGCCTGCTCTGCTCCGACTGGCCAAGGGAGGTGAATCCATGGTCCTTTCTCAGAGAAGTCCCCATCCTAGCAACTCCACAGGGGAGAGAGGAGAGCAGATGACAGAGAGAGAGGGTTTGGGAGAACCACGGAACCTCGCATGGGAGATGCCCAGTCATTGTGGGGTGCAGGGGACCCCAAAGAGATCTATAGTGACCTATGGATCACAGAGAGTAAAATCCACCCAGGACTCATGTAAGGTCTCTACACATGTCACAGGTATTCAATTTGCCTCACTTTCGTTTATTTTTCAGAGATGTCTTCTGACTCCTCGCATTCAGTGAGGTCCCGTTTATAGTCCGGAGAGCAGACGGGAACAGTCAGAACCAGATTCCTTCGGCTCAGTTCCATTTTCCAATTCCCTAATTGCAGCATTCCTTCCCTTTGGACATGTTTCAAGTTCTCCTTTCCCTTGAGCTGTGCTGCTACCACCTGGATGAAGGCAGGAAGCACTAGATGTGATACTTTTCTAAGAAAGATGGAGGAAAACCCAAGAGGGGACTTGGTCCACCTGTCCTGGTCTGCAGCCCTCTAGGGCCATCACACGCTTCCCTGGAGCCTGACACTCTCCCACGGGGCTGGACAGGATCACCTCAGCACGAGGGAACTGGTTTCATCAGCCAGCCTGGCACACAGCCAGTGCATCCCCCCAGGCGAGTCCACACACCCTGCAGTGCTGTTCTAGGCAATTCACAATACCTTGGAGGACAGAAGCTTAGCATAGGTTGCTGCTGATGTCTAACATACAAGTTATTTTGTCTTTCCGAGTCCTGGAGATGGAGCTGCAGCATACACTGGGCCAACTCCCTTCCACTGTGCCCCAGCCCAGCCCAGCCATTTGTGTTTCTTCTTAACTCTTGAAATAGCTTCCTGCAAAGCCATCTGGGCTGACCTGAGCATCCCATCTTCCCGCCTCACCTTCCTCAGTAGTGTGTGCATGCATTTGCACACCTCACGCTCATAGCAATAGGAAATTAAAGGATATCTTGTGGTAACCATAGGATGCTACCACTTTGACTCTCAGCTTGGCCTGGAAGTGACAGGAAGGGCAGGAAGAAGTAGGGAGAGCTTAACATGGTTCCTTGATGGCTTTGTTCTCCCTGGCTCACATAGACACTCCTTATGGACATGTTGCTGATCCACAGTGAGTTTGAATTGCAATATACTGCCACTCTCTCATATTGGGAGATAATTACAATCTGGGTCTGGTTGTCCACTCTCTCCCCTGGCCATCAATCACTACTACACAGCAGCTGTTTTTATTCTGCTGCTAGAAAAAAAGTGAGCTTCCACTTACACCATTGTGCACAACACTTTCGACTTAATCCATCACAAATTAAATGGTCAGTTTGTGCTTTTGACGTTGTTATCCAGTTTTGAAAGATGATGAAGTATCTCCCTGTGAATGGGAGGTACCAGGGCTGGCTTTCCTTTTTCCTAACCAACAGTTTTTCTCACTTATCACAGGTTGGACAGAAAGTTTAGAGCAGAGGCTGCAAACTTCTGCCAAAGCTGATGCTTCTGAGTACAGTAAGCACTTCTGGTTTTGCAAGCCAGATCCTTTGCAAGGGCACTCATGCACTGGAGTGTGAAAGATGTGAAAGACAATAGGGCGAGGTGACGTGGCCATAGCCTAGCAAACCTTGTTATGAATGGGTGCCAGAATTTGAATTTCATAGTGCCATTTTTACAGCCTATGAAATATTATTCTTCTGATTATTTTCAGCCATTTAAAAATCTATAAAATATTCTAAACTTACAGCAATTTAAGGAAGGCAGTGGGTCTCCACTGGCTCATGGGCCATAGTGTGCAGGTCTCTGAAATTCAAGGAAATCAGTTCTGTCTCTAGCTATGAGTCTCCATGGGTAGTCTGTGTAATCCCTTGGGTTCTCTGGTCAGTATCATTATAGTGGACTCTATGCTGCCCAAGGTAGACATCCTGATCTGAGCATATAAACAAATTAAAAGTTCAGCCCCTCAATGACACAAGTCACATTTTCAGTGTTACTAACACAATGTAGTTGACTAGTGGCTGTCTGTTGCATGGCACAGACATAGAATACTTCTAGCACTACAGTAAGCCCTGTTAGACAGCTCCAGACTCAAATGATCCTGAAGATGTCTAAGAGTTGGTGCATTTATCTATAAAAGAATTGCACAGAAAAGAAGAAGAGATGATTATTCTTTTCTGTAACAAGAGGAAAGATGACTGATGGAGTGTTATTAGGTAGATGAGTGTCCATCCCCCCAACATTCATATCCACTAGGAACTCAAAAGATGATCATACTTTGAAATAGGATGATTGCCTGGATAATTAGTTATAGGCGTTTAGTTGAAATCATCTTGAATTTGGACCTTAGGCTGTAGTGATCCTGAATTTAAGATGAGTATTAAATCCAATGATTGATGTCTTTGTCAAAGAAAGAAGAGAGAGAGAGATGGTCACAGAGAGACATAGAAAAAAGGTCACTTGAAGACAGAGGGAGAGATTGGAGGGAAGCCACGGTGAAAGAAAACCAACAACCCCAGGAGCCACCAGAAGCTAAGAGAAGATCATGGAATGAACATCTTTTTCAGAAGGGTGTGTGTGTGAAAGAGTAAATTTCTCTACTTTTTAAGCCATCAAATTTGTGGGAATCTGTTGTAGTAGTCCTAGGAAACAAACACAGAGAGTTGGAGATTTTTTGCTGAGCAAAAGGAGGACCATGTCATTAATATTACATAATACCCAAAACAATTTGGGAACTCACCAAAAAAAAGAAAAAAAAATGCAAGCAAAGATTACCAAAGAACTCAATAAAGAACTGGATTCAGAGGATACCATTTTATATAAGAAATTTCAGCTTATGGTGGTATGGCTGAGGAGAGGCTTTGAAAGCACTACGAATGATCACAGAGAGAAACAGCTCACCTCCCAGAAGAGTGACCTTCCCAGCAGATGTGAGGAATTCTGCCCTGGCTGCCATGGGAAACCAGAGGCGAGGACGCCGTAAACTTATTGCACCGCTTTGCAGGAGGTATTTGCACATCTGCCAGCAGCACTTGTGAGGGAAAGGTTAGTGTGTGTGTCATAAAAGTCCTCGTCTTTGAAGGAATGCAGAGCAGGGCTTAAGGGCCGAGTCTAATGAGACTGCTCAGGGGTCAGATGGAGGGAGGTGACAAGTGCTACATGATTTTTCTGGGCTTGCTCTGGGCTCAGTCTGGGAGTGAAGATGACCGAGATACCTGGAAGGCAGGGAGCAGAATGGTGGGTCCCCTGCCTTTTTCTTGGGGTCCAAGCTGACCTGGAAAAAGTCATTTTACTTCTTGCTGGAAAAAGGCATAAACAGAGATGTTCACTCTGATTTCAGAGATTGTGATATCCCCTAAAAGAGACTTAAGAAAGACAGTGTTATGACTTGTGTCTAGGTGTCCCCCAAAGCCTCAGGCAGTCATAGGTGGGGCTTTTCAGAGGTGGCTGGATCTACAGTGTATGATTGATTCGTTGAGCAATGCTAGGATAAAGGGAGAAAGATTACTAAATCCATTGAGTGGTTTGACTCCATTTTGATCTTTATATCCTGGATACAATATAAGGGTCAGACAGAGACTTGTTCGGTCCCTTGCTTTGCTGCCTTCTACCTGTAATGAAGTATTTCTCCTCTGCAGTGCCTGTCTTCCAGCCACCCTGCCTGGGAGTCAGCCAATTAGGGACTGAAATCTGTCTGAACTGTGAGCTAAATAAATTTTTCCTCCTTTAACTTTAAGTGTTGGATATTTTGTCTCAGTAATGAGAAAAGTAACTGAGATAGACAGAGATCATTACAAGTCTTGGTTGGACTCTCTCTGTCTCTCATTATCTGTGTCGGTCACAGGGACACACATTGCCTCTGGAAGCCTCAGCTTTTCCATCGGTAAAATGACAACAAGAATAGCCCAGAAGTGTGTGGTTTAAAATAAATGATAGAGGTAACTGGAGACTAGCCCATGGAAGGTAAGTGGTGGAAATGCCCGATGCTGTCATTTTTAAAAGATGATCAAATGAATGTTCTTTATGATTGAGGAAAACCAGGAAAAACCAAAATGATCAAAGAGAGTGCTGTGTGAGTGAGGAAATGTACAGACTATACTACTGAAGTACATGTATTAGGCTAATTACTCGGGGAAAGAACACAATGCATTATATTAAGGGAAAAAAGCAGAATAGAATTTCATAACATAGTAAAACTTCTGCTGTTACCATCACATGCACACACAGCCCCACAGGAAAAACACAGGAAAGAATTAGCACAAAATGAAAATTTGAGTATGTGTAGAAGTATGGGTAATATTTATTTTCTTCTTTGTTGTTTCACTCTACTTTCAAAATTTCTTACCATGTGCATAAAGTCGTTAAGGAAAAACAGTGTTGGCTTTCACAGTCAGACACACACAATTTCAAAGCACAGTGAACTCCGCCTTTATGAACTGTGTCTGCCTCAGTGAATTCCTTGTGCCTTAGTTTTCTTATAAAGAACAAGAGGAAGGGTAATTGAAGGCATCAGAGAGGGTGCACTGTAAATTAGAACGGGGAGAGCAAAGTACATATGATTCACTCAAAGTTAGAAGATTCTCTCAGAAGACTGGGCTACCTTGAGAAGGAGCTGGACAGGCTCAGTGAGTCCTGGAAATGCTGAGGTAGAGGCCTCCTCCCTGGGACACCAAAGCAAAGAGATCATTTCCCAGATATGGGGAGAAGCCGCAGATGCTGCTCTGAGGGACTCTGGCTGCTGACCACACCGTCTCCCTTTAACATGGCACCTGGCTTCAGAGCCCATGGAAGAGCCCAGCAGAGCTCAGGATAAAAATGCCCAGCTGGAGCCATCAGTGAAATATCAACAAACAGGAGCACAGAGTCTGATGCATGTGTGTGGGAAGGTAGCTCAGTTTCTGGCAAAAATGAATGATAATAGTTTAAAATAATTTGCACAACATGTATGGGTCTCTTTTGAGGTACTAGTCCCTGGGAGGGGCACAGACTGGCTGTCTAACTCATGCACCCTCTACAGCTCTTTATAGGGGAGGAGAGTACAGCTCAGGGCACACAGGTGTCCCAGGCCAATGGGCTCAGGTAGAGGTACTTCCAGAGCCAAGTACAGCACCCAAGTGCCCCTCTGGGTCCCTCCAGTCATCCCACTCTCCAAGGACATCTGCATATCCATGAGGATTTCAAAGCTGAACAACTTGGAGAGTCAGCAGAGGTGTAGGGAGGGAAGACAGAAAGACAGTCTGCAGACTGGCAGCAAAGCACCAAATGCCATCAGGCTCCTCGCCCCTGTCTGACCTGAGAGGTGGAAATATTCCCATTCCCTTAGGCCTCTTTATTATTATAATCACTCCTAAATATTTTGATTGTGCTGTATTAGAGATGTTATTTCAAATCAGCTTTCAGCCTTATAAGACGCTAATGCGAGCATACAAGACCATTCTCTGGAGCAGGCCATCCTTAATAAAAACAATACATCAGACACTAGCTCCTGTGAAAGGGATATTTAGTCCCCAGAGCCTGTCTTTAGACAATACCCTCTAGCAAAATGTCAGTAACCTGGCTCAAGGGTAAAGGGGGGTAGAGAGAGTGCGAAGGGCAAAGAGGAAGTCAGGGAGGGAGGGGAGTTCGGTCTTAGTGTCTCATCTTTGGTAAACCCAAGGGGATGTGCAGAACGTCTGCAGAGCTGAGCAGATGTGCAGATCCACAGGGAGAGCCTTAGGTGTGGAGTTAGATTTGTGGAGAGCTGGTTTAGGCTCCCAAATCTCAAGCTCTAAGATCAGCACCACCTGCTGCTGTGTTTCGAGAGAGGCACCCCGAGTTTCTTCCCTGGTCACCCAGAGATGGCTCTTCTCCTGCTCAGCTGCAGGGTCTGCATCTCAGGGCAGCCCCAGGTCCACCTGTTGCTGGACCGTGTTATTAATAGCACCCTGTGACCTGTACAAGTGACCTTGTCTGTGCGATAAATCACACACTGACCCTAAGTGTGACTTAAAGCATTACGACAGCACAAAGGCCAATGGTTTGAAGCGCTTTTGTAAGAATTAAAGCCCTATGAAACATGAGCAGGATGGAAGGCACTGCTCCAATGCCTGGTGCTGTATTTAAGAAGAAGCGGTTGGTTTAGCAGCAGTTTTTAGGACCACTGGGAAGGGCTAAACATTTTAAACACAAGAACACTCCCCACGAACATGGAGTGCTACGTGGAAACGCAAGGTAAGGGCCAGAGCTGTTTTTGATGAGACTGTGGGTAAGATTACATCAGATTTTTAAAAGATGAGTAAAGTAGGTTTAATAAGACAAAGACAAACTGAAAGTACAGAAGAGGAAAAGAGTTGAGCAGATGTGCAGATATACGTCAGATACCACGAGAGACACAGCACACAGTTTTGTTGCTTCACTATAGGGATGGACAGGAACAGGTCTAACAGAGAAAGTGAGCTTCCCTAGCAAAGATTTCTCCCTTTTTGAATGACGGTCAAGTGTCATTGCTATAGTGACTGAGGCCTGAATCACAAAGGGCCCGAGATGGCTGCTCTTAACCTAAATTCAGCTTCTGTTCTCAAATCCAATACAGTGTCATGCATGATCAAATCAGAAACTTTTAGATATGGACAAGATGGCCTAGAGAATACCACACATGACACCTTCAGCTTTTTTTCTTCATTACAAAAAGAAAGCAAAATCAACAAACAAAGAAAAACCCAGGACAGTTGAAGGAGGACATTAGGGGAATTTCTGAAAGAAGGAAATAATTTTCTCCTTAAAATGAAATTAATTCACTAAAACACTTATTCACTGGGCACGTATAATACCAGCTATTATGAAGCCTGAAGCAGGAGGATTTCAAATTTGAGGCCAGGTTGGGCAAGTTAAAAATCATTTTCTAAAACCCAACTAGAAGTGTTGCAAAAGCAGTCAGGCTCCGGGATCCAGGCTTGAGATGGTAGGATGTGGGTTCAGGCCTGTCTGTCTGCCTCAGAATCTTCCCTCAGCTCGCCCTGACTGCACTGATGCTGGGGCAGCTGGTCCCCTTGTTTTCCGAGCATGTGGCCTCCCAGAGACATACTTCCCTGCCCTGGACCCCCCTTCAACATGGCTGAGACACTGATTTCTCCTCCCTCTTTGCTCGTCCAAACTCCCAGCCTTTCAGAAGGGCTGCTTTGACATGAAAGGTGATTTTGTTGTCTCCACTCCACCTTCCCAGTTCTTCTTCCTGTGGCTCCTCACAGGAGAGGAAGGAAGGTTTCCCTTCTCTGTACATACATGCAGCAAGGTTTATGAAGCAATTGCCATGTTCGCAGGAGAACAGAAGATGAGAGCCACAGAGTGGAGGGGCTGAAGCAGAGTGGGGCTCCTGTAAGGCATCTCCACCTCCCCAGAGTGACTTGCAGAAGTTATTTTCCTTTATGGAGACTCAGTTTCTCCATCAGGTCAGAAAAGTTCTAAGTTTCTCGCTGGTGTTAATAAGCTATGATGTGCCCAACTTAGACTTATGGTAAACTCCTTAGAAGACATTTACCATTGTATCTTCACCCTTTCCCTATATTTCAGTAGTGGCCCATAAGTTTAACTTCTAAGTTCACGACTTCTATAACATTTGCTTTTTAGGAGAGCAGACAAATCTTTACAGAGTAGTTCAGGATTTTAGCCACATCTTCAACAGTTGCTCTGTTTTTAGGCAACTGATGACCCTGGGAGAAACATTTGTTCCTGTTTCCAGCGTATTCCTTTATTATTAAGCAATCAGTGCTGCGAGTGTAAATTTCATCACCGTCAGCTTTCCTCGTAAAGTGAGCGCGTCATCCACCGGCGCTCGGCCCAAGCCACCTGGTGAAGTGTTGTTTAAAACACAAGCGTACCCACTTGCAACGGCAAGGGCTCCATTTAGGACAATTTGTAAAACTGTGATTATTTTAGGGCATTTGCAGCGTTCCCTGATCAGATTGAAGTCGTCATTCATTGTTTTTTTTTTTTTTTTCTTTTTAACAGATCTTAACTTGCATGACACAGGCTGGCATATGAGGTACCTGCATTGAAGAAATGTCCATCTATCAATGTAGACTCTTGTAAAGAATTCGAAGTGTTAGATAAATTGTTTCCATTAAGCTGAAAATATTCCTTCGGGTGTGAGCTTCTAATTCATGTGTTGCTGTAAAGTGATTCAAATAATAACGAGGCTGTTTTTCCTCTGGCCTAATAGTAATCTCATGTAGGACAGGTAGGAACCCTGAGGAAGATATTATCTAATGATTTCTACAATTGTGCTGAAACCCAAACGATACTATTGCTTGAAAACACGGTTTTTGTAACCCTATCATTTTGTCCAGCTCTTTCATTCCAGTGTTACACGGGCAGCATGATGTCTGACTGACATTTGGGGAGATGGGTGGTAATCAGAACTGCGATGGGCTGAGCAATTAAGAGAGAAACTAAGAGGTGATAAGAACTGAAATCAGAAAATAGCAAATGTAACCACGTTGAACATTTTTACCTTTTTCTATTTTGGAAAAGCATGGAGTAGCTTGGTGAGAAATTCTGTTTATTAGCGCAGCAGACAATAGACACTGATGTCTCTTTCCTTCATTCTAATGCTCACAGGAGGCAGGTGAGGGTTAATTTCGGTTAATCATTGCACCCAGCACATGGTAATCTCACCTGGACAGCATCACTTTTGAAGTCTCCTGCAATGTGTCTCTTTATTAAAATTCTGATAGGACAAAATGCAACCCCAGAAACTCCATGGGAGTAAGACAACCTGACATGTAAATAAAATGCTCCCCATCCCCTTCTGTTTGCCAGGTCCATCCAATTAAATCTAGCGTGTATTTGTTTAAGATATGCGGGCATGGGAAAAAAGAGTAGGCAATTCATGCGGTTCTCGCAGAAGCATCCATGAGTGCCTGCTGTTGGCTGGCACCTGTGCCCTGCCTGTCCACAGGAAACTGGTCAGAGCACTGGAAAATGTGACACGGGATGCAAAAAAGGGGCACACAAAAGGACACAGGCAGCTCCCTCTAAACCACGCCCTTTCCCTTTTACCACCATCCTTGTCAGCTAAATCTTCAAAAGAGGAAGTCGGGAAGTGAAGACTTCCAGGCTCAGCCTTGACGCTGGATCTGCTCTGTGATCCCAGCTTCAAGCCTGAGACATAACTGCTGCTGGTTATTGAGAAATGCAAATAAGTCACCTGTTTAGGTTTAGAAGGAAACACCCTTTTCTGAGTCAGCAGTCAGTGGTGTATATACGTGCAAAATATCTTCTTTATTACAATGGTAAAATATGCTTCTTGGAAAAATGTTGCTGAATGACATAGAAGGAAATAAAGTAAAAAGGTGAAAAAAATCTTTCCCTAAGGCCTCCAAACTTCTATGAGAGTTTAAGGTCTATGCTTCTACATTTTTGCTGTGCCTTTCTGACCATGTACTCACTGAAATTTAAATGCTTACAAGCCTGACTACTATACCCATTTCAAGTTAAGTGGGACAGATTCTCTATTATTATTTATTAAGCACTGTCTATGTGCAGGGCCCCCGCACTTTGCACAGGTAGCTCCACAGCTATTATTACTGTAAGGTAATATAAGGTAGGGCGGTACAACTGCAGCAGAAGGCTAAATTCTGACCGTGGCATTTTTTTGCAAATAAAGTTTTATTAGAACATGGCTACTCCATGTGTTTATTTATGATGTTTTTATACCTCCCTTTCTCCTACAACAGCAAAGTGCAAACAGCATTCTGTACTTTCGTCTGCATCCACTGATTTAACGGACTGGGAATGCTTGAAATACTCAAAAGCACTTGAAAAAGTTGTATCTGTGCTACACACATGAAAACCTTTTCCTTATTATTCTTTCCTAAATGATGCAGTAGAACTATTTAGACAGCATTTATAATGTAAAGGTGAGCTAATGTTTATGGGAGGATGTGTAGAAGTTCTACGCAACTACCATGCTACCGTTTGTGAGTGACTTAAGCAGCCTGAGATATTGGTGTCCAGAATTGAGCCTTCTAGAAGACTCATTACATTTTACCATGGATACCAAGCTTGTAATATCTAAAATACTGAGTATGTGTCCCTTCACAGAGAAAGTTTCCTGGTCCATGGGATAGTAAAATAATTTCGTATGGAGGAGAAATACAAGATAGGTATTATCAAGCTCTTAGAACAGGTGAAAGTATGCATCGTTCTGAATTTCATCGACATTTTCAATAATAATGCACAGATTACTGCTGTGCCTTAATTATATATGAAATCTAAAACGAATCTCATATTAACATGAATAAAACTGATTAACTATTTACCAAGGAAATGAAGACAATTTTAATGGGAATTTTCACTCTTTCAATGCAATATTCTAAATGGATTTTTAAAAAGGAGTTTGGGAGTATCTGTAGGATGATACTATAGCAGTGGTATTTACCCTGTCATTTTCTCATGATACGCTCTTCTTGGAACTTTGGGAATCATGCCAGACACAGGTAGTTGGTCTTACTTCTACCTGGGCTGCTAAACTGCCTTTCTCAGTGTCTTCAGAGGAAGCATGGCCATGCGGTCAAGTCCTGGCCAAAGGGCTATGGTCCGACTCCCAGCACCCACCTCCAGGCCTGGTCCATGCAGCACCCCCTGCAGTAGGCACACATGAAGGTCAGCCTCATGGAGCACAAGGGAGCCACAGGGCAAAGCTGGCAGGTCCCCAAGTGGAAAGAACTTTCTCTCTTAAATCAACACTTGGAGAAGAGCTAGCCAGGAGAGCTACCTGTTGTATGCACATGAATTAATCTTGCAGGAAGTCCTACATGGTAGAAGTTTCTCCTTTATATTTCCCAAAGAGTTCAATGTACTTACAGAGCTCTCTGTTGGCAGGTGGTTTGGAATGGAGGAGTTATATAGAAGATCTTCCTCTATGTGAAGCCTTTCAGTAGCTTTTTCTAAAAGTCAAAGTACTAGAAACACTTCCGGATCTTTCTAATTAGCCAGGACTCAGTCACAGGATTGGGAGTAAGTACAGCTCATGAGCACTCATCTGCCTCTATGCTGAGCTCCACCTAGCAGTTAGTGTGTCCTTAGGGACCACCCTGTCCCTCTCCTGCCAGCATCAGATTCAACGTGCTTCCGGTGACATCCTCCCTCTCTGCCACACGGTATTGGGTTCCACGTAACCTAAGATGGCATCCTGTAACAAGTTTTTAAACTTATCTACCAGGACACTTTCTCACCTCCTGACTCCTATACATCTTGATAGAAGATAAAGGGCTGTTCTGCCATCGTCAGGGAAGCAACGTAGATAAATTCCATGCCATTTATAATTCATTCTGCCTGCATTAAGTATTCATACACTACTTATTGGCACATCACCTAAGCATTCTGTGTAATAAAAAAACAGAATGGCTAGAAAAGACAATGGGAGAGGTTGGTTTTATCAGGAGACAGGGGAGAGGAATCTACTTGGTTTGTTATATCACTTGTTCCAACCTTTTCCTTGTAGGAAAGAGCACTCGACAGCTATTTTAATGGTGAACTAGTAGTAAAGTCACTGCAATTCTCATTCATTCACTCATTTATTAAGCTTTATCTCATGGAGACCCACTCTGAAAATCCTGAAAATAAAACAGATACCATCTTTTTAAAGGAAGAACCTCTGAAGCAGACACATCTGGGTTACTCATATTGATTCTGCACTGAAGGTGGTACAGATAGAACTTCTTGTTTAAGATTAGTTCCTCTGATGAATATAAGTAATATGAATCCTAACTTTATTTAATCCATAACAATTTCACAATTAGGATAGCCAAAATGTACTGAAGTGGCACCATGTGCCAACCCTAGACTGAGAGAGTGTGCCAAGGATTATTCCATGAGAGGAAGAAGTTTGGTCCCAAAGCCCATGGCTTGTGAATCCTCAGGGACACTGTTTTCTAAGGAAGGATGAGGAACCACAGGGGAGCCGTAAAAGTGGTGAGGCCTCATTATGGATTATATCCAGATGTCCCCTGAGAGTATCCTACTCCTTGGTGAGGACTGATGCAAGGTGGCTGGTTTACAGGGGCTTATCGCTGACCTGCAGTTAGGAGGTGGAGTCTGGTCAGAAAAAGCTGATCACTGGGGATGTGACCTATAGGGAGGTGTTTCCCCTCACTGCCTCCTCCTTTCATTGCCCACTTCCTATCCTCCACACTGTGAGCAGCTTTCCTCCAACGTGCCTGTCTACCATGCCTTCCTGTTTTTGAACCAACTATGGACTAAAATCTGAGCCAAAATATAGATCTCCTTTCTTAAATTGTGCGTGTCAGGTCTTTTGTGCCAGCAATGAAAGACGTAACTAAGACAGGCATCCAGGTGAAAGGAAGGGAAAGATGAGGTCTCCCTAGACCCTGGCCAAATATCATCTGTGAGTGCCTTAGGCTTTGCCAATAATGGTTTTGATGACTTGTCACGGGGAATAGACTTGTATACACATAACCTGGTAGACCAGTAGGCACATGTATTAATACTGCATGAGCTCAGGTTGGGAACTGGAGAAATGCTTAGAAAGAAGGACTGAGACACCTTCAAGGTCTCCAGATAAGAAGCCTCAAGAAGACATATTTCACGTGTATCAGAAAATAGTCTTATTTTTACTTTCATCTTGATGGAGTTGCTTTCATTCCCATGTGTCATAAGCAAGATGCATCAGATATCTTTACACTAAAATTGATTTTAAAATCGAGTGGTGAAGATGGCTCCTCTTACATCTGTAAATATCAAATGTTTAGCAATGAAAGCAAATTAATATGGGCATTCCTCTGATTAGCAAGACCAATCCTACAGGGGCAAGAGGGAGTTAAATGCTCCGCATGTTCCAGTCATCAACGATTTACTCACCTGTCATCGGGGCACAGGACACAGCTGTGTCCACACTGCCCAGAGCCTGCATGCTCACATAGGGCCCTGGAAATCACCCTGTGTGGACAATTTCACAGCAGGATTTATAGAGAACAACGTCATTATTCAGCCCCACTCCATTCACTCCCATTATGGCCCCTATTTAAAGCCTCTGTGGAAAAGGCCATTTATCTCCAGGGATAAGTTGTCAGAGCAGTGTTTTATTGATAGAAATATACTCATTCTGTTTTGACAGCCACTCAGCAATAGAGAAAAGCACATCTTCTTCTCTATAGGTCTAAGGAACAAGGGCCCTGGAAGGGGACATTTTCCAGAAGAACCTCCACACAGGGAAGAAGTGAGTGTGGGAGAACCTCACTGCTGCTGAACAAATCATGATTATACGAGAATCTCTACCTCCAAGTGGGCTCGGGACTGGGACAAACATCAGCTACTCAGTCAACTCAACTAGGGAAAGCAGCTCTTTACAACTTTGAGCTAAGTAGCAGATGACAGAAGTCCCCTTTGCTGAACAAGTGTTGTTGGCAACATGACCTCAGAAATTGCCTTCACACCCTGGCAGCCAGAAACAGTCCTCCACAGGCAAAAACTCAAGTTCTAGCTTCCGTCAGACGGCAGTTCCTAGAGTGTCCTCTTCTTTTAGAGTCATTTTTGTTAAAAATGAAGCTTTAAACACGTGATGGTTTTATTTATATGTAAGTGCATGACGGTTCTCTGAAGAATGAAAGAATAAGTCTATTTTGTTAATTGTGCACACACACACACACACACACACACACAACCACATAACCACACATGTGCCTCAAAACCTTGCCTTAGTGATTCTGTGAGGGATTGTTGTAAGTTTAGGCCAAGCGCAATCTTGCAGGGATTTACGAAGAAGGACTGGCAGACATGATGGACATTGCTGTAGAAAACCTAGTTTGAACCATGAACATACATTCTAATTAGGATGAGGTTGAAAGGGATCATTCTGTCTTTGGGAAAATCTCTCCCTGAAACACTGGGCAAATTAGCTCTTCAGGAATTTGCTGTGCAACAAGTGTTCCCTGTAATTTGCAGGGTGGGTTGACTGGGTTTCTTCTCTCTGGGCATCACAGCAGGTGCAGAAGGACAGCTCTGGAAGCCAGGCACCTCTTCAGACATCAGAATTGAGCAGCACTTGAATTTTTTTTTTTTTTTTTTTTTTTTGAGCATGATCCCATTCGGACAATGATACTACATGGAATGAAACCACTAATAATAATACTAAAAATGTCAAGTGCAATACGGAACAATGTCAGTGTGTTTTCATTCAACCATGTCAGCAGCAAATCCAATCTGAAATATGCTGACAATAGTGGAGCTATGAAAACCAATATACATGATGATCCAGCCATCCAATAAATTATATATGTGTACATATACATTTGTATGTACTTCCCCCAGGAGTAGGAGACACAGGTGATGGAGCTCTGGATGGTGTGGCACATTACAGAATCAGTTAATTTCTATGCACATCATTCTGCCCCTCTCAAATGAGGACTACCTTAATATGTAGTGATGGGAAGCCAGAGTAAGCAAGCCCCCCCCAGAAGGTCACAGTGCCTTTTATCAGGCTCTGAAATGCCACCACTATTGGAAATCAGGACCAACATTAGCTGTGAGGACAGTACTGTGGTGTTTCCTTGTCCCCAAAATGTTCACTATAATATATATTTGTAGTTATAAAGAAACTCACAGTCATTCTTATCTTTCCCCAGATTGTACATTTGGGGATTGTACATTGTCTGGCTTTGAATATGACTGATCAAGAAGAAGAAACTAAAGATCTCCCATTATTTTAAGATCCAGAGAAAACCATGGAGACATGGGTGTGTATCCCAGCACTTCTGTATGTGGCTCTTCAGTATGTAACTGCTCAGCCAAATAGGCAAAAGAGCTCATAATTCCCCCGTTAGCCACAATTTTAGCTAGCATGGGACTCACGGGCTTTATTACCCCTTTCCTCTGTCCCCAGACTGCATGTGTCTTTCAGTGTATCTTGTTCAAGATTCACATATAGCTCCCTTTTACCAACAGAAGACTATTTTAGAAACCACTTCACCCTCAGAGGCACTGTAGAGCCCATGTCTTGACTTCCTCAGCAAACATGTAGGTACGCTTCACACCACGTTAAGACATGAAAAATATATGCCGATTAGGATGATATGAAAACCATGTATACAAAGCAGGTACCAGCTGAGTTACATTAACAGAGATATCAGTTGTACAGTGCAACACAATTAAATTCTATTCTTTTTTGTGCATATCTGAATTTTTCAAATTTCAACAGTATGCACAAATGACCTTTTTAATAAAGAAAAATAGTAGTGTTGGTAAATATGACAGTTGTGTTTTTTATTATTTGATTGTCATTGTTATTTTTACTGCATTGGTTAGAAAAATACAGCATGAAAGATAATGTGTGACCCTTTGCCCTTGTCACATGTGGGAGGCATTTAGCACTATCCTTTCTCCCAAGGCATTGTCTTGGCCTCGGGTCACTGGGAAAGGCTTTTCCTCAGGAAAGTCTTACTGTTCAGAGATATTGCAGAGAAACTAAAAGTGCTGCAGGAAATGTACAGGAAAAGAAGTATGATTTTTAAATTCAAATATACATTACATCTTATTCCTTGCCTGGCTTCACTGGGAAGAATGTAAATTGTAGGGCATTTGAAGTAACAGCTAACATTTATTGAGCTAAGTGCTTCATGTGCATGATCTGCTTTCCCTCCACTGCCCAATAAAGTGGGGACCAGCCATTCTTCAAATGTTTGGCCTGTAGACCAAAATCAGCCATTGTGAGGTACAGCCAGGACAACTATACTTCTGTTTGGTAGAAGAGTTATTCTCTAATCCATGGCACGCATGTGATAGAAAAAAGAAACAAAAAATGCAAGACATCCCAACCCACTTTGGCCTATATTCTACAAAACCTTTTCCTCTTCTACTATGTGCCATTATTCTGAGGCCCAGGACCTGCAGGGTGCAGAACATTAGGACCAGTATCCCTATGGATCCTGAATTTCCTGGGACAGCTGTGTCGTGGATCCTGTTCTATTTCCACATTGTCACTTTTGTGCAATTATCTCATCTTCCCTCAGCATTAATTTCCCACCCAAAGCTTCATAGTCTATTTGAGTAGCTGAGAGGAAAAGTCTTCTCCCACATCTCTTCATTTCAACAGTTTTTGCATATTCTCATCCCTGTCACCAACATTGTCAAGAACATGCATATATCTTTGAGTTTTATTAAGGAAGCTTATTTTCTGATTCAGTGGCCATATGAGTTTAAAATATTTACACCTCTTGCCATGTGGGCCTCCCATAAGACTTATTAGGCTTTTTATTCATTTTAATATTTTTACTATTGCTCATAAGCAGATATTTTTTATAATGAATATAAATACATTGGTTATTTAGAAATATCGCAAGGAATATTGTGTTTATTACTTCTATTTTAATCATAATATGATTTTTTTTTGCTTTGCAAACCTTCTATAGTGTTTGGTAACCAAGCTTATTGTTTTTCTTTTGTTATTTTCTAACAGTAGATATTAGGTTTAACAAGATCTTTTTCTCAAATGTAAACTCTGGTGATACCTTGGTCCATGAATTTAATTCTTTTAAGATTCTGATAGAAGAATTCACTCCATGATTCCGGTTGCAAAACTAATTTCATAAGCAGAGATACCACTATATTTCTTGTTCTTTTTTTCTTATGAAATTTAGTAGGAACCTAAAAGAATCTGAATAATTACCTCAATACTATGTATTAAATTATGTTTGTTCTTCCCTAATTTGAAATCTTGCCTTCATGACACACCTCTCCTTTCAAGAAGTCTGTGCTCTGTTCATTACTGCTTCTGCCCATTTCAGTACTATGGTCATATCTTTAGTGAATATAGTCCTAAATCTGATAAAGTAAGTCAGCAGTATCTTTCCCCCTCATATTACAGTTTTTTATAAATTCCTCTCCCTATGAAACATTTGTATTGTTTCTGCTACTTACTAATTCTTCCAGATGATATTTAGATCCGACTTTCTATTTTAAGCAATCAACAAAGATTCTGAATGAAATTTCTTGAAATGTACAGTGTTTTGGTCACGTTGTCTTTTCTACTATTAAGACCCATGGAATGTTTCCCCAAAGTGTACCTTAAAACTTTTGAAAGTTGTAATAACTTTTACTCTAGATTTCTTGTTAATTTTATCCCTTTAAAGGGATTCAGAATTTTCATTTTTCTCTTAAATGGCTCCTCTCTAGTCCTCATATCTTGCCAGCTCTTTATTGCTTATATTTAGATAATTTATTTAAAAGTATAGGCAACATTTTTCTTCTTCCTTCTTTCTTTCTTTATTCTTTTTTCTTTCTGCTTTCTTTCTTTCTTCCTTTCTTTCTCTGTCTTCAACTTTCCCAATGCGCTACGGTGTGACTCTCTTAGACACTTGTTGTGAACACACCTGTGGGATAGTGCAGAGCATTAGGGACCCAAAACTCTGGACTGGACTTACGTTTCTCAATCATAGCAGCATTAATTTTTTCATCTATACAGTAGACATACTACCAGTGACTTTACCAGCCCTTATAATAGAGTTTACCTTGTACCATGTTCATTTTGAATATTCTCCATCATTCTTTGAATATAGATGGGTAAAGGATGTAATAGAGCACATGAATTATATTATTTTAGGGGTGGCATATTTTGGCCAGATTAATTGCTGTAATAAACAAGCTTTGTATGCAGCTTTACGGAGTTACATCTATTTCTCATGTGTACAACAGTGCAATGTGGGCCTATCTGACCATCCACCTCTCTTGGGCAGCTTTTCTTCAATCTCCTCCCCTTTTTGGCTCTTTCATCCTCCCGGTTCAAAACATCATCGGAATTCAGCCCATAGATGGGAAGGAGAGATCACCAAAGAGCACAGAGCTTCTCATGCACCAGACCATTAGTTTCTTCATCACAAGCCCCTTCTTTTGCTGGGCTGAAGCATCTTATAGAAAAAGATTCTGGGAGATGTGGTGTAATGGTGAGTCCAGGAGAAAGATGACTAGGTCTGTTGAGAATATCACTGTTGCTGCCGCAGGTACTATTTGGAGAAAGAGGAGAGTATACTTGTTCTGTGTGGTTGCTATTTGTGGAAAGGAGAGAGAACACTTGTGTGCATGTGGTTAGTCTGAAATAGTCCAAGAGGAGGGAACCACCCCTGGGTAAGAATTCCTTCTGTGAGAATGTTCCACCTGTTTCACCAAGAACTAGGTGACCTACGATTTCTTTGTAAAAAAAGAAAAAAAAAAAAAAAAAAAGCTTTTTCTGTGCTTTTCTGTGCTTTGCCCCTTCTGAGGAGAGTTTGAAAGGCAGAAGGATAGGAGCCCAGTCAGGTGTTCCAGTGTGTGAGGAGGCACCTGTCACTGCCTGTGTGAGTGTCCAGACCGAGCCAAGACTCCACTTTCTGCCCAACAATAGGGCAGCTGGTCCCCCTTGCCTTGCCTCCCCATTGAATTGGGCTTATCAGCACTCTTCTCTGTTGAAGTGCTCTGGCTCACTTCACTCTTGGAAAATCACAACGATGGTAACAGCAGCAATGGCTGAGTTTAGCTGATTTCTTCCTCTGTCGGACCACTGTGCAAAAATGTCTGTTCCTATGTCATTTCTTCCCAGCTGTTCAAAGGGGGCAGTTTGATTGCTCCTTTATTCACATGACAAACAAGGATCCAGCCCAGCAGTGTGAGTAACTTACACAAGTTCACAGTGTGGTAGTAGATGAGATGTGGACATCGGAAGCAACCAGCCCGTACAGCTTATGTGAGAACAACCATCATCCCCACTGCTCCAAGTTTAAAGATGACACTGGTCATTCCAGTGAACAGTTTCCTTCTAGTCTCACCTCTGATTTCCTCTGCTGGTTCACTTGTTGACAATGTTCATGCAAACACACACACACACATGCACACTAGTACAAAGTGAATCATGCTCATAGCAGCCAGGCTAATATTTATTTTATTTTGTGATCACACTCTCCTGCCTGTGGACTCATGCACACAAGTACTTGTTGAGCTGCCACCACAGGCAAAGCTCTGTGCTGGGTATTAGCAAAAATAGCATTTGGGATTTCAGGTTGTCTCACAACCAAAATCTCCATATTCTTGCTATGAAAAACCTCCAACCAGATACCTGTGCAAGGAGAGTGCTATTTACCCACTAAACCTCAAAAAGCAAATGATAATGCTGATGATAATATGCTTTTCTGGCATTTCCTTGGGAATCTAAGAACTTCCCCTTTCTTCTTCAATAAGACCATTTAAAGTGCTTGTTAAATGACTACAAGATACTAAGCAAAAGGTTTGGACACAGTACAAAGAAGAAAAGAAATAAATATGGCAGACCTGTCATTGTCTCTATGAGATAAACTTTAGAGAGGAACAAGTGACAGAGAATGAAGCTGCAGTCTGCATTTCAGGGCACTGGTTAGTGTCAGGAAGTCAGAAAGGTATGAGAGTGATCAAGGAGTTGTGTTGATCAGGGATTCAGTGAAGGCGGCCTCAGGGAATGAACAGTTAACAGGTAGGGATCTCCAGTATGGTAAGAATGGTGGCCTTATAGAGCTGGAAGAGGAAACCTGCAGCAGAAAGAGAAGCCAATGCCAAGGCCAGAGGTGGAGATGTGCTTAGGGTGTAGGAAGCAGTGGTTAAGTTTGTGGAGCTTGGATTAAAAGAATAAAGCAGAAGGCATTTTCATCGGCTTGGAGAAGAGGCCAAGGCTGGGTCAGGCAGGGCCCTGAAAACTATGGCAGTTGGCGGTGCTGGATAGTCTGAAGAGAGGCGAGGATATAGTCTGATTTACATTTTAATAAGCTCACTCTCGCTGCTCTTGTTAAACGCAATGCTCGGGGAAGGGTTCCTTGAATCCTCGTATCATTAACAACCAATGACAGTTTGATTTGAAAACTCCACCGCTTATACAAATCGTGGCAAACCTGCACTGCAGACACCATACAACACTGCCCAGCTTCCATACTAAGCACAGCCACTGGCTCCTGAGTGCTGGAATCGAGCATTCTGTAAGGTTCTGATCGGGACGGTGTTTAGTGTCTGGTCTCAAAGGCTGGACAGAACTGACTCTTGCTGGCCTTGCTGTAAGTAGGACAGACAGGCATACTGGACACAAAGGTTGGCACAGAAAGTGTAAATACATGATCATATCCAAATCTTTAGGCTTCTTCTTTCAAAAGTCTCTTAAAATTTGCTTATGAAGGATTTCTCCTACACTGCACTTAACATTATCTTCCCCCTTGACATAGTAGTTCCCAGTACAAACTTCAGAAAGTGGATATATTTCTAACTTAGTTGTTTTTGCAGGTGCATTGCTTCATGATGTGGGATCCCACCCTGAAACAAATGCAAACTGACAGTGCTTCTGTGAGAAGAGTGTTGGGAGACAAAACCCTAGAAAGAGCTGAGGTGAGCAAAAAAGAGAAGGACGATTAAAAGGGCTTTTTTTGAGCTAAGTTTGGAGCAAAAAGGAAAAGGAAGGGATTGGGAGCAGTGGTGCAACTTGAGCAGATGACAGCAAGAAAGCAGAAGTCCTTTGCTCTTATGTTGCTTCTCCCCCAGACAACAAGATTAAAGGTGAAAATGATCATGTGTGCACCGCTAGGATAAAGTAAGCAAGAATTTTGGAATAGGAGTGTATTATCTCCTACATGGGAGTAAGGAGTCAGTTGTCCAAAGAGTTGGATCAGTTAAAGAAAAGAGTGAGGTATGTCTAGATGTGGCCCTGTGGGACCAAGTGAGAGGATCTAGGGTGGGGAACTGTGGACCTCAGCTAATGCCCACTCCACCCCATGCCATGAAGGCATGCAGAATAACGCTGCCTGATATGAACACATTTTCAGGACAAAGCAGAATACTGGAGGATTTTGTGCTTGAAGAGCTCAGAATCTTAAATGCCAGCAAGGAATTCAGAATTTCCAAGACACTGTGCAGACCCAAGAACAGTTGCCTCAAACTCAGCTTGGCCTGAGGCTGCCATTTTGGAAAATTTGCTCTGAATTAACTCAGCTCTGCAGGGTACACAGTAAATGACTGGATGATGCACCTAGCAGAAGGGAATGCATATAAGAGGGTTATAGGGATTTGTTAGTTAAAGTTTCCTAAAAGGGTTAACATGCATTCCCCAGTCTAGTTAGACTGGACTCTAACCTGGCTTCTTAGCAAGTCTTAGGACAGATACACAGATGGTCCATACTACATGATGAAGACAAACATGGGACTTGGCTAGCACCATGGCTTAAGATCAAGAACTTTTACAAAGGGCCATTAGACTGGGATTCAAGAAAATTACGTAGAGATGGCCTCAGAGGTATGCAGCAAATTCTCAATAAGGAGAAATGTGGCTGGATAATCATTACTACAATTACTAAAATAATAATTTAGGAAAATCTATAGCTGGATAATCACCCAAATCTCAAAGATAATGCTTAATCAATCAATAGAATCCAGGAGAAATTTCTTAGCAGTCATGAGAGGGGCAGTATTTTAGATATTTTCATTAACTAGATGAAGAAATGTATGATGACAGAATAGGTCTTAAAACACACTTGAAAACATGTAGTATTATTTATTAATTTTTCAGTCAGACTGATATGTGTTTACCTGTCAATTTCACCATCACTATCAGCTACATAACCTTGGTGAAATGACTTAAAGCTTGGCCTTCAATTTCTTGTGCAGCAACAAGAGCACTATAAATGAGTTCTATCTCCAGCAGGTATTGTGATGACTAAATAGAGTACTATGGGTAAAGGACCATGTGTTACCTCTCTCAGGGAAGATGCTCAATATATATCGGCAGCCTTAATAATTGTTGTTTTTAGTATGATTAACAAACTTGCAAAAATTAAATCTATTTCTGCTTCACATGAGTCTGACAAACTAAAACTGGTAGGGGATATTTTTACTGTTGAATAAAGAGATGAATGAATGAGCCAGTGAACTAATAAGCAAGTCCTTTTTGCAAAGTGAGATTTCCAAGTCTGGAAGATAGAGCAAAAAGAAAGTGGGTGTTTCCTGCACTCAGGAAGCTCCAGATGAGTCCACACTCCCTGGGCAAACAGAGACTCTGACTCCTGGATGCCTGGGATCAGCAACCCCTCAATGCTTCACCCCTCGGGTCTCCCTCACCTTGCACCTGTCTTGGCTCAGGTCACCGGGGAGCATCTTGCTGTGTGATGCTCTCTGACCTGTGTGGACCATGCAGGTTGTTCACAGGCATTAAAGACTCTCATTTGTTAGCTGTTGGACCTATAAATTAAAAAACAAAACAAACAAACAAGGGCCAGGGATTTAGTTCAGTGATTCTGGCACCTGTCTTGCAAGTGCAAGGACCTGGGTTCCACCCCTGGAAACCACACACAATACTGGGCGTGGAGACTCACGCCCAGAAGCAACCAGTACCACACACCACAGTGCCAGGCGTGGTGGCTCATGCCTGTAATCCCAGCCCTCGGGAGGCAGAGGCAGGAGGATTGCTGTGATGTGAGTTTGAGGCTGAGTTCAGGGCCAGCCTGAACTACAAAGCGAGACCCTGTCTCAAAAAACCTAAAAAAAAAAAAAACCAACAAAACAACAACAAAAAACCAAGGCACAGCGAAATCAAGCAATTTGTTCAAGCTAAATGGGATCTGAAGTTCGGTGGCTTCTGAACTTGTGTACATAACCTTTAACCAGTGGCTCTTAGAGGAGGGTTCTTGACACCAGTGGTATCAGTACTGCTAATGCCTTCATAGAAATGCGGGTTTTCGGGCTCCTCCCTAGGACTAACAAGTCAGAATCGCTGGGCTTGGGCCCTGTGATCTGTGTGCTAACCCTGCCTCCAAATGATTGCATGTTCATCAGGCTTGTGAATGACGCTTCTCAGTCATTCCCATCTTGTCACAGCTGCCCATCCTCTGCACCTAATAAATGCCTGAATATGGAAGGGAGGCAGGGTGAGAGGGAGAAAGAACACAGGCAGGCAAGCCTCCTCTCGGAGAATATTCAGAAATACGCAGATGGAGGATTCCTGTGGCTTGACCATACTTTAATCTCCAAATTGCAAAAACATTAACATTATTGATTGATCAGACATCAATCCAACAGAAATTTAATTAAATTAGAATGTGTCACCGAGCAGACCTGGCTGCGTCATGCATAAATCTCAGGTAATAAGTTGACAAAGACACAGCACCATGGATGCTCGCCCTGGCTGAATTTGGCCTCCGCCATTTTCTCCTCAGCTTGTGCTGCAGGGACTTCACATACAGCCTAAGGAGAGTACGGGGAAAATGGGGTGAAATCTTAATTTATAAGCCCCTTGGAGTCCCCAGTGGCTGTGATGTCTAAGAAGCTCCTACCCTGTGTGACTTACTGCTTCCTTGGGCCGGCCAAGGGGCAGTGGGGGGATGCCCCTGGGTGAGCCAGACCTTGGGGAAAGTGCTGAGCTGGCTGAGGTCTCCTGGGTAAGGGATTAGCACTTGGGGTGTCCTCACGGCAAATGTGTCCTCAGGATGAAGCCAAATACTCAGAGGGCAGGAGACCTGCACTGGTGTGGCCTGTCTGCCCTCTCCTCGAGAATGTATTTTGGTGTCAGCGAGATGCTGCACCTGCTGTCCCAGAAACAGGTCTGGAGTGGCCCCAGTGCACTTGGCTCTGGGCCACCAGATCCTCAGGGTCTCAAGCAATGGGAGCAGCAGATGATGCCAGGGAGCCACAGATAGTGGTAACATGGCCCCCTGTGCCTGGAGAGGTCTAAATTCTTTGGGGTAGAGGAAGGGGTGCCTGAGGACAGGAAAGTCCAGGTGGCAAAAGAGAAACCAGAGAAACAAGTACTGCTGGAGCATTATAAATACCACGCTATTCTCGTCCTGGGGTCAGGAAGTCTGTGTGGAAGAGACCCTTCTAACAGTGGTCTCTTGAGCCTAATCCTCTTGCTTTCTTTGACTGCCTTCAGTCAATCATGGGCTCACATTTACTTTGTAAAGGTCATCTTGCTCGTAGGGAAGATGTTGTTTCGATAGCACGTGTTTGAAGAGGTCAGGGTCTCTCCTATTGCTCGCAGCTCCCTGGTGGTGTACCCCAGGCATTGCTCCCCAGCAGGAGTCCGCAAACTGCAGCGCAACCAGGCCTGCCACCTGTTTTTATAAAGTTTTATTGGAAAATAGCCATACCTATCTGTTTATACCATGTCCACGATTGTTTTCACTCTATAATAGCAGAGTTGAGCAGTTGCACCAGACAAGAGTCTGGACCACAAAGCCAAAAATATTTAATACCTATCCTTTTATAGAAGTTTTCAATCCTTATACTAAAGAAATGGTAAATGGCTAAGAATATGAGATTCAAACCGGTCTGAGCTTGAAGACCACTGCTCCCACCCATTAGCTACATGGCTGGTAACTTCAGTTTTCTCCTGGGTAGGTAGAGATGATAAAATCGTCTACCTTGGAGAACATTATGAAGCAAAAATAAGTTGCACATTAATAAAATGGCTGCTGTAGAGGCCGACATTTTTTCAAATTGTGAAACAGGTACATTTTATATATACATATCATGATCACACTCAACATTGGGAATTTGTACCAGTATGTGACACAACTTAATTCTCATGTTTCCCATTCCCCTACCCACCTACAACTCCCCATCCCCTATATATATATAAGTTTTGTTTCCCCTCATTTCTTACTCCTACCCCCCATTTCTGTTTAAATATTTTCTGTTTCACAATATCTATCATCCATTCTAGAACACATTTACATTTTTAGTTTCTTGTACTAGAGAGAAGATATGGTATTTACACATCTGTGACCTATTTATTTCACTTATGAGTATGTCCCCAAAGTATCTCCATTTGAGTATAAATGACTCAGGCTTATCATTCTTTATGGGACCAGAGGCCAATATTTTTATTTATGGGCTCTACTGTAGGCTTATAAACTGCTTCAAAGTTGGGATTTGTATTGTTCTTATTGGACAGATACAAGTTATCTTAACATTTGAGAAGTAAATAATACTGAGAATAGTCTATCTCAACCTTGGTCAGAAGCATGGGGTCTGCTTCTTCCTCTTCCCATCCCCCAGGCTTGAAGGCAACATCAAGACACTTATAAAGACACACATTTCATCACAAGACCAGCGCTGGCACTTTTTCCGGGACGTGCTTGCATTTGGAACGTGAAGGATGTCCTAACAGATCATGTGAGTGAAGCAGATAGGAACAATGTTTCTGAGGAAGTAGGAACTTCCTTGAAATATCCCTTTCCTTTGTCCTCTGAACCCCAACACTTGCCCTGGTTGGTTCTTTGCCAACAGGGCCGCCCATCCGTCTTTCCTGGCAGAGCTAGCTGGTGGGTGCTGGGCAGGCAACAGGATTGGGCCCCCAGGAACACAGACGTTCTCAGAGATTGGAGTTGTGGCTGCAGGACTGGTGGCAAGGGTCTCCCACCATAAGCCCAGAGTTGGGGTCCATATTTTCCGTTGTCAGTACATACATTATTTCTGGCAGTGACAGCCAGCATTGAATAATGCAAGTATTATGCTGAGCACCCTCCACTTAGAATCACAACACTCCAGGGCTGGGGATTTAGCTCAGTGGTTCCGGCACCTGTCTTGCAAGTGCAAGGACCTGGGTTCGATCCCCAGTACCTACATACAATATTGGGCATTGAGACTCACGCCCAGCAGCAACCAGTACCACACACCACAGTGCAGGGCGTGGTGGCTCACGCCTGTAATCCCAGCACTCAGGAGGCAGAGGCAGGAGAATTGCTGTGATGTGAGTTGGAGGCTGAGCTCAGGGCCAGCCTGAACTACAAAGCGAGACCCTGTCTCAAAAAACATAAAACATAAAAAAAAAAAAAAAAGAATCACAACACTCCAGTTGAGCAGGTACTATTTTTTTCTCCATTTACCAGCTGAGAAAGTGAGACCTAAAGAGATTAGGTAATTTGGTTGATACGCTATAGCAGCAGTGGTGAACCTTTCAGAGACAAGTGCCCAAAAGGTAACCCACAACTCACTCATTTATTGCAAAGTGCCAACACCGCAATCACATCTCAATGCTGAAATTTTAGGGTAGAGAAAAACATCTCATACATTAACATCTGTGCTTCCTTACTTTTCAAAATCTTTTGAAGAACAAATCATACACGTGCTGCAGTTTGCCACCACTGGTAGCTACGAAGGAAAGTATGTGTCTTTCCAGTATGTGTATTCTGAGTCACAGAAGACACTCAGAACTGTCTGCAGAGTGGGTAGATGGATGGACAGGTAGATGAATGGATGGCAGAGCTTCAAATGGTACTAGAACTTGTGCCCCTCTCACTACACACCATAGTCAGTTTATCTCTGTATCCCCATAATGTGGCCCAGTGAGAGGCTCACACATTTTTTTGTTAAGTGGGAAAAGACAATAGATTGGAGCCATAAAGGGGAAGGTTTCCTCCAAGTCTGTCAGCCCACTGGGCACAACACATCATCTGAAATACAGAAGAGATGAAGGGGGCAGGGGATGGGTGGGTGGATGGATGGATCGATAAAATGTGTTTCTTGATGCCTAAGAGAAAGTGGTGGACAATAAATACAGACTATTTTAATCATAGTTTCCATGAAGATCACAACCCTCTCCATCATCACTGTCATTTTCTGTAGGTATTTATTGCACAAATTGGCAGGTATGTGTCATTTTATAGGTCAGCTCTGGTTGGACTTTCCTACATGAACTGCTAGGTGCTGCCAACCTCAGAAGGAGAAGGTGAAAGAGCATAGAGGGGAGCAGCTTTCTGCTTCACAGCTTCCCTTCCCTCACCTGGCACACATTTTCCTTATTCTTCCTTAGCCATAAAGATAGGTCCAAAAAGATCCATGGATATCCAGAGATCTTGGCAGAATCCAGCTGCCAATCTTCAGCATACCCTGTTATACCTCCATTTTACAGATTCTGAAAACTGATCCTCAGAGGTATCATGGGATTTTCCTAGGATGCCTGATGATGTCGCCCTACATGGTCAGGAGAGCACAGGGTGTGTCTGGGACAACCTAGGACAACCTGGAGAGAATGTGGCATGCTAGGTCTTCCATGTTTATTTTGTATCATTACTTATTAGCAAAGTTTCCATCACAGGTGCAAATTCTGTTTATTTTTAGGGAAACAAATTCTAAAAGTGATTTGAGCACAATCATCATCAACCTTGGAGAACGTGGTTTGGTTGAATAGCAACACACTTTCTCCATGAGACATAAACAAAGCCCAGGTCCTCGAGGGGGAGGGGCCCACTGCTCATCCTTGTTCACCCTTGTTCAGCTCACGTCACTGCAGCCTCACTTCTTTCCAGCCCTCAGTCCTTAGCTCTGGCTGGATCACAAGCAGCCACTATAGCTAAGCATCTGAGTCAAGTCTTAGAGGAATGCTTAGAGGAGGCAGCTTCCAGCCAGCCTCAAGCAACTCAAAAGCTAATCATGGGGAAAGGAGTAAATCTATTACCTAGGTAAGGTGCCAAACTGCCATCCCATTCCCACGAATCTACCCAACAGAAACACAGCCACGTCTGCACAAAGTCTTGTGCATGAATTCATGTACAGAAACGTCAATCATAATAGTCACAAAATGGAAATGACTCAAGTATCTATCAGTTGGTGAGCAGATCAAGACGACACACTGTGCAGTGGGACAGTTCTGCAAAACAAAAAGAAAAGAGCAAAACACAGACAGACGCCCCTCATGCATAAGACACCACAGCATATGCTGAGTGAGAGGCGCCCTCACGCAGAGCACACATTGTTCAACTCCGCTAGGTAAAATGTCCAGAAGAAGCAAACCTATTGAGATCAGTGGCTGTCAGGGGCTTGGCAGCAGGGAAGAAATAGCAAGTGACTGCTAGTGGGTATGGGGTTTCCTCTGGGGCTGGTAAGACTGTTCTAAAATTAGAGCAGGGTAGTGCTCGCACAGCTCTATAAATATACGGAAACCCATTAAATCTCACACTTTAAATTGGTGAGTTTTATAGTATGTATGTATATATTATAACTCAATAAGTCCATTTATAAAAAAGAAAAATGCCAGCACTGGCAAGGACATAAGCGATAAAGGAGTGTTGATTCCAGACATGGAGAGTTTCAGCTAGCTGGGGACCAAGCAGATGTACCCTGAGGGCCGTCGACAGGGACTCCCCAACGGGGCTGCAACCCCAGCTCCTATCCTGATAAACCTCCCATTCTGATAGGAGAGATGGACTGTAGGGAGTAAGAATCCACAGTGCAGGCTGTGAGAAGTCTAAAGAAAATAGACTGGAGTGAGGGGCTGCAAAATTGGGAACAGCTTTGTTGGTGGAGTATAAGGAGCAGAGCCCTGGACAGAATACACCTTCACTGCTGTCCCTTTGGCCATATCCCAGCTCAGACAGTCACCCTCATGGTCACCTCCTGGTCAAGCTCGTCCTCTTTGGAGCTTTTGTTTCTCTTTGCCAGCTCTGGTATCTGCATACAGACAATGGAATGAACTAGGAAGTCCCTGCAAGCCCAGGTCCAAGGGGGTAACACAAACAACTAATGTGGCCATGGCTGTCCTGTGTATTTTCTTTCCTGTGACAGTCCAGGGTAAATGGCTGAGGGAATGCTCCATGATGGGGCCTCTTCTCATGGGAAAAATGTGCTCATGGATTCTCCCTGGCACTCTGGCACTGCAGCAAATGGTCAGTAGATGCTCCCTCTGCAGAGTTGGAGACCCATGGAAAGAATGGGCCGGCAGCATCAGACAAACCGTCAGGCAGAGAACCACACGTGGCCTCCTCCACTGGGACAGTTTGGGATGC
Organism: Petromus typicus; assembly: GCA_004026965.1. Lineage (NCBI taxonomy): Eukaryota > Metazoa > Chordata > Mammalia > Rodentia > Petromuridae > Petromus > Petromus typicus. The sequence continues at coordinate 178,477 of PVIR01000019.1, forward strand.
ACGGGCCTCAGCCACTGCCCTGAGCGCTGGTGCAACCCAGCAGGCTGAGGAAAGGGCACCGGGTGAGCGTGTCTTTATGACATTATTGATTTATTCTCCACCTGCAGTTGAAAACTATGCCCAGACAGACAATAAAAATAAGTACTTAACCATATCTCAAGCTCCACTGACTAAAATGGATTTTACACTAAAAAATACAGCCGATCTGGGTGAGGACTTTAATGGCATTTTTTAGTTTTAATTTTTTTAAGTCAAATCTTTGAAAAAAATTTAAGTGAGAAATCTCCCAGGTTACTCTTATGGGATGCATCTGATAAAGTCTCCAGGCTCATGAGGGCTGGGGTATCATTTATGAAGTAGTTCAGTGGGATGAATCAATGCAGATAGTTGATTTCATATGGATGACCAATACTGTATGTATCAGAAAGGGGGCAGAGGAAGGAGAGGGTCAGGAGAGGGTACGATGGAGGAGGAGACAGTAGGAGGGGAGGAAGGGCTGAATCGCTTTGTAGTCTTTCAGTTAGAGCTCAGGGCCCACCCCTTGCTCCAGATATTTCCAGATGTTACACAAGAGGATAACCTACCAGGATCACAAACAAACTTTATATTTACTTCTTTGGAAGAAATCACCTTTGCTTGCTTATACTGTTATTTCTAAAACAGTTCATTTCCCTTGCCAATAGCAGATCTGCTGTCTGATCAACACACATATTTTGACCACTTATATATTAGGGGCTCAGCTGTCCCTGAGCAAGGGGTGGGCAGGCAGTACACATTCACACGTGTTGGAAGGAAAAGGGTAAAATCAAAGGCAATGGGTGGAAAATGCAGTGCACAAGGGTGCTGCCTACCGCCCAGAGCACATTGGCATCTACTCCATAAACACCAGAGGAGGCTGGGCTAGGAGACCAAAAAGGGGCCTTCATAGTTAGAGGAGAGGGTCTACATGACCAGAGTTGGAACACCCTGTACATTCCTCATATTCTTTTTGCCATGCTGCCTCTTGTGAGCAACCTGGTGACACTTGTCATTCCTGGATGGCGCTATGTAGCTCGGCAATGTGCTATGTGAGGATTCATTCCTCAGAGAGCACGACTCCAACATGCAGACTAGACACAGTCGAGGGTGGGCACCTGTCTAACCCTGGGAATAAAGCAGTGCCCAGAAAAGGGAGCCCAGGTGTCCTGGCTAAAGCATTGCTGTGAGTCCACTCTCCACGGTGGGCACAGCTCAGCTGGGCCCCTTTGCTCGGCCTTTGTGTTGTTGTATAAAGGACATGGATTTGAAGTTAGTGGTAGGGAAGCTACCACAATCAATAGCCTACATTCTGCTGGGAGTGACACTTAGCACTTCTTAGCCATACGAGCTTTTTTAAAGATTAAAAGACATATATGTACATGTAGATAGTGAGGAAGTTAGATAGGAAAGCAGATAGACAGAGATTACAAAATGCAAGACAATTTCAGTTTTTAAAATTTCTTGCAGTAAAAGAGACATTGCCAAGAATAATGATAGAAGTATGTGTTCTAATTGAGGGGAAGTATTTTGAGGGAGATTCATGGAAATGTATATTTTACTGTAATAAATATTTTAATTTAAAAACTTACAATATTTTGTATCACCCCTCATTATTAAGCACTTCTGGCAATTTCTGTCAAATAAAAACTCTACCATGCATCCTCATCCGCCTTATTCCCTGGGTCTGCAGTGTGACTGCTGGCTCTTCCCCGGAGTCTAACTGACCGTGACAGGTGAACATCTCAAGTTGGTTCACGACACTGAGACAGCGACAACAGTGTAGGGAGACACCCGTGGAAGAGGACCTCAGATGAGCTTCAGAGAGTAGAAAGATTGACGCGAGCAGTGTGTTTGAGGATGGGTTCTTGCTGGGTAGATTAATGGCACTGTGCCTTTAACCATCTTATGTTTTATACTTAAATATTCCCTGCATTTTGTGACCCCATTTCATATTCATATACTTATATATGCAAATATATTTATATATATATGACTAGAAAAAAGTGATATGCACACCAATACCTTGTTTCATGAAGGCTTCTGTTCACAAACAGTTTGAGAAAGAGAAGTGTCTGGCAATATTTTCCTTCCATTTATGAACTCTGTATCTAGTGATGAACAGAACTGTTGCCATCTCCCCCGAGGAACACAACCATGCCCATATTCCTGAGACCATGGATGGATTAAATTCATGAGCTGAGTCATATTTATGTGGTTAAGGAGGACCATGCAGGATTTCTGGAGAGATGAAAATAATCTCGATGGCCCCGAGGGTTTGGTCAGGTGGGATGCACCTCTTTTTAAGAGTGGAGAGCTAAGATGTACAAGTGTCAATGTCTGCACATTTAGCCTTGAGTTCTAAAGAAATGAATAGTGATTCAAGCAGGAGAGGGTGTGCCAAGCACACAGAGGGGTGATGGCGCTCAGGGCTCTGTGGTGAGCACACGAGCATCTGTCACACAGGAGGAATTCTTGGATGACTCCACATTCCATGGTTGTGCGGTCTTCTCCTTTGGGAAGTGAGGGCTCATGGCTTGAGAACAGGCAAGTATTTTCCCTGATTATGCCCCACTATGCAGCAGAGCTCAAGGGACTCTTCACATGTAATCAGGTAGACATAATCAAGTGGGCCCTGGAAGAAGATTTAGGCTCCCTTGGATCCCTGGATGGAACCAGAGTCATCCTGCCATGGACATGGAGAAGCAAGCCTGCCTGAGTTACACTGCAGAGAGGAAGCGAGAGAGCTCCTGGAGCCTAGGGTGAGACTTCCTTGGCTGTGACCCTGCAAGACCCTGAGCAGGAGCCCAAGGGAATCTGTGTGCAGACTCCTGACTTGCAGACTCTGAGACCAAACTCAGGTGATGTTTCAGCTGTAAGTGTGCTGTGCTTTGCTGCACAGCAATCAGAAAGTGGTAAAATACTCAGCATGTGAAATCAAAATGGAAGCAATTAAATAAAGTGTCTGTGGATGTCAATGATGTGCAGAGTTAAGAACATGGACACAAACTTGGATTTGCCTCCCAACTGTGTTCTGGTCTTGGCAAAGTTACTTGTTCTTTCCGATCCTACAACCCTCAGTCTCCTCCTCAAAATTGAGGGGGAGACAGAAGGTCTGTCCTCAGACAGTAGTGCAGACAAAGTGAGCAGATTGGGAGTTGCGGTGAACACCAGGACTAGGAGAGAGGACAGACAGGACTGGTGAGGAGGCTGACAGGCTGACAGTGAGTGAGCAGCTGAGGTGTCACATGGTGGAGAGAGGCTGTCACCTACTCCCCGTGTAACCTTAGGTAATGAAGCCAACATGTCTGCACTTTGGTGTCTCTATCACTGACATTTTAAAAAATGTGACTTCCTATTATCAGAGCTCATGAGGCTGCCTCTGAGATTTATGCCATCATCCGTGGCCATCCTGAAGCTCTCTGATGGGTGTCTTGTTCTGGAAAGTCAAATGCCACCCCCACCTGCCATGGGTAACCAGTCCCACTGAGGGACATCAAGCATTTTTGACAAGGCCAATAAAAGTCTCCAGGACATTCCAGAGAAAGACACTAGTAAGGACAGGAGGAATGGCTGGAAGGCCCCGAAGAGGAGACTGCTGCAATCGCCTTAATTTGAACTTGGTAGTGGCCAGAGCTGCCAGAGATGGTCCTCTTCTTGGGAGAAAGTGGCACTAGCTCATGTTAATGACCACCAGGGCTTCTGTTGTTCACTGCACTTGAAAGATGCCACTTTGCAACCATGGGGTTTGGGAGCTTGGGCCCAAGGAATGGCATGGAATTTCTGGACACAGAAACGGAAGTGGCATTCTGTTGTCCTGCAGTACGACCAACCCAATGGCCTTTGGCCAGGGGGAAGGAGTGCAGCCATGGAAGGCTTCCCCCTGGCTAAAAAATCCTCCCTCTGGTTCTCTTCCAGAGAACCCAAGAAAGGGACTTGGAAAGCTTGTGTTTCTTCCCAGAGGGAACCAAACATTTTCTAAGCTGCTGTAGCACTGTGAGTACTGTCCACTGCTTTCTGTGTGCTCGGCTCCTTTCTCTACCCAGCTTCTCCCTTCATCTTGAGCTATTTATTTATTTTTGTCTAATTTATTATGGAAGGTTTTGCAAACTGCTTGAAATTCACTATGCAATGAAATAATTTATTAAAAAATAAATACTCAGAATTAAACACTATTAGCTCCCTTCTATAGATAAAACCCAAACTTTTAGAATAACACATCAAAGGCTTCAGGGCTACTGAATATGAAGCCCATTTCAAGCTTTGTCCAAACTTCCAAGCCCTCCTCTTGTTTCCCTTCCCTATAGTTTATGACAGCCAATAATAATCACAGGGAGCCTTGAGTGACAATTTGCTTTTTTGTGTATTACTGTGTTTATTATTCATAAGACTACAAAGTAGGTTTTTAGTTTCCCTGTTTCCAGAACAGTATGGAATGGAGTCTAGGGAGGCTCAGGAAATTGTGCAAGGTCACAGTGGTGGTTAGTGTTGGGCAGGACCAGAGGGCAGTGTGTGGTTTGTAAGGCCTGTGCCATGCTCAGGCACGGCTTCGGGCTCCACTGGAGAAGAAGGTCAGCATCATCAGTCACAGGGTCAGGAGTGTGGAAGTCTTAGATGGAGCGGAAATGGAGCCCTTTCCAAAGTTCATGTAGCCTCTTCACTTGTGGAATCTTGGTGTTCAACCCTATTGTACCAATCCATGGGACATCTCAGTGCCCTGTCCTGTGCACCCATATCCATCTGAATGCTGCACCAGTGTGTTCCTGCACACCATGCCCAGGTACCATCCTCTTGCATCTGCATCCCATCTTGGGATAATTATGTGCCCTCCAGCCCACCCAGGCACCATCCTGGTATCCCTGTGTGTCATCGCAGTGCACTATTCCCATGTGTTTCTGTATCAACCTGCTGTGCCTGTGGACCAACCAGTAGACTATGTACCATGCCAGTACAGCTAGGATGCAGTAGTGATGCCCCCCTGTCTTCTTCCAGAAAACCATCCCATCAGGGTTGATGTTGATTCTATCCCAACATACCACTCTACTATCCCCATATAGGCACCCTAAAATCAACAACTGCAATGATCTCACTGGTTGTGTGCTTGATAAACAAGAAGATGGTTTCTTTCAAACGTCTGAAAGAGCTTTAGTTTTCAGATCTCTCTGGGCACTGTTGGTTCTATCTGGGGCTTAGTGCTGGAACAGAATTTGCCAGGAAGAAGCCATTGTTAGAGATCACATGGGCTTTATTTGCCAGGGAACAGCCCTCTGCTGATGGTGGGAACCTTCTGTCCTCTCTCTCTGAGCACAGTCAACTCCCTGGACCCACAGAGAAGCAAGCCAATGGCAGAAACCACAGCCCCAAGCCTTGGCAGCTCATCCTAGCCGTTGCCTTAGGTGAGATGTACTGTTTCCTCACAAGAGAGAAAGAGAGGAAAAAGGCTATAAGTGCTGAGGTCGGTGCTGGCACCACATGCTAGTGCTAAATTCTGTTGCCTATTGGCACTGTTGACATAATTTTAAGATGAGAAAGCTGACAATCAGTTAAGTTGTCACTTGGCTCAAATCACAGGGCCATTGATGCGCCAACATCTGAACCAGGTTTTTGTGACCAAAAGCCCCCCAACCGCACACTATTGTCTAAAAATTACCAGTGCTCATCTAAGTAGGAGATTGCTAGGAAAGGGTATGACGACCCCATAGGAGAGGACTGCGTGGAATCCATTTTGCTCTCTGCACAGGTCAAGATCCAGGGTGGAAGATTAATAGACTTCTTGGCGCAAATACACCTTGACTGTCTTGCTTGGTCTGTCTGAGCCGTCACTTGGAAGCTCTGCTTCAGGTAAGGACAAATGTGGGTGTCTGCATGAGTAGCAAGTCCGTTCAACCCCATGCCACGCAGAAAGGACTGCTCAAATTCCCCAATTAGCAACATCCTGTCGGTTTCAATTCTTTTCCAGGTGAAATCAGGCAGGAAAGATTCTCAGCTGAAGTGAAAGATTTTTTTTTTTAAACTCCTCTACAAAATATATTTTTAATTGGTTTGGATTTTAAAATAAAACAAGCTAACACCAAGCACAAATGGATATGACCCAGATCGAGTTGAGCAGGGGACAAAAGAGAAAGAAAGGGGTGGATAAAGATCTTCCTCTAAGCCTGGGGTCAAGAATGTGGCCATTACTAGGTAATAAGAAAAGCATCGTTTAGTGCTGGGCTTCTCACCATCCAGGTGATATGCTGGTTTTGAACCTGACATTCAGATGTCCTGATATGTTTCACTATGCAGAGGGGGCAGAAAGATTAGAGGTAGCTGGTAATATCTCTTTATAGACAGGGAGCAGAGCTGGAATTGGATTAGACTGGAGGTGTGGGGTCAGGGTAGCATGAACCAGGTTGCCCCTATCTCAGTCAAGAATGAACAGGGAAAATAGGTGTAGTAGAGGTCATTACATATTCACCAAGCCCTGTTTCCTATTCTAGGAAATTATCTACAGTATAGTTCCCAGCATCCTTTTCAGTTCAGATAGGATCATGTGACTAGACTTTGGCCAATAGGATGTGAGGAAAATAAAATATGCCATTTCCAACCTGGGCCATGTACATTTTCCACTTAATTCTATTCCTTCTTTCTCAATCTTCTACATAACTAGAAATGAGAATAAAAACATAGAAAAAGCAGCAGAGTCACTTCCTAAAGTCCTTGAGCTACCACTTGAAGATCAACTCGAACAAGAACATCCATACTGAACATTGGTTGCACAAAAATTGATGTTATTTTTCTGTTGACTTTTAAAAATATCTCTTAATTTACTCTGATCAATAAACAAAATGAGAAGTATCAAATACAAGGTAGGATTCTGAGCATAAGAGCAGTCCCAGGGTGCTTTAGGATCCTTATTAAGACAAAGTAGTAGGTAGGGTTGTCAGGCAACTAGATGAACCCCAAAGCAAACATGAAAGCATGGGATCATCCTTTTCAGAGTGGCTAGAACCATGGTGTAGTCAGGGGAAGATCTGTAAGGCAGCTACACAAGTGTGGAGACATGCTTTCCACCATGAGGACCTATTCAGCCTCCTCCACCATCACCATCAGCAACGTCTCGGTGTCCCAAGCTTTTATGCAGCTCAAGTGGAGTGTGGAGCACCTTCCATGATTTCCTCTTGATCCTCACCATCACCCTCTGAAGGCAGCACTGCTACAATCCTGTTTTGCAGATGAGAAAAGCCACTTGACAGTGAGGAAATGATTTATCCACAAGTCACAAGGCCACAAACTCTGCCGATCTCATTCTGCATCCTGGCTCTTGACCACACTGACTGGCTCTGGCCCAACTCAACACTGTCCCTTGACACCTGCTTCACCTTCCCCATCTTTCACATATCCATCCATCCATCCATCCACTCACCAACCATACAGACGTCCATCCATCCACCCATCCACCAGCCATGTATTCATTTACTCCTACAAAGGTTCTGAGTTCCCGCCATATCGCAGTACACTAACACTGGAACAGTGAGCTCAGCCATCTTGGGCAGCATCCATCCGAGCAGGAGAGAGTCTCAGGAAGGCATAAACACTGCAGCCATTGAAGTCGATACAGCCTGCTCAGACCTGCGGCAGATTATTCAGATGCAGCCTAGAGGGTCAGCTCAAAACCAGGAAAAACTGAGCACAAAAGGTAGATGATGAAAGGAGGGAGTATTGGGTCCTAGGCTGGGGTAGCTGGTCATACCTGTGGGCCCGGGTCACCTGGTGGGGAATGCCTCAGCCAGAAAGCAAGGGGTGCAAAGTGTTTGCAGCTGCAGAGAGCTGGCAAAGTGGATGAGATCTTTAATAAAGAGATGCAACTGACTTGGATTTAAAGCAAGATTTGTCCTGGTCACCAGAAGCCCATCCTAATAAGCTCGTCCTAATAAGCCCACAGTCATATGACAGTTTCATTTCCCCCCGAACATTCTTGGCATCTTCCTTCTTGTTTTCCCCTCTATCTGGGGTTCACTTCCTTCCGCAGGAGAAGTACAGCATGCAGGGCCCTGGCCCCTCTCCAGAGCTCCTGCGGGAGCCTGCCGGCCGCCTTCTGCCTCCAACCTAAAATCTCTTCTGAGAGGAAGGAGAGATTGGAAATCAGCGACCTGGTCTTTACAGAACCCGAGTTGGCTGCCGGATGCCAACAGTTGATGAACACACAGGCTGCCAGCCTCCGCGGGATGGGAGGGAGCATGTGCAGTGTCACGGTCACCAGCCCGTTATGGGGTGGGGAGCATCACCTTCAGTGCCTCCTGCCCTCTCCTACACACCAGCTCCCCAGGCTCACTGTGTATAGCAGTGCAATGGGGTATGTGCTCTCAGGGTGGTGCTGCACTGGACCAGGTGGTGGCCACAGGAGGGCATCACCAGGCTACCAGGGCTCTGCCGAAAAGAGACACCTCGCACTGTGCACCGGAGGGGAGGGCCAGGGAAGGGCTGAGCGCTACTCACTGCAGCGGCCAGGCCAGGCCCAGGGGCATTCGCAGCATCCACCCTTCTTCCCTCCCTCCTTTATCTGTCCTTCCACTTCCCATCCTTCCATCAGGAACTCCATGATGTACAGTGTGTACCTGTAACTCCAGCACTCTGGGAAGCCAAGGCAGGAGGATCAAAAGTTCAAACCCAGCCTCAGCCATGTAGCAACTGAGCGAGACTTCATATATACATAAAAACTTAAAAAAGGCTGGGGATGTGCTCGTGGGTGAGGGCTCTAGACTCGATCTGTAGTGTCCCCTGGACCTTATTTTGTTGTGGTTTTTTTTTGTTTTTTTGTTTTTTGTTTTGTTTTGTTTTGTTAGGTTTTTTGAGACAGGCTCTCACTTTGTGGTTCAGGCTGGCCCTGAGCTCAGCCTCCAACTCACATCACAGCAATCCTCCTGCCTCTGCCTCCTGAGTGCTGGGATTACAGGCGTGAGCCACCATGCCTGACACTGTGGTATGTGGTACTGATTACTGCTGGGCGTGAGTCTCCACACCCAGTATGGTATGTGGTTACCGGGGATCGAACCCGGGTCCTTGCGCTTGCAAGACAGGCGCCGGAACCACTGAGCTAACTCCCTGGGCCCCCCTGGACCTTATTTTGGAGGGACCAGGGATACAATGATGAGAAAGACAGGAAAGGAAGCCAGAGGAGCACATGCTGGTGAGGAGCAGTGGTACTCTGAACAGTGGCACTAGGAGGAAGAGGTGTGTGACACTGTGGGAGCAGACAGTGGGCAGGATGGACAGAGGGTGGGAGTGACCAGGGCCGGAGGCTCCTCTGAGGAAGTGACAGCTGAGAGGAACAATCTGGCCTCCTCTCCCCGCAAGCAGAGGTAAGCACAGTGTACAGGCCCTGCAACTTGAAGGTTCCACAACTCAGAGAAGGTCTGGACAGCTGGCAGGGAGCAACAGGCTTCACGCTGTGAGCAGAAGCCAGAGCCCTCCCCTGAGGGGTGTCACATGGCGGCAGTGATGGTGGCCACGTGGACAGGTGCACTCAGGGCTGGCGTGAGAAGCTGGCCGCCATGGAGTGCACTGTCATCTCCTTTCCCAGGGGACACGGAGCCGGGTGAAGTGAAGAAAACTTCATGGTCACTGATCCACAGCACAGCCCAGGGGGGCCAGGGTGCACCAAGACCCAAGTGTTTGCTCATCTGAAGAGGCAAATGGCAGTGCCCTGGCAGGGCTGGCAGTGATGCCCTCGAGGCCACCTAATGTGGGACTCCAGGCCCTTCGTCACCCACTAAAGGGGCATTCACTTCACCTAGCCTGGGAGCCTGAGAACCCAGGTGACCTGGGCCCACAGGCTGAGAATGGAGAGAGTCCGGCTCACTGCAGAGGAGCTCAGGGTGGCTCAGGCTGCTGGGCATCGGCAGGGCCCAGTTCTGCCCGAGCTGTTGGGGCAGGAAGGGGGATCAGGGCCACCTCCCTCAGGACGCCCTCCGGAGGCACAGCAGTGGAGTCACCATCATTCTCTTCCTTCAACAGAGAGTGTGCATGGGGTGATCAAAAATACAGTGAATGTTTAAAAATAATTTTTTAAAATGTATTTCAGTGAAAGACTCATTGCCATTAATCCTCCTCAAAATCCTTCCCCTCACATTGACATTTTTTCCACTGTTCTTCCTACTTCCTGAAGCAGATCTGGAAGTTCTCTTTTGTGGAAGCCTTTAGCTACACTGGCCTGGCTGCTTTGATGCCCTGAAATGCTTTAGACCACTGACCTTTGATGGTCACTATGGCTCTGGGGAAGAGCCGGTGGTCACACTATGGGCCTGGTAAACAAGGCGGTGAGGACACTCATGAAAGAGTATCTCCAGAACAGCATCAGAAAGTGGTGAGAATGGTAGGATCAGTGTGTCTGGTGAGGGGTTTGCATGGGGAGTAAGGGGCATGTTGTTCTTATTGTAATATTTCTAATTGTGAACATTTTTTGTATTTTTATCACCCCTTGTATTTTAATGGAGCTGGGTCAGGCAGATTTTCCCCTTGTATCTGCTACTGCAAGTTCTGGGCCTACTGGCAAGGAGCTCAACTACCCTGAGCCTTGATTTAATACCTGTAAGAACAGAAAGCATGGTTTTCAGGGGTTTTTTATTTATTTATTTAGCCTGATGAGGCTTTTATAGAACATGGTTGGACTACGTTCCATATTCTTAGCTGATTTAACATGAGGATCAGTGTACAGTATACAGTCAAGAGCAGCCAGTTCCCTCCTGCTTTTACAGTATCTTTCTCAAATCCCACTTCTCCCACTGGCCAGCAGTGTCACGCCAGGCAAGCACTGGAGCCTCTCTGTGCCACCGTTTTCACATTTGAGGGCAGGAATTATGACACAGGCTGTTCAAGAGCAGATACATGAATAGATAAGTGGCTGGAAAGGTGAGTGGTACCCAGGTAAGGCCTCCCTTTTCCATCTGTGCTACGGACCCATCGCTCCCTTAGGACAATTTATTTATCTTTCTCCACCACATACAGACTCTGGCCCCTCATAGGCCAGAACTGACCTTTTATGATTCTGAGAATTCCTTTTTGCACTCCCAACACACAGTGCTATACATGGGCACCAACTGTAGGTGGAATTCTGCTGAATTTAGCCCATCAGTTAGACTGATGATCTAAGACAGCAAAACTTTGTAAGAAGAAGGCTTCTGAATAAAACTCCTAAAAATGTTTACGTGGGAGGACTTGAAGCCCTGTAAACTCACACCCCGTCCTCCGGGCACAGGCAGAATGGAGAGCCACTCCTCGGCCCCCTTCTCCCCAGAGCATTTAATACAACTAAAAGCGGCTCCACGCCCTGTGTCTGGCCAAAGAGAAGTGAGTTGAAAACGGTCCATGGGCAGCCAGGGCTGGCAGGGAGGATATAAGTGAATTAGCAAATTAGCAGAAAAGGCTTCTGCTGAAAAACTAATAAAACATCCATCCGATAATGGGATGGATTCTTAGCTGATAGGACTGCGGAAGCGAGCAGGCAGTCCGACCACTGTGGCAGCGGGCAGGAGTTTTGGAAGCGGAATCAATGGCACTGACACACTTCACAGAGAGGATACAAAGCTGGGCAGAGGGCACAGGCCAAGGACAGAGTGCCACCCACCCCTGCTCACCCAGATACCCTCTGAGGCTGAGCCACCCTCCTCCCTTGGGAAGCCAAGGGCAAGAGCCATGTTTCTGACACCCATTAACACAGCATCGTCAGCTGAGGGGAAGAAAACTGAGCTCCATGGGGCAGAGAAAAGGAACTTTACAAAATGACTCTGCATACATGTCTTCTAAAAGGTTTTGAAGATGTCCTTGCCACCTTCCTGATCACTGAAATATTTCTAAAAGGAAAAAAAAAAAAACCCTCTCAGGATAATCTGAATAAATACAGGTATAGACCTTATGTTTGGCAGAACTAAAAACATAAATATCTCACCCGAAAACTGATTTCATTTCCACTAGCATTCAGTATCTATGTTATAGGAAACATGAACTTTGTGAGATGGGAAAAAAATGATTTTCCAGTCTGAGGGGTTGTGTGGATCAAGACATTTGGTTAATACTTTTCCAAGTCAGCTGAAAACAGTTAGCTGTACTGCAGGACTTACCAGTGCATTTACGGTGCTCATTGATAAACTTTATAAATGTCCCAGACGGCGATGGAGCAGGAGACCTTTCTCACATTCACTTGACCACTAGTCACCTTCTGCGACACCACTGAAAAATCATCAACTCTCCTAATAAATAAATCCATATTGCTACTCACCCTGGGTGGGCTAGGCCTGCCTTTGACAAAAACATTCTTTATCACAGATCCATGCTCCAGGTCATTCTTGGTCAGCTGACAACTCACAGGCCCCCTCCTGTTTCCCACAATGTGTATTTGGAGTAGAAGAGTTGGCATGCAGCACGCAGTCCAGCTTCAATAGGGCCCCCAGATTTGGCACTGATTAAACCGTGATTTTTCACTTAGTGGTGGGGAAGCTGGGGGCGGGAAGCTCAAATTTCCTCTCCCTTTTGAAAGAGCAGTTATGAAAATCTCTTTCCAAATATTGCTTCCTATGTCTTCACTGGGACTTTTCCAAAGAGGGACCATTTGGTTACCAAACCTGCTTACACTGCTAAGCGTGTATCCATAATGATGCACTAGAGTCAGAAATGTAACCTGGCTCTGTAAGTGACCTTTGACAGCAGGGGACACTGAGCCTGGAGCTAGAGGTCCGAGCAGTGGTCACAGGAGGGAGGCACCCCTGGAAAGGGTCCTGGGACCCCTGGGTGCTGGGCGTGGTCTTCATAGTCATCTGATTGAAGGGTGTGTATGTAAACATTCTCAGAGTTCTTACGCACTTGAGAACTGGACACCTAACTGTCATCTCAATTTAAAAACAAATAGAAAAAGAATTGGAATGATCAACAGGAGACATTTTCCCCTATGTGGCCACTCTGACATATTTTTTTTTAAGTAAAGAAAAAGAACAGGAAGAAACCCTTTTTATCTATTTAAATCCACTCGAGAAATATGAATGATTCTCAAAGTGCCCTTTGTATCTGAGGACAGAGGTCCTACTTTGTTTCCAGAATGGAAAAGTTTAAAATGAAGAGAAGACAAAGGACAAGGTGCTTACTGTCTGCAGAGGCCTGGTGGGTCTTTGGTTTGGTGAGGATTCTGGGGGCTCAAGAGTATCCCAACTCATGGGGAATCTTGTGGGTTCCATGAGCCTCCCTCCCTTGCTGCTGGAGGTAAATAGCTCTGCTTTCATCTTTGCATATGGATGAACTTTCTGTCTGAATTGTAATGAGATTCTCTCCATGCAGGAGACCAGGCCCAGGGTTCATATTGCTCGGATCAGGAAGATACAAGGAAATGAGACAGCCTGTCAATCCATTTATCGGAGAGAGATGTGGGTACAAATCAGGGGAAGAAGCATTTGCATCGAGATTCGAAAAGTCAAAGTCTCAGGACTTCAAATGTCTGTCCCTGGAGACCCACAGTGGCGCGTCAGCCTGCCTGACGCTGCCCCGAGGATCACTCCTCACCCCCATTCCTGTCTGGAGAACCAGCAGAGAAGGCTGGGCTTTGTCTTGGCTCCCTTGCTTGCCAGCTAATGGGAACCTCCTAGGAGCCTGCTTGTGCTTCCAGGTTCCTGAGAAGATGAAAGTTGCTCTGGGGACTTGAGGGGACCCACAAGGAGGAAAGCACCTTGGGTCGGGGGTCCAGAAATGGTAGGTTCTCTCCCTTCATTCTCTCCTCCTCAAAGGCAGCTGGGAGAGCCATCTCTGACTGATGTTTTTTGGGCTCAGAAAGTGATCCTGCCACCCAGTACCTGGGTGACCTCAACTCCTGTACAAGTGGAAGGCTATGTTGGTGCACAGCACTAACTCCTAGGTCAACCCCAAAGATGGCGTCAGAAATAAAGGGAAACGGAATAGGACAAAATAAGAATCAAGTCGTGCCATATACTAGTACAAATTGTCCATGTTGAGTATGATGGTGATATGTATATAAAATGTACCTATTTCACAATAAAATTAATTTTAAAAATACAGAGAACTGATTGAATGTGGAACCTAGAACCTGCTCATATTGTAGGTTGCTAAAGTTGTGCTGTCACTAATATTATTAGCACTGTTAGGCAGAGAAGCTGAGGGAGCCAATTTCCGAGTGAAGCAACCATTCAAGGAAAGAATCCGTCTCAGCCATGTGTAAGTTAACTTGCCTGGATTCATTCAGGCTGAGACTCCTTTCAACTGTGCAGTTAGAAGCACCTCTTCCACTTTATTCACCAACCTCCCAGCAACTTACTAAGATCCTTGTTCTCTTGACCATCATTTGATGTCACCTCCTAGGCAAGGCCTAGACAGAACCATCTATTCATTTGTGATCCATTCATATACTAACAAGACCATCCATCCATCTATCTATGCATGTGAGTGTGTATCTACTCCATCTAGCCATCCGTTCACCCTACCCACCCATCTCTTATCCATCCATTCACTCATCTTCCATCCATCCTTGCATCACATGAACCACTCATGCATGCATCCATCCACCCATCCACTCACACATCCATGTCATATGTACTAATATGTGTTATGCACCAGTTCCTGTGATAACACCTAGAAATACAAGACTGAGTAATAGGATGGGCTTCCCTTGGGGAATTCAAAGAGAGTATAGCTGGGTAGCACCCTACCATGAGGGAGTAGCAACAAAAAGAGCATCTGTTTCATCACAGACAAACATTTCTCTATGAGGTGTCTATCTAGTCCAACTAATCAGAGGGGCTTCTGAAAGGAAGAACATCTAACCTTTGCAGAAAGAGAATAGATGAAAACACAGGGAAAAGAGCTCACATGGCCAAAGGGATGACAGAGAGAAGTTTGGTGTTCAACTATTGGGCAGAGTAGGACGTGAGGATGCAAAACTTTGACCATCATGTTCCCAGTGTCTACAGCTGTGCACGCTGTGGAGGAGTTGTGCAAGGCAGTTACATGTCTAACCCAGGCAGATATGAAAATCATGGAAGTGGATGCGATGGTGGAGTGTGGAAGATAAAAGGGCAAGGAGGGTCCATGGAGAAACCCTAATATGCATATGGCTGATGTGGCAGGTGATCCACCTCACTGCACAACTTCCCAGGCCCTTGGGCACAGGCACAGCTGATGCTCCCCCCGAGGTTTGAGTGAGGAGCCAGTCATTCAAATGAGGAGGAATAAAGATGCACCCTCCCCCAAGACTGGCATTCATCAAAGCTTTCTGTAGCTGAGGAAACCCAAGGCCTACTTGGGCTGGGTTGGCCTCCCACAGAGACAATGTGGAGGAATTCCTCTGCCTGCAAGGACTAGCTGAGCTCTGAGATTCCCTGGTTTTAATTGGATAAATAAATTATGATATACTCAGACCGTGCAACTCACTGCAGCCATTAAAAAGAATGAGACAGATCTATACGAGTACTGACATGAAATGATATCTCAGAATATGGTTAAGTGAATATAGAAATGTCTGCATGCACACATACATAAATATATTATAATACAAACTTGGAAGAGCTTAGGCCACACTGCTGGGGAGGCTGGGAAGGAGTAGAGTACTCACAGCACCTGAGTTACGTGCACGAAGACATATATATATATATACATATATATATGTGTGTATATATATACATATATATGTATGTGTATATATATATACATATATATGTGTATATATACATATATATATACATATATATATATGTACATATATACATATATATATCCGTATATATATATATATTCATAATGAGAAAAAAATGGTCATGATAAGTAGGTGAAGGTGACACAATTCTGATATATCTCAATGTCCAGAGCCACTTTGAGCTGTCATGCCCAGCTGGGGAGTCAGTGACAAGGGGAAGGATGTAGAGAAGGGACAGGCATGGAGGTTTCCTGAGGATGTTAGATCAAATTATTGTGAAAGGAAGAGTCCACATGGCAGTAATAGGGAGCCATGTGGGGTGAGGTGGAGAAATCACATTAAGAATCAGAGGAAATGAAGGAGAGAATCTATAACAGGAAACATGTGACCTATCGTCCAAATTCAGAGACCACAGCAAGAGACCTAAGGGATCAGGATGAGCTGGGTCTCACCCACCCACCCCAGCCTCATATTAAATGTGTTGGGCCAGCCCTATGCTTCCAGGGAAGGTTTGACAGCTAACAGTGGCCTTAGGGACTGAACACAAAGGCATCATCACTCTCACAGATGTGACAGAGTGTGTAGCTGGGGGCCCAGTAGCTAGGATATAGTAGCTGCCTCCTGAAATTAGCCTGGATGGGACCTTTGGTCTGCCAAACATACAAGCAAACAAACATTTGTCCCTGGGTCTGACTGCATGCTCGGTTTGAGGGACACAGGAAGCAGGCAGAGAGCCAGCTCTCCAGCTCTGGATCCCCATCAATTCTGAAGTTGTCATCCCACTGCCCCGCTTCTCCCTGGTGAAATCAATCACCAACATCTCATGTGGAACCTCAGCTTCCAACCCCTGGCATCCACCACCTTCCAACTGCAAATGAGCCTGGGTTTGCATGCACCACTGCCATGTGCAGAATGCTTGACAGCTAGTGGGAACAAAGTAAAAAATGTCCTGCTCCAGACAAGTAAATTAGGCTGAATGATGGACAACATTTCTTAAGAGGATTTGCTTACTAAACCCAATGCACCAGGATCGTGCTGTTGGCGGGCACCTGCATCTGTAAGCCCAGGACAAAGCTGGCTGCAGCGACAGAAGGTAGTGGCTGGGCAAAGAAGGTGAGTCGCATGAGCAGGACTGGGACCCACTTAGGCAGTAGTGTAGCCTGGGAAGACACGGCACTCTCTTTTCTGATATTCTTTTTCCTTGCCACCAAGAATAAAGGCATGAGATGATCCAGCTCAAGTGCCTGACTAAATAATTAAAAGTCAAACTTAGAATATTTTTCCCTAACAAGTCTCAGACCATATTGCACAGCTCTTTGTGAATACAATGATCTTTTTTGGAAATAAAACTAAACCCCTGTGAGCTAGAGAAGATTCAGGCATGAATGTGGAGGCAGGTTGCCTAACGATCTTCCCAAGCCCCAACCCCAGTGGAACTCTCATGATCAGACCAGAAGAATGTAGACACAGAGACCTTTGTGACACTTCTGAGACCCACTTGAGGCTGGGACTGGGGCATAGGTAACAAGCCATTTACATAGGGTGCTTAAGGAAGCACCAAACATCAAAATTAAAATTAATGCTCCAAAGTGAGAATGACTGGAGAGTAATCCATGATGAACCACACAGAGTATTAAACAAAGATAGGATCTGGCCCCATATTTGCACAATCTGCTTCACTCATCTTTCCCTGAGCAGCCCTGCATTCATCCTACAAGAGACACCAAGGCATTTTTGACCCTGGGTTCTACCTGGCCCATGTATGAAATCAAGAAAGGGGCACAGATAACACGTTCACCAAAATCCATGTGTTGAAACTTCATGGAAACACCACTCACAGGGACCCCAGAGCAGAAATAACTAAAGTGCTCATCAGCAGTAAGGAAGGTTAAGCACACTGTGGTCTGTTCAATCTTCTGTTCTCCATTAAGCTCAGCAGGGAAAGTGCACCAACTATTGCTGCACACACCAGGCAAAGAAACTAGCCAACATACAGAGAATGACACAAAACACCACCTGCTATGGTTCCACCTAGAAACACCCAAAAGCTGACAAGACTACCTTTTGGTATTAGAAGTTAGGACAGCGATTACACTGAGGTGTCACGCTCAGAACATGGCTGGGGCATGGCTGTTTGTGACTTTTTTTTTTATGTGGCTGCTGATTTTATGGGAGTTTATCCTGTGTAAAAATCTATTCACTTGTACTTCTTTACTTCCAAAGTGAGATTCTTCAAGATATACCGAATAGTGAAACTGATGACAGCTGGCATACTTGCACTGGTGTGAATCTCTCAAGGCACCAGTCTTGGTCCTTGCTGTTTACTTGGAAGAAGTACAGTAACCCTTCCCAAGACTGAGCTCTGAGGGAGGACCTTTCCCTCCCCCATGTCCTAACAGGAGTAAAGATCTGGCCTTCGGTCACTAGTCCTTTGTGGATGGGTGTTAATAAAAATGGAATGTTCTTTCCTGAGGTCTCCAATCCCTGGTTCTATTAGGATTTCCTTGAAAATCAGGCTCTTTTGAAAAGACCCAGGATTTATGATTCATGGGTCATTTCCATGGTGACAGCAAGAGCTAAACCTCTGAGCTGCTATTTCCTAAGCCCTCTATCATGTTTAGCCTGACCAGGAACCTGAGCTGTTGAACACGATTGTATTAGTTTTCTATTGCTGCCATAACAAATGACCATAAAGCTAGTGACCGAAAACAACACAGATTTATTAGATCACAGTTCTGGAGGTCAGAAGTCCAGGGTGGGCCTCACTGAATGAAAACCCTGGTTTTCCAGCTGTACTCATTGCTGGGAGCTCCAGGGTAGATGATTTTGAGCACATGGAGAAGGGACAGAACACAGCTCTGTGTGGGGTGAAACAAGTTCTTGTCCCCTTGCTGGCTGTCAGCTATGTGGCTCTCAGCTCCTAGAAAACTCTTGCCCTTGCACATAGCTACCTATGACTCAACCAGGTACAGTGTGTCTGTCTTTCTTAAGTATCCATGTCTTAGACCATACCCACAGGAGTTCTCTTGAAAGAGATAGTTCTAGCTTGAGCTATCAAAGGTCATCAGATTGGGCCCAGTTGGATAATCCAAGACAATGTCTCACCTCAAGGTCTGTGACCTCAGTAGCATCTGACAAGTCCCTAGAAGAGCCAAACCATTTTTCTAAGGCACCACTTCTGACACCAGATGGATAGGGCTTTTCCCCTCCCTCCAAAGCATCCTAGACAGTCAGCCATTTGGCTTAGTCCTCATATTAACTGCCTGGGGCCTGTAAAGCACCCACAGGTGGAGGGTCAGTCCCACAAGGTGGATCCACATCAGGGTTATAAATTGGGGTTCCACTCGCCTCTCCTTGGGTTTTGTGATTATCTAGAATGGCTCACAGACTCCAGAAAACATTTCTTCTGCTTACCATTTTAGCATAAAGGATACAACTCAGAAATGACCCGGTTGAAGAGATTGCTAGAGCAAGATATAGCCATGGAGCATGGTGACTCCACACTCCATGGCACACATTCTCTTGGCACTTCCAAGTGCCCCTCAACTCAAAGGCTCCCCAACCCACTAGTTTGGAGTTTGTGTGGAAGCTCCTTTAGGTACATATGACTGATGACATCATTGGCTATTGATGATCGAACTAAATCTCTCTGAAGATCAGAAGTTAGGTATAGATATTGCAATCCTCTGATCATGGAGCTGGGTTTTCTGCCATTCATCCCTATTCTCCAAAGCTGCCTCATTGGATAAATACAAGGACGGATGAATGGAGCTTTTGATGAACAATTCAGAAGCATCTGTACCCCCCTCCCTCAACATGGTCCCAGAGTTTAGTTTGTGCCTGAAACCAGGGTGGAAGGCCACATACAGATTTCTTATCATGTCACTTTTTGCCATGTCAGGTCACATATTCACAAGGTCTGGAAATTATAGCCTGAGTACTTCAGAGAGCCAGTATTCTATCTTCTATTACTCTTAAAATTAATCTCTCCTCCTATATTTTATATTATCTCAGTCTTTTGCCACTCAAAAATTTTCATGTTCATTTATTCCAAAGAAAGAAAGGAAATAATACATGTACAGGATATTTCTCTGAGGAGCAGAAACCCCCTCCAGTGGTTTATTCAGTCAATAAATACTTGATTGCTGATCGCATCACGCTCAGTTCTGGGCACCACGGACCTAGTGAGGAAAATCTCTGCCTTTGTGAATTTCCACTGTAGTAGGATGGAAATGATCACAGATAGGAAGCTTCCAAAATAGTTCCTAGTGAAACTTGCTAGGTCCTTTCTCAACCACAGTCTGAGCTGTCTTCTTTCTTGACAACAATCTTTCTTGCAGCTTACAGAGTTACTCAGAGATAAAGGATCTAATTAAATCATATCTAAGTTCCTAATCCACAAAATGTTGAATATAATGCTGTTGCTTTAAAGTTACTATGTACAGAGATACTTATTACATAGCAACAGCTATCTAACACACGCATTGTGTCTGATGGTGATTTCTCAGTAGAAAAAAAGTAGAGCAACAAAGAATAGAGCATTCCAGAGAAGACCAGGGATACATTTTGAAAAATAATCATATTGGAAAATTCTGTGTGATATCATAATAAATATGAGGTTCAAGAAAAACTTCTAGGTAGCTATAGCTTTTGAATAGGATGGCTTCTCTGGCACAGATGAGCACTATCAGCAGGCTGGGAACTGTCACGCACAGTGAGTTAGTTTCAAAGACACAACCTAAATTCCTTTACTGTACTTTATTACTCTCTCTGCATGATACTCCCTGGGCTCTGTTATCACAGCTGCTACTAGAAATTCTCTGAGTTTTATTAACAGAGTGGTTTCTCGCTGTGGTATTATATAACATACCTTGTAGATCTGCCTTCATCTATATGAATGAAGAATTCCATATGGATTAAGTTTTCAAAAGAAGGGGTTCCCATAAGAAAGATCTTCCTTTCAAAATGTTTCGGATATGATGCTTCGGATGTGATCTTGTTTAATAAATGGTGGGGCTATAAAAATAAACACACCCGTGGAAAGGCAGGCAGATCTTGCCAGGGATATCCAATGCTGTTTTAATATGCAAATTAATCTCTAAATCACAGTGTGCTTTAATTCTACAGATTCTGATCCTCCAATCATGAAAATTCCTCAATTATTATTTTTTCTTATAAATTACAATTTAAGGTTCTATATAGCAACAGTGGGCCTGCAAATATTGATAGATATAATTCTTGGTCTTGCTTAAGACAGGAACTTAAGTGAGTGTAACAATTTATATGATTAAATAAAAGCTTCTGAATAATAATAATAATAATAATAATAACAATAATAGTAAAATCATCTTCCTTCTATCTCCCAACCCTCTGAAGTAATTTCATGCCTCTACCAAAACATAACACTAGTGACTATCTTTGAAAAGACCTAAATGGTGGCACATAAATTCTCTTTCTTGCTCCTTTACAAAAAGTGTTTCAGAAACAGGCAAAAGATTAATTGATCTCTCCATGCCTCTCAATCCTCATATTTAAAACAAACAACAACAAAGGAAAAAAGCTATATTGTCAGATTGTTTCCACGGGATGTTGACTGCCTCTTAGGAGGCAGCCCCCAAGATGCTTGTCTGCTCCCCAGGGTGGATCTAGCAACCACGCTACGCTCTGACCTCTCCTCACTCCGTGTGTCCCTGTCCCTGTTACCCCCCTGTGTCTCCCAGGACACCTGCAGGGGCACTGCCGGTTGTGCAAGAGGGGTGAGCAGAAGGGCACACACCCTCCAAGACAACTCCACTTATTAAAATTATGAGTGTCATGCCAATACCCACTCAATGCAGCTGTTGTGGGCTGGATGGTGGCTCTGTGCTATGATCCTGTCTTAGCGACTTCTTAGTCACTTTCTTGTTGCTGGGATACAATACTCAACACCTTCAACTTCAAGAGGGAAAGATTTATTTTGGCTCATGCTTTTAGCCTATGGTTGCCTGGTTCCACGGCAGGAGGGGTATGGTGGGAGGGGCTAGTAGAGAGTTGCTCATGTCATGGCTGTCAGAAGCAAAGAGCTATAGGAGGAACTAGAGGAAGATAAACCCTTCTGGGTTAAGCTCCAGTGACTATGACGTTTTGTTATAGCAACTTGAACCAAGACATTGTCCCAAAAGATACATCCTGAGCCACAGAATCCACAGGCCTTACCTGAGACCTTAAGGCATATGAATAAATTAGGAATCTTGAGTAATATTCTCCTGGATTTTCTAAGTTGACCTTAAATACAATTATATAAACTGTTAGAGAAAAGCAGAGCTGACTTAAAGATAGAAACACAGAGGAGAAAGTGACAGGAAGATGGAGGAGAAAGAGAGCCCCAAAATGCCCAACAGTAGCCAGGATCTGAAAAAGGCAAGAAACAAGTTCTCCTCTAGGGCTACAAAGGAAGCTGGGTGACGGCAGCACTTCAGCTGAGACCTCTGATGTCCAGCACAGGCAGAGGACAGATTGCTGCTGCTCTGAGCCACTCAGTTTGTGGTAACTGGTTACAGCAGTGACAGAAGCTTACTCCCATGAAAGGAAGAGGAGGGAGAGAGAAACAAAACAACCCTCCCTTCACCAGCCCCGATAGCGTGCTTCATGGGACAGTGTCACCTACTAAGTGGCTCATGCCCTCCTGGACCTGGCCCACCCTTGCTGACCCACAGACTCCCAGGACTTGGTGCCTAGAGGCTAGTGACAACATGACCTTCCTCTGCAGAAGTGCAGTCCTCACAGGTCACACCCCATACCCCCACAGTTCTGCAGTCCTCAAGGTTCTCCTCTCCCTTTGCATTAAGGTCCTGTCTCTTCATACCAGCCTAAGATGATGAAGTTGGCTGATCTCCTGGAGAATCTGGTTGGCTCCAGACAGAAACAGGACACAAAAGGTCTGTCCCACCTCCTGGTGTTCAGATCACACTCATGGGAAGTGTATTGTGCCCACAGAGAAGCCTGCCTATGCCTTCCCAGGGCTTCTCGTTAGAAAATGGAGCGGGCACCTGAGGCTGCAGCCTGGGGTCTTGCTGGAAGCTGGTGGATCCCTGCGGCTCCTGAGCTTCTTGAATATAGGGATGACCAGCCCCTCTATCTCAAGGGAACAATCTCCACTGCTGGCTCAAACACAGCAAATCTGGTTTGGGGAAAACCACCCACAGATTGCCAGTACCATCTGGTTAGCCAGGCTCTTCAATCTCTGACTCCATGTGGCACATACACTTCCCATGGCCACCAAACAAGGTGCCCTTGTTAGGGGCTTAGCACACAGAAGTGTGGGTCTGCTCTGCTCTGGAAGCCAGGAGTCCCCAACAAAAGTGACAACAGGGCTGCAGTCCGACTGGAGGCTCTGAGAACTTGACCCACATACCTTTGCCAGCTTCAGGTGGCTGCCAACCTCCGGGTCCCTGGTATCTGTGCTGCCTGCCACCTCAGGTCAGCCTCTACCTCGCTCCTCACCAGTCATTAGGCCCAGAGCCCCTTTAACACGAGGTGACCTCGTCTTAAAGAACCACATCTGGAAAGATCCCATTTCCACAGAGGTGACTCCTGAGCATCTGGCTCTGCATTCTGGCTGCTGCTAGTCTACCTACAGTTGGAAATCAGTTTCTCTGCTTTTCTAGTCAGCGCTGAGTCTAGGACCCTTGACTTCACCTTGGATCATGCAAGGCCACATTAGGTTCAAAGACGGTAAGATTTTCCTGATCAGTAAATTCTTGCTACACAAATCTCACAGGGGCACCTGGATCCTCTAACTTCAGCGCTGATGGTGAAATTATGCTGAGTGTCAGAATTACATCAAACAACTGAACTTATTTCCACCAGAAAAAATTTGATTATTTCCCTTTGATTTACATGACGTTCTTTCTCTTTCTCCTGTATGTGCTGACTTTGAGATCCCCTTTGGCACTGGACGATGAGAAGCAGGCTGTGTTTTCAGTGGGAAAGAAAACTTTCATTATATTCAATGCTGTATTTTTCTCTCCTTGATTTGAATGTTATAATTGGATTGGTGAGATATTTATTAGGACCTCTCTGGTTTTTTTTCTCCCAAGTGCTTGAAGGGTGTCTCTTAATTTGCTTCTCTCTTTGGACTTCTGAGAAGTGGCTGTGAGGTATTATTCCCAACAAAACTCATTTCTTTCAAACATTTATTTAAAGATATCATTTTCTTAATAATTCTAAGGATAATTCAGAATAATTTCCACCACCACTGCAACTTTGAACTTCAATGAAATATATGTCACCTGCGTCCTCAGCCGACTCCCTTCCCATGAATTCGGAGATGTAACAACTTGAGTTTCTCGCGCAGGACATACAGGAGGGTGGACTGGCTGTAAGATTTGGATATTTCTGTCAGTTTGACCCCTGACCAGCCTAAAATAAGTGGATTCTGCTTAATAAGCAACATCAAAATTTTGAACCCTCAGATCTATCTAATTGTCTCTCTCTTAGTATGTAGTTCAGGCTGGCCTATAACTCACGATGTAGCCCATGCTGTCTTTGAACAAGCAGCATTCCTCCTGTCTCAGCCTCCTGAGTACCGGGATCACAAGTGTGCACCACCATGCCAGGCTGTCCCATCTAATTCTTAACCATAAAAAGAACATGTACAACAGATTGAAAACTGATTGAGTCCCTCAGTGTTTGCCTATGGAAATCCAAGAGAATGCTCTGGATTGGTGGAAATGTTCTGGTTTTTCCTTGAGGCCCTGTTTACATAGGGGGAAACTGTGCATCCAGATTCATTAAACTGTACACTCAGTCTACATGCAGTTTAAAATGAGTCATTCTGTTGATCAAAGAGCTACCTGCTTTTATCTAGAGATTTACTTCACCATTATGAAAATAGTAACCTATCTAATGCATTTAAGAATTGTCTTGTAGGAATGGCAGATGCAGGGCTGCCATGGCTCGGAAGGTGCACAGGGCTATGGTAGCAGTGTACAGTCACGTTAGAGTAGATTTGTGGCTGGACAAGAGAAATCATCATATCTTGGATGAGTGCAATGAAGAATATCCAGTCTTTGCCTAAGTCCATCATCCTTCTTGTAGTTTTGTTCAACAGCCACCTTGTTTGTATTCTAAGTGTTGACTCAACAATTTTTATTGAGTGTCTACAATGTTACAGAACTCTGCTAAGCAGCTAGACTCTCTTGTTAAGTCCCTTGATATATCAGTGCCAGAAAGCGACAGGAATTTATATGATGGAAACATTTTATGAAAAGGAGCCTACATTTTTCAAGAGCTTTTTAAAAAGATTGATATAAAAATATTTACTGCAAAGTTAAAGTAAATAAAGTTCGCAGACACTGAAAACCTAAGCCTCTGCAATCTGCAGTTTAAAGCCCCTTCTCTTGCCTTTCAAATGTGCTTCTTCCTTGGCTTAAAATCAAGGGCCCCTGATACACTGTTATTGATCATTCTACAGGCATCACTGTGCCTGGATTCTCTAACTGTGCTCACCAGAGTGTTGATTCTTCTTTATCTTTGCCTGAAGAGGAACTACTTTGTTTTCCCTTCTTAGACAAGGAAAATCATATGACAGATCCTGCTTCCTTTTTCACTCTGGTTACCAGGAAGCTCGGTGCCAAATGTGTGGCCCAATCAGAGTTATTTTGTGAAACTGTTGTGTCTGCACTTTTGCCTATGGTCACTCCCTAATCTTGGCCTTTTTAAAAATGATGTGCAAGTCCATTAAGTCCATTATTATTTTATTTTTGGTTAGTTCTTTAGGAAGTTTGGTTTCTGCTTCCCATTAACCAGAAATTACTAATGAATATGTGAAGTGAATTAAATCTACAATTTCTTTCTCTGACCTATTCAGCTGTTTCACTTATAACCTTTTAAATATTTCCTATCAGAGGATGTTTCAGATTTACATTTCCAAATGTGACTTCTCACCTTGGGTTTGAGTAGAAGCTGAGACATTTGACTTCCTTCCTAGAGGGAAGCAGGACAAACCAAAATGCTACTGTGAGCCTCTTTTCCCCTGCCCCTCAGATGTATTAAGCCTCCCCTGACACCTTCCCTGTGCTTACCCTTCCAGGAAATATGATGCAGCAGAAGACCCGCAAGATTTGGATTTAGACAATGAGGAACTCAACTCCAGCTCAGCCTCTTACAGCTCCATGACCTAGACAATGACTAAATTCTTTGACCTTTTGCTTTCTTAGCCAGAAGGGAATAATAAATACCTCACTTGATGGACTGTGTGAGGATTCAATGGTAACCAGGTAGAAAGCACAGAGTGCAACTCTAGTACACAACCATCACTGGTAATTTTCGATCAAATGGTCAGGGGGATGGATGGCTAAATGGATGGAGGGTGGATGTAAAGGCTGGCTGGAAGATGGATAAATAGATAAATTGGTGATTAGATGGATGAAAGGGTGGCTGGGTGGATGGATGAACGATGGATGGCTTAAAGTGGATGAATGAGAATTGAGTGGATAATAGATGGATAATGGGCAGATGGATGGATGGATGGGTGGATGAATACAGCGTGAATCTCTGCCCCCAGCAAAGCCATACCATATGTTATGGTGAAGGGTCTCTTCTCTGTACTTTCTTGTCACAGCCTGGAAAGCATAAGACTCCCTCTCCTTTCATTCTTTCCAGCTGGTGACAAGGCTGTGCTTATATGCACACGTTCACACATTTACACACACACACACACACACACACACACACACAGAGTGTGTGAGGTTATTATTCTGTTTCCTGGGGACTGACCCATCCTTTCCTGATGTTGCTGCTGGATCTGCATAGAGTCTGATGCTTGGCAAGTTCAGACCATCTTTTTCACATCTCAGAGAAACACAACCCAGAGGATGACCAGGAAGAAGTAGGAGCATCACACACAGGGCTCTCGCCCAAAAGCAGTGTGATTTGATCAACCCATTCCTAAATTACAATTTCTAAGTCACAGTATGAAGGAGATCATGCTGCATACCAAAATTTGTCTTCTATACCAGTGGCATTTTTCTTTCCTGAAAAACAACTCAAATTGGAATGGAATCCAGAATTTCAGATTACAGACACCTTGTTCAGTGCTTGTCTTCCCTGCACGAGCAGGGACCGGGGCTTTGTACTGCGAGGGAACGATTCTAGATCATTTCATGTGTTTTTGAGGCTGCTTCATCTTTGTCCCTCAGTCATGGGACAGGGGGGAAGTTTGTCAAAGGAGGAAGATTAAAATGTATTTTAAAAGGCCAGAGAAAAGGGACCCGCTGTGCCTAGGGAAGAGCTTTCTGATCACTACTCTGTCCAGAAACTCCTGCTTCCTGTCCAGGCTATAGAACTGGGACAAACACTCTCAGTAAGCCAGGAGCTGAGATGAACGAAGGACACAGCAAGGGCTGTAGGACACCCCATGTGGGAGTCAGCACAGGGTGCGAGACCCACGGTCACCAGGCCTGCAAGTGTGGCCCAGACACCAGGGACATGGGACCGTTGGGGTCTGCACAGGGCATATCTGCAGCCAGCCTGTTGCTCTCAGGACCCAAGGCCATGAGGCCATGTTGACAGGACTGAATTAAAACCCACATAGGACCAAAGAAGTAGAAGATATCTAGACAGAAAAGGTATCTTGGGAACAGGGCAGAGTTCTCAGCTGTGGCCAACAGTTGTACAACACTGAAGAAGGAGCTGAAGGAGAGAAAGAAAGAAGAGTAAGAGAAGGAATATATGCAGAGCAGAGGGAAAAGGGGAAAAGAGCACATCCTCAGCTGCAGGATACAGAGAAATGGGTCTTCAAAGTGGCAGAGTAATATGGTCCCTGGTGGTAACAAAGCAGTAAGGAAGAGACATCTGCACTTCCCGGAGTTGCATCAGTGACAAGTCAAAGAGGTAAAACTCAGCATTGACCTGGTCACACCTGCTGTCTTAAGTTTTCTCTTTGCATCTTATTTTCAGACTGACCTTCTCATTCGATCTCTTCTTTTAGCCTTGTTTCATTGCTAAGTAAGCTGAATCTCAGCAAAGACAAGGGCTTTGATCTCTTGACCCATGGTTTTTCATTTCCTGGGGGAAGGACTGAGTTCAAGCCCAGAGTATCCAACTCAAGTCTCTACACAGGACCAATTCCTGGAATCAAGGCAGCAACTGAAGAGCCAGCCCCATACCTGTGACAGTCAGGGTCTTCAGCATGGGACCATGGAGTCACAAGGAGGAGAAGCAAGGGAGGATCTGAGACCCCCGGAAGCACAGGCCCAAGGTGACGTGGGGAGAGTGAACCCAGATAAGGGGGGATGGACAGAGGGCATTAGGCGGAAGCAACGCTCCTGTGTGGTCCTCTATATGAAACAGCACAGTATTGGCACATTTACCCGGGCACCTCCTCCCAAGCACAGGAAGATCGTGCTCAAAGAATCAAAACTCAACAAACCTGCTACATGTGTTCAATGCAAGAAGCTGCACGTGAGAAGGCATGGGCTGCATGATCCTGGAATACACACGGATTACTGAGCACACATTTGTTTGTTGGTATAAGGAACTGAAATGGGCTGCTCTACTGCTGAGTGACCTCCCCAGTTCTGCTTTTTTTTTTTTAATTTCTAAAGAGTTCCCTTCAATTGCCCAGGCTGGACTCGAGCTTGCACTCTCCAGCCTCAGCCTCTCAGGGCTGGATTTTGCAGGCTGTGACACCATTTACCGTTCTCATTATGCTCTTGATCACCAAGACTCGATGGAGACAAGTACGGCCCCTGGTGCTCTACATGAAGGCAGAACAAAAGCAGGACAGTGTTTGAAAAGGGGAAATGGAGGCCTGACCGGCCTGGGGTCCAAGAAAGGCCCACAGCTATGGCTCCAAGGAATGGTACGAGAGGAGCAGTCAGCACAGAGGGAAAGCTAGGGCAGGGCACACACCCTGCACCCGGGCCTGGGAGGAGGAGAGGCTTTGTCTCGCTCTCTCCTGTTACTGGCTTTGCCAGATCCAGTGTTTACACAGCTTGGCTGGCGAGTGCCTTGGCACTGAGGCCCTTGCTGGCTAGGGGTGCAGAGCCCTGCTGGGCCTCAGAGAGCAGCCTCCAGGCCCTGCTCCTGTCCCCCCACCATCCTCCCATTCCTGGCTGGATGTGGCCAGGCCGGAGCCAGCGTGGGGCAGGAAAGACCTGGGGATATTGGCCAAAGCCTCTGCTCCCTTGGCTGGAGCATGACATTCATTCCCAGCGGGGCCCCAGGCCTGGCATCGAGGTTGCCTGGCCTTTGATTTCTCTGGGGACGTGTGTGCTGTTTTAGCGCTGGCTTGAAGAGGGCTCCATTCTTCCACTGAAGAACCGCGCTTGCTCTGTGTTTGGAGTTCTGATGAGCTCTGTTGTCGGGGCCTCCTGGGTGTCCACCGTGAGAATCCACTTAGCAGGGGGCTGGTGACCATAGGTCAGTGATGACAAGGCAGAAAGCAGACAGAAGGCTCAGAAAGGCGATACAGCAGCGAGGATGGGCAGGACTGCCCCGGGTTGACTGACTTATGGACACAAAGTCAGGGAGGAGGGGAAATTCTGTGAACAAGTGTGCAAGGCCATCCTACCACTCCCTGGATGGACGTGTAGTCTTCGGGACCATCAGAAACCACGTGGGGCCCATGTACTGTCACGTCCACAAGGCTGGTGACCTAAGCACACGTAGCAGGGACAACACCACGGCGTGTGACCTCAGTCACCACAGAAGGTCCCACCCTTGGAAGTTCCCTCCACACTGAGTGCTCTCCGAGGTTATCTTGACCCATGTGGGACGAGGGCCTGTACACCAGGTAGCTGGTTCTTCCTGCACACTGGTGCAACTCACTCACCCCAGATCACTACTCTCCTGGTGTGGTGTGTGTGTGTGTGTGTGTGTGTAGGAGGGGACCCTTGGCACTGTACAGGTAAGTTGCTATATGTAAGGGGCTGGGTCTATCAGTGCCCTCTGCCTAACAGAGGAGCCTAATTAGGAGCCCTCCATCCCCACCCCTTGGCAGACATAGTACGCCGGGGTGGGGTGGGGGCAGGGAGCAGCCTGAGCTGACTCAGGAAAAGCTCCGCATGCACACAGCACAGTGGTGATTTTTCTCTGCCTCACTTCTGTGTCTCTCTCAGATGATATATGAATTGCCTTATTTACCTTTTCCCTTCAAACCTTCTCTTTTATTATTTTTATTAATGTCATGCCAACCCCCTGAATAGGTGTTTCCTGCAAAAAGAAAAGAAGGGAGAAAAAGAAAAGAAAATCACCCCAACAGCTCATTATCATGGCAGTGACAACACATATTTTTTAAAAATAGTAGTGTTTGTGTGTGATATGTGAGGCAGACAGTGAAGCTGAAAGGGAGAGAGAGAGAGAAAGAGAGAGAGAGAGAGTGAGAGAGAGAGAGAGAGAGAGAGAGAGACTAACGTGGATTAAGTTATAGGAGACTCCAAACTCTGAAAATAAATAGAAATAAATTTAGATCTTTCTTTCAGAAAAAAGTGAATTTCCCAGGAAAGTTTTTATTATCTTTATTAACAAGAAAATCACTATTACATTGAACGTATTTTAATTTGAAAAATAAAGAAGATACAAAATGCATTTCAGTCCGGGGGAGAGAGCTGCAGTGGCTCTGTCTGTGGGTGTATTAGGTTCTGAGAGCGTGGGCCTAGCACCTGTTGCTGCTGCTGCTGGGGGCACGTGTGTGTGTGTGTGTGTGTGTGTGTGTGTGTGTGTGTGTGCGTGCGTGCGAATACCTTGGCAGGGACTGTGCACCCAGCACTTCCCATTCAGAGGGCTAAAGAGTCTGCAAAGTTCCCTATGGAGCGAGTGCATCTTGATTTACAGAGGGTAAAACGGAAGGACGTGAGGATGTGAGGCTGACAGAAGCCCCGTGAACGTGCCACACAGATGCCCCAGCCTTGGGTCTCTTGGGCACCCACTCCACATCGCCCCATTGGCTTCTGTCTATGAACATGAGCCACCTCGATTAGCTGTGACAAAATAGCCACAGATTGACACCTGACCAGGCTGCTGCTCCGCTATAAACACAGCATCTCAGGGGACAGAGAGAAGCGAGCTGTGCTGTTGCTAGCCTGTCACCCAACGCAGATTTCTTCTCCAATTTCTCCAATGTGAGTTTCTTTCTGATTATTGCCTGCAATGGAGAACTTCCTGCCTGTCCCTGCACAGTTCCACAGTCCTCTCTGTCACGGCCCCTCTCCACCCTCGAATCCTGTTTCCAGTGCAAGTTGTCCCAGCTTCCTGGACTCTCCCTGCCTGAAGGCACAGAGTATTTCGATCCACCAGTTGGTTCCCCACAAGCCAATTCCAGGACATCAGCAGTTGTTTCAAGGTGGCTGCAAGTCCCTGGCCAAAGGGAGCAGAACCTCACGGAGCTGTGCTTCACAGGTGGCCTTGGGGCCTGGGTGCATTTCCAAGCCAATGGGGCAGAGGGCTCTGCATTCCTCAGAGATGTGACCAGGGCCCTGCAGCGGAGGAACCCCGCTTCCTGCTCTGAACCCCTCCCTGGGGAAGGTGGTGCCCCTCTGCTTGGCACTGAGTACTTCTTCAAAGATTCTGGAAGGTGAGAGTGGGCCATCTGTGAAAACAATTCCTCAGTAGCTCCCAGATCATCTATATTTGAATGTGAGGAATGTAACGGTAAAAACTTCAGAAAGAAATAGATTTGCCAACTCAGGTTTTGTGGCAGGAAAAAGGCGGCTTTGTTGGCATTGATTCATTCTTCCAGCCACTGAGGATGGTTGGTGACGTGTTCCCAGGAAGGTCTCATGCCACCTGGGGCCTAGGTCTTACCACCCCTTTGAACATGCACGCCTGCATGTCACATGTATGACATGGTCAGAAGGGTCATGCAGTTTGTCCTCAAGCTATGGTGACCTTTGGGCTGCATCTGCCCTGGAGAAGATGCTTCACCTGTCTCTGCCTGGAGAACCTAGAGGGATGTGGGGATATATGTGTGTCATGTGCAGCCCACACTCTCCCACCCATCTCACCCCATAAGACCAAGTGCCACAGCTCAGGCCACAGGTCCAGATATCTTGCTTCAGATGGCCAGAGCTCACAGTTCACCTAATGACCCACAGAACAGACTTTGAGACTTGGACTCCTGAGTTTGGACCTGGCTTCTGCAACTCACTGACTGTGCGTGGTCCAAGGCTCTTCAGGAAGCCTCACCAAGGGTCCTGATGGAGGGGAGCAGAGCTGTCCTTAGCACTTGGAGCCACACAGGCACTAATTCCCTAAGCTGCTCCTGGAGGGAAGTAGACTCCAGGAAAGGGGGCTGTTCAGGAAGTTTCTGTGTCGTGAAAAGCCAGTGCACAAAAGGGAGGGTGGCAAAGCACTTTGAACAGTGTATGAAGTCAAGTCACCTGGGACACGAATCCCAGTTTTACTATTTACCAGTGAGTTACTTGGCCGCTCCTGGCCTCAGGCTCCTAATCTGTAGAGAGGATCAAAACCCCAGTTTCATGAGCTGGCTTTGGAGATGAAATGGAGCAAACTATTACATGTGTGTGACGGAGACCTGGAGGGAAGGATGCCTCCCCTGTGTCCCACCTGCTCATGTTACTTCGAGACCAGCATGGGCCACCTCCCCTCAGGCCCAGCTACATCCCAGCATGTTCCTGCACTTGGAAACCTCCTCCTTTCTCAGCCCAGTGAGTCTCCCAGGCGGTGTAAAGCGCAATAAATCCTCGTCTAATAAAAGAATGGAATCAATGAAAAGAGCACTTCCCTCCCCTCCCCTCGCCACAAAAGTAGAATGTTTGATATTTGTTTAGTAAGTTTAATTTCTGAAATGTTTAACAGTTGTTTTCAGATAAATCACAGTCTAGCTTTTTGGTCCAGTTCACAGGACTTTCCATTGCATGGGGAAGAAAGCTCTTGTGGCTTAATGGAGAGCAGTGAATGTGCTCACATTGTCTATTCATAGTGGTGCTGCTGGGAAGGGACCAGGAACATGGAGCTTGTCAGACTTCTCATTACCTATCATTCAATGTGGGACTGAATCCTTTTAAAATGGATTGTTACTCAACCATTTTTGGGGGGTGGGGGAGTGCTTCACAGGTGTGGTTTCATGAATAATAGCTTTGTGAAGGTGAAGTTTGCCTAAAAATAATATAAGAGTAGTCACAGCATGGGCTTGAATACAGTATCTACAAAATGTTTCAAAAGAGGGTGTCCCAAATTCCTGGTTGGCTGAGAATGAAAGAGCACACCATGGTGCTTGCTACCCACAGTTCTGGTTTTCTTGAGCATTTGTCCTCAATGGTGTGGGCACTGCCATTTTCTTCTAGAAAAATGATTGAAAATACAGGCTCCAGTGGCACAAAAATCTGGCTATGAGAATAAGATTCATAACTCCTCTAGATAGTCCCCAACTAACCCCCAGAGCCATTCTCTATCTCTGCAGTTCCCTGTCCCAGGAAGCTCTTACAGGTTGTCCACAGCCACTAAACAGAACCATGATTTCCACACATTGGTTGGATTTGGCCAATGCAGGCCACTCTAGGGGGGTGGCAACTAAATAAGAGGAGAGTGATTTGGCTGATTTATTCTTGCTCCTTCCTCAGCTGGCCTGGGCTTGCAGTAGCTGTTTGTCTTTGTACAAGTTCCCCCATTCCCCAGGGTACTCTATGTTGTGAATGATTGGTTATTTCATTGTCCTGACTGCATCAATGTACCTCAAGGATTCTGAGAGATCCTCATACTTCCTGTGAAGCCAACACACCAATCATCCCACTCCTGCAAACCTCAGCTCCACTTTTGAAGACAGGCCAAGGACATAGCCCCTTCTTGATCCAGATGTAGAATCGAATGCCATGACTCAGCTGATGTGACCTGCCACAGAACTCGTGCTCTTACTTGTCACCGTCTTCATGGTCATGGACATTGAGTTAGATTTCCAGACTACCGATCCTCATCCCTAGTCATGACTGTGCTGTATTGATGGTTCTTGACATCTACTGAATAGTTCCAACTCTCCTCCCCTCAGACCCAAGTTAGAACAATACTTCCTGCCCTCTCTGCCCTTTAAGCACAGGTACGTGGCCTTCCATGGTGACTGGAAGTCATATCTATCACTTTCCAACGGAAGTGGTCAGAGCCCTGGTGTGATCCTCACCACACCCTCCCAGGTTGCTGCAGTGACCACAGAAGCTCAGGTAGAGCCAGAGCTCTGTCAGCTGGCATCCTGGGTGGTGAAAGACTGCAGCTCTCTGATACCCACACTGCATATGTTAAGCTATCTTTGGGGAGGAGTCATCTCATCTGTCTGACAGCAGACAGAGCTGAAGGTCTCCATGCCCTGACATCAGCTCTGACCACCCGTCCTTCCTCCTCTCTCCACTGCAGAGCTGGACAGCAGAGAACTTGAGAAGCACTAGAAGAAGGCACAGACCAGGGCCTCTCAGGGTGACTGCAGGGGAAGAGGTACACTCAGGGTCCATGTCAAGATCCTGTTTCTCAATGTTCCTGAGTGAATAACTTTCACCAATTACTAGGCTTTAAGGATGCTTAAAAAGAATATCAATTTTAGTCCACCTTTGCTCATAGCGAAGAAGAAAAGCTGCCAGATGCTAGAAGCAAATACAAAGTTACATTTTGCATAAAATTTCCTCATAAAAACCAAGTAAGGTAGGTACTATTGTTCCAGTCTACAGATAGGGGACTGAGGCCCAGATAAGTTAAGTCAATATGCTGCAGTCCAAGAGCTAATAATGGACACAGTGAGAATAATTAACATAACTCATGATTACTTTAGCTGGCATTCGCCTGGTGCTTGCTCTCTACCAGGCACTGCTAATCTGTGGATTAAGGCCTCTGTGATACGCTTATGAAAGGTGCCTATGGAGACAAAAATCTCATTACTACCATTTGATGGATGACAAACTGGGTGAAGCCCTGCCTTCATTTTCCAGAATCTTCTCTATTATGCAGTGTTTCCCAAACTATGTTCCACTGAGTCCACTCTAGAACAAAGGAAGGGAAATCAAAAGGTCTGATGATCAAGTTTTCATTCTTATTGTAGAGCAGTTAACCCCTTCATCGGTTTTGTTCTTCTTGTTTTCTATAACATGCTCTTTAAACACAATTTTTCATTGCTAATATAAGACTGAGGATTGTTGAGTCACAGGTACCTTCCTGAATGAAGTCTTCAAGTGTTCTATGAATGATAGGCCCAGTTTCCTTTGTTCATGGCATGAAACACCCTCCTTTTTCTTGAAGGCCACTTGGCATTGGAAGATACCTGCTGGGTCTTTATCTACTGGTCTATACCATAGATTCTAAAACTACTAAAGTCTGAGTTCTGATCTTAGTTCTTTGCTCTACACCTACGTGAGCCATATTTTCCCTGTCACATGAAAATCGAGTCATTTCCTCCAGGCTCTGGTCTGAACTTACCAAATGATAATGATGGGCAAACATCTTCATCTAGAGCTAAAGCATTGCCTAATCCTAAGAGCCGTCAAGGCCAGTGGTTAGCCACACACTCGACCACTGTGTTCTTTCATTTAATTATATATTTTCCTACCTCAGGTGGCACCCCAAGGACACTGAAAGTACACATACTTTTAGTAACTTAAACCACAAATAAAGGTCAGAAAAATAACCATGCCGAATCTGAGCTGTCACCAAGACTCCAGGACAGCGCTTGGGGTGTACTGTACACTTAATCTTTGACAAGGAAGTCAGGGTGCTGAAGATTCATCACAATAAAGATTCAAGGGAAGGTCCTTTATAGAAGAACATACAACTCTGCCTTTAATGTCTGAGAACATCAAAGAACTCTCCCTAGAGCTTCAAAAGCCACCACCTGTGACCCCCTCTGTGCTACTATCACATACTTGCAGCTGTATTAGCACTTACTCAATGTCATACATCAGTTTATTCCATTCTCCTGACAGAACTATGAGCATGTTACAGTGTTCCACTGGAATGATGAGGAAATAGAGACTTAGGGAAGGAGATATCACCTGGGGAGTTCTAAAGCCAAGGACATGCCAAGGACATCCTGATGGGTCCTTCAAAAACCAATGTGATACCTTTCTGTGGTGCTTTCATTGGATGGCTCTCTGGTAATGGAGAAGAGATTGAGTATTCAAGTTTGACTTCCCTGTATCCTGAAAACCAGCAGGGGTCCTCTAATGTAACAGCCTTGGGCAGTAGTGGCTAGGAACAGCAGCTCTGCCTACAGCTCATTTGTATTTGATCATGCACCTGCTCGGAATTGCTGCCTGACTTTGGAAAAGTTAGTTGGCCTCTCTTTGTGCTTCTGTTTCAGTATTGTCTCTGAAGTAGTGATAATAGCATATTACATAGTCAGGTTATGAATATACAAAACACTGACACATAGCACGTGCTTTCTAAGGCTTAGCTAATATTATTAACTCTGTTAAGCCGCAAGGACTGCAAACTCCTGAGAGTGGAAGACTCATGGATCTCACACTTGGCAGATGACAGCTAATATTGTCAACTTGATTGGCTTGAGAAGAAGCCTAGGAGACCTAGGAATGTGCTTAGCCAAATGCACTTTGGGTGTGTCTGGATGGGTCATGGGCGTGTGACTTTGAGGACTTCATCTGGTTCCTGAGCCCTTCCTCTCTAGCTCATCCTCTCCCCTCTGCTTCCTGGATGTGAGGGGCTGAGCAGCTTTCTTCTACCATACCCTTCTGCCATGATGCTTCTTAGAGCCTGGAGATGAGGGACTGAGCCCTCTGAAAAAGTGAGCTAAAACAAACCTTTCCTCTTTAAATTGCATATGTCACATACTTCTGAACCAGACGCAAAAATTGACCACTATAAGGTGTGATAATACTGCTGATGACATTTCTAATGCTTTATAGTTACATTCTCGTACTCGAGGGAGGCTCTTCACACCTGCCTTCTTGGTTGATTCTCTAAACTCCCTGGGGCAGCACCACTGCAATCCTCCCCTTGAACGTGTGAGGACCAGAGAGGTTCACCAACTTGCTCCATGCCACAAAGCACAAACTGTCTGTATACAGCTCATTTAACAGCCCGGGTTTCAGCCCTGCCTGGTCCCCACCTCAGTTCTGGTCCTGCAATTAGGGCCTCAAGAAAACTGATCGCTAAACGAGGAGTTGTATATAATACGTGCATTGCAATATTCAGAACAAAGAAATGGTCAAAGGAAGCTCCAACTTGATGACTTAGCTTTTATCTGCATAACTCATATGCAATACTGTATTGTATAACAGAACATAAAACTACAGTATTTTGCTGCATAGTACAATCAGCAAAAATAGCAGTACTGTACTGTAGAAGAGGCAATCATAAGGCCACTGCCACTCACATCCCTGCACTGTAAGTCTGAGTAGCAGGTGGGAAGTCCGAACCATCATTTAGCAAGGAGCTCATTCAGTGAAGAGAATCCATACCCGAGTCTGTTACCCTGAACTCATCAATCCCAGAAACAGTCCTGTTGCTTCCTCAGACAAAGGTGTTTTGACGTGATGGAGTATGAAGGATCCCAGACTCAAAAGCCAGTATGATAGCCGCGAAGGCCAGGCTAGCTCTGCCTCATCTAAACAACATGCCTGGGGTGTCTGCCCCTGTCCAAGGAGACCTCAGAGTGCCCACCTGAGTGAGGGTGTGTTCTGCTGTCCCTGTCCTTCTGCAGGACCTTCTCCAAAGCAACCTGACTCAGCCCTGCGCTCTTCTCCCGCCCTCTCTGTAGCAGAGCAAACCCAGGTCCCTATCTCTTGCCATCGCTAACCACCCTCTGGCCTTTGGGGACCAGACAGGGCTAAAACCCGGGTGGCCTGGCAAGAATCCAAGCCTGGCAACGTTGCTCTCAAATACCCAAATTTCCTGCCTGTGGTTTCTGCTGCTGTAATTGGGCTGTTCAGACTTCCTGTCCTAACCCGTGGGCTGGCATGACACTGCACTTCTATGGGACCACTGGGCTCACGGTACAGGTAGCCAGTGCAGTCCTGAGGCTCATGGCCATGTGGGAAATGCAACTAAGGCTCTGAGCCCTCCTGGCTACTCTGCTTCAGACATGGTTCTCCTGGCCAGGCTGTGCAGGCCAACTGGGCAGAGATAGGCTGGAGAGAGGAAATTATACATAACAAATACCCATGCAGTGAGTACTCATACTGTGAACACAGCTCTTTCATTAGGAGCAGTCTCTTTGGGGCAGTGATGTTCAGAGATGTCCCTGACCCAAGGCCCCAGAGCCCTGTGATGTCCTCTGCTACCACCATGGCCTCTATTCCAACTCTACCCAGCACCTGGGGGACATGATCAAATTCTGACCACATCACACTCCTGACTCCAGCCCAATAGGGCCTTTGATCCTGCCCAGAAGTAAGAGTGAAGATCTCTCCATGGCTGAGAATCCCTGCAGTGTCTGGCCGGACTCCTCCCACGTCACTCCAGGCACACGAGCAGCTCTGGCCACCCTCCTGTGCCCCCCCCCCATGTTCACTCTTCTGTCTCTGACTCACATATTCTCGAGACTGGAGAAATTCCTAATCATGGCTGCTCTTAGTCCCTGGTTTGAAGCCTGCCTCCAAGAGGTGAGAGAATCGAGAGAAAAACACTGCTGCCAATACAGGTGGAGCAGACAAGATTCCTGACTGTGGCACCCGTCACACCAGATGTAAGTCTGAGCAACGTGTTGGGTGGTCTTAGCCAAGTGTGTCCACTTAGTTGCACCTGGTTCTGCAACCGGAAGTGAGGTGGGGACTGCAGGCTCTGCTGTGAAAGCCTGCCCAGCTCCTGCGAGTGAGACAAGCTCATAAGGGGTCTCCTTGTCTGGGCTTTGGTCTCACAGTCACCCACAGGCTGAACTCATTCCAAAGCCTCACTGTGCACATGGGAAGCAGGTCTTCTTATTAGCATCACATTTTAGACAATAAATTGAGACGCAGAGAGTTCGAGACACTAAACCATGATCATGGTGCTGGTAACCTGGGAGACTGCCTAACCACATGGGATTACTTTGCTCTAAGGTTTGGTGCGATAATGAATTAATGCAAGAACTCATGGGTAGTGCTTGGATATTGTTTGGGGAAAGAAGTGATACAGCCAGCTACAGAAAACACTTTGGTGCCCAAGTCTCTGGGAGTCCCACACCCAAGCAGGCACTTCCCCCATTTACTTTCAGTTAATAAAATCATAAAATATCATTGAGTGTTAATGGGACCCCATGAGGGTTAATTACATGGTGGAAGATTGTCCCCCAGCTCAACAACTGTTGGTTTAATAGATGTACCTTCAGCGAAAAGTACATAGCACATTGATCTTTCAAAGGAAAAGTAAAGATCCTCCAAATGCAGATGAGGAAAGGGAAAGTCTGCACTCAGCGTTTCCCTGCCACTAGCCCTCAGGACACGCTTCCTACAGGCTCTCTGGGCTCTTCCTGTTGTGGACTCTGGAATTCTAGGGCTCAAGGCTTCCAGCCAGAACAGCTGCCCAACCACCCTGAACAAGAACTTCCTTCCTCCTTCATTATCTGTTTCCCAGAAAACAGCAACAACAAAACCCATTTTCCTACCCTGTGCTAGTGCCTACCATCAACAAGAGCCACATTGGCATTGGCTGTGTCTTCCCAGCATAAGAACTTACCCTAGCTTGTGTCTCTGAGACTCAGTTTCCCCATCTGCAAAATGAGGATGATACCACTGATTTCAGGATAGCTCATTTCGAGTGAGTACTGAATAAATTCTAATATGAGCTACTGGTTTTTGTACCCTCCTGTGTGAAAGAGATACCACCCTATGCAGCTTAATAAATATATCTTTATCTTAAAATCTTATGTGATAGACATTAATCATATCATCTTCCAAGAACAATGCTGGGCTCCAGGTAAATAAAGATGAATAAAATGTAACCACTGCCTTCCAAGGGCTCAACTTTAGTTGGAGAAATAGGCGGACAATGGCACTTGCAAGAAATGGAGCCAGTGGCCCTGCTCTTTAGGAGCAGACAGTCAAGCCAGTGCAAATGCACACGCAATGCACATATCGGAAGGCCAAGTTGAAAGTGTGCTGTGAGCAGGGTCCCAGCCAAGTGCTCTGAAAGCAAAGCCTGTGATTAAATCAAAGAGGCTTCTTGGATTGAGATCAGTCCAGCGATGGCTGCTTGCTGGGGCTTTGGGCAAAAGTCACTTAATATAGCTGAATGTTGGAAGGCTGAATTTGATTAAGGTTCTAAATGTTCAGAGCTCCTTAGAGATACTTGTTTCATAAATACCACACAGCTAGAGGACTTGAAGTGGTAACATAACCTTAGGAGCACCACATTTTGATTCCCACACTCCGTCGTGGAGACCTGACAGCTTCTGTCTCTAAATCTTCTGCTGTCCAGGCAGAAGGATAGAGCAGTAGAAAAGGATTTTGAGGGTTTACTGAATTATAACAGCACTGAAATCATTGTAAAAATTCTACACCCAAAAGATTTCCCTTCTGGGAGCTAATTGCTTTTCTTATTTTCTTGGGCTTTTCCCGATCCATTGGTCACTATTGTTTGATGGAGATACTGTTGTGTTATAGCATAAGACTTTCACATTGCAAAGCTCAACTGGAATCTGTTTGATTCAAGTGCCTATTCTCCCAAGCATGCTATTCTAGAGAAATTCTCTTCATGGTAGAGAAGGAGAGATGACGCACTGGGGACTTCTTCCTTCCAGTAGGTAGAAGGAATTCCCCCTGTGGGGACAGGGAGTCTAGAGTCCATTTTCCATGCACAAGACCAGACTTTACAGGGCATGAGAGCAACACTCTGGCAGTCCTAAGAGAACTTTCACATACACTACTGATTTCAGTTTTCACACCAATGCATGAGCAGAGTTGATTCATTCCTTCTAAGATATTTACTCTTGAATACCCACTGAGGCCAAACACTTATTTTTCTGAATGATAGAATTTGACTAGTGGGTGAGAAACACTGGCTGTCCTGATAGTTTAATGAAGCAAACAGAGTGGTGTAAACTCCCCCTGGGTGTCAGAGGAGATCATTTTCAGGATTCCCATGAGTATCCAAACACTACGATGCTCAAATCTTTATATAAAATAGTATAGTATTTGCATATAATCTGCCTACCACCTCCAGTGTACTCAGAATCATCTCAGATGACTTATAATACCACATAAAAGCTACATAAGTAGTGGTTACACTGTATTGTTTAGGCAGTAATGATAAGAAAAAGGTCTGTACATGTTCAGTACAGATGAAAAATTTTTTTTCTACATTTTTTGTATCCGCAGTTGGTTGAAGAGAAAGATAGGGACTCCCACTGATATAGTGGGTAGATTGTAAACAGAATTAGAAGGCAAGATAAGGTGATCTTTGAAACAGGTGACAAGAGAGGAGAGCTCAACAAATGTGCAAAGAGCTCTGTTTTACAGAAGGAAACAGAAGCCCAGAGTTGTAGCTCACTCACATTGTCCTCAGCAAGGTCTGTGAACTAGCACAGTCCCACAGTGAAGAATTTGTTAGGCCAACAACAGCCAAAATAAAATGATTAGTTTTTCAACACTGAAGAGATGTGAAGTTGACTGTGGCTTCTTTTCTGTCCTTTGAAAACACACTTGTATTTAATTCCTTTATATTAATGTACTTGTACAACTTTTTAATAATGCATGGACGCTGCGCTCACCCCCAAACATCTGCATAGTTGCGCACACACCTACCTGGGGACACTAGGACTCCCTAGGGACTCCAGCCACTTAGGCCTTCCAAGGCCTTGGGGGTGGGGGTTCCTGGCATCCAGCTGTGCCCATCCGAATCCCCAGTTGCTTTTCTTCCTTGATAAACAGCCTGATCCCTTCTCTGGTTGGTTTCAATGGGTGAGCAAGAAGCCTGGAAAGAGATCTAACCGACTTAACCCTCCCTTCCGCACGGGGACTTAATTTGCCGCATTACCGGAGGGGGGGGGGGGGCGCCGAGCGATACCTTCTTGCTCGGATTTCCTGCTCCTCTCTGACCCATCTCTCCTAAGGATTATGCCTTCCGCTGGGACTGGACTCAGAGGCCCGCTTTTTAGATGGGGATTTATTTGAAATGGGCAAATGAAACTTATCTAGCCATTAGCGTGTTGCGATTATTCCTGTCTGGTCAGCCAGCTAGAGATCCCACAGGTTCAAGCGGGCCATCCCACATCCACCCGTGATGCTGGAATTTCCAGGGCCAGTGGAACAACAGGGGCATCGTGCCCTTCCTCTCTTCCTTCCCTGGCGATTCAACTCGGTTGAAACATTGCAAAGGCCACTGTGATTATGTGGTTTTGTTTCTTTGTTTTGAATCCTGATTTCCTCGATAGCTAAGTGTCGGCAGATACTTTTTTGCAGATACGCATTATTTCCCACTGACCAAATATAGAAATCACGCAGCTATCATCTAGCAAAAATGAAATATATGTCATTACTTTCTTTCCCCCAAAATCTTTATCCCATTGGATATGGGAATTAGATAAGATTAA
Organism: Petromus typicus; assembly: GCA_004026965.1. Taxonomy (NCBI): domain Eukaryota; kingdom Metazoa; phylum Chordata; class Mammalia; order Rodentia; family Petromuridae; genus Petromus; species Petromus typicus. The sequence goes on from PVIR01000019.1 coordinate 220,599, forward strand.
GTGCTTAGGCAACATCAACTTATGGGGTGGACAGATTCTGTGCTGCTCGGCTGTGTCAGGACAACCTTTATATCTGCTTAAACGGAAGACAACGTGGCCAACACGCACCCAGGGAGAGCTGCATGAGGCTTGCTTTAAGTAGAGCGGCATTAGGTTACTTTAAGGTGACAATTTCTAAATGAGAGCAAAACTGTGTAATAAGATTTAAAAAATTGGACCCATTCTTAGTTCACCAGCTCCCCAGCCAGTGACAAAATATGCCATTAGTGGCCACAGCACGATTCTGAAAATATACCTTCCTTACGATTTAACGCTTTTTTTTTCCCTGTGAGCTAAAAATTACAAAGCCCCGGATTTCATCGCTCTTGCAATCTATTCTTTTCCCCTGACTTCCTGTTTTCATGAAATTTTAATCAGGCACTTAAAATAAATAGCTATGCAGAGCTTCTCTGCCTCCCCCAGTACCCGGGATGGATGTTTTGGGTAAAGTGATAGTCCAGAGACCTTGAGAACAGTGAATCCCATTCTGACTTGGCAAGACCACAGAAATTAAAACATGACTCTGTCCACGGCGGTGCCCTGGAGGGGACAGAGTGGCCCTGGAGGACCAAACAAAGACATAGTATGCTGGACTTTTAAAAAATTATTCTTTTTCCAAATATTGACAGCATTTCGATCAATTTGGAAGGCAAATAAGACAAAACACAACTAAACTATTCCAGGAGAAAGACAAACAAAAAGGAATAAACTTTTCAAATCTCTTTGAAGGAGAGAAATTAATCATTTAATATAAGTTGTTAATTTTCATTGCTAATGATGATCAGCAATAGATACCAAAATCCCCATATTTAAAACCTGCCAAGACTTTGGGTTTTTTTATTTTTTTACGGTCTGATTGTTTCTACAAACGATGTTATAGGCAGGTTTAATACTTGGGCCACAACACCAGGGGTGAATGTCCTTTCTAGTAATAACTTTAAGCTTTGAGGATCAAGAAAGAGGTGAGAATGTTAGGGAAAGAATATGGCTACTACTGTTCACACTCTGGCTCATAAAGCCCTAGAAACCTGGAAATGAGATTGTTGGAAAAAAATCAACTTCCTTGCCGTAAGCTAACAAGCTTCCATATGACGGCAGGTAAACAGCAAGAACATTTCATTTAATAAAAATAAAATGAAATGATATGATTTAACATCACCCCACCTCTGTGAACCTGCACAGACTTTCTTCCGCCCCTTTTGTGAATCAATGCACACTAACTGCGGGTTCTGCAAAGGACCGAAGTGGGCAATCCATTAGCGCCTCTCCCTCCCCCTGGAGGTCTAGTGCCTACTTTAATATTAGGAGGGATGGACCCTCTGAACTAGTAAATGTTTTATGGTGGGCTTCACTGGACAAAAGAAACAAAACTGATGGCAAAGAGCCCCAATGTGCAGCATTTACCTGTTTCTGTGGTATAAATTCTTCCACCATCACCAATTCCAAGCGACTGAGCTATTGTTGAATGTGCATCTGATGGATGTACAGTAGCATCTATTACCTTATTGTTGGTAATATGGTGGATACACATAACAAACAGATAGACAATAGGCTAATATCAAAAAGAAAATTTTGAGTACTTAGGACATTTAAAAAAACAAATGTTTTTGATTGTAGGTTTACAAGATTTCATTTTAAATGATTGTTTTGTATAACAACTCAGAAAAATTCTAAGCATTCCACAGTAGCCTCTTGTGAGTCTGTGCAAAGGTATTGCAACAGGTCTGGGCTGCAAGGAAACCTGGCCTCCAAGTGCTATACTTGGAAATGGCTGTTGTCATCTGTGGTAGTAAACTTGCCTATTTCCAAGGATACATCATATATGGAATTTATACTAGTTTGGTCTTTGTCCCGCACCAACATTTCCCCAAAATATGAATTACCACCAAATACCAATGATCTCTGGTTGTCCTTGTCATTATTTCTGTTTTTATATAGAATTTCATCTCTTTTATTGTCTCCAAAAATATCTCTAGGCTGGTTTTCTTACCTTGTTTAAGTGGGATGTCAATAACCTCAAGAAGAGAAAAATCAAATCTCTAAACCAAACAAGTTGTTCAGCTTTTTGGAGTCTGCCACCCAAAGAGTTACCTTTCCTGCACAGCCAGAGGATAAAATTCCACTAGGAGGAAAAAAAGAGTCTAAATTTCTATCAGGTTCCTTTCCCTCTCCAACACTTGTCCCTCTCACGAATGAGAGTTGTGGAATACTTCAATCGTGGTGGGGGTCCCGTCATCTGGCTGTAGTCATGAAAGCTACCCTGGAAAGAGGTTTGGGGAAGGGAGGTGGGTGAGTAAGGATTCTCACAGCAGTCTGAAGAAGAGGTGTCGTCAAGGCATTTGCAAGAGCCACCTGAGAAGGCCTCTTGGTAAGATGGTGTCTGCCATGTGTTGGTTCAAGACCAATAGAGTAGGTGTGAGCCTACACACAGAAATTGAATTTGAGGATTCAGTTCAAGTGGCCAGAAAGCTCATGTTCCAACAGCTTTCTCTGCCTCCCTTAAAATCCACGGCCATATCCAATTGTGGGCTCCTAGCAGCCTTTTCCTCTTCTCTTGGCAGTCCCAGTCAGCAATGCTAAGGTTTTCTGGAATGGCACCCATGGAGAAAAAAGCCAAGCGCCTGTGGTTGGATGCGTCTCGCTTCTGTGAACCACCCACACTATCAACAGGCACCGTCCCAGTGGCCGGGAAATCATCCTGCTCTTGGCAAAAACTTTGCCACTTGGGTAGGAACTGAGCAAAAGCATCCAAGGCAAGCAAAACTGAGCAAAGCGAGGCTCTCTCTGCTGAAACCCAGATTCAGCATGAAGGATCTTGGCAGAACTACAGCTGGGCCAGGCCCTGGTTAATGTCACGACCATATCTCAAATAACCCATTCTCTTAATAAAACACAGTTTGACTTAAGGCTCTGAGATATCAATTTGAAGGGAGAAAGCAAGCAAGAGAGGAGCCAGTGGAGAGCCTTCAACTGTATTAGTGCTCTTATTGAATGCATATGCGTATGTGCATTTCTGACAGAATAATCCAAAACTCTGAAATTGAAATTGGCTGTCTTTGGCTTCTTTATTTACAATCACTAACTACTCAGGGGTTCTCAGAAATGCAGAGATTTCTTGGAGCTGATTGCCTGCAATAATGTGCCTTCCCTTCAGCCCCATCTAGGCAGTTGATGGCCCGGTGCAGGATTTCCCTGCGTTTGCATATTTATAGGGTCTCCTCCAGCTCCACTGAACAGAACTTGGTGCCAGAAGAAGGAAATCAAGCTGTCAGTGGTTTCTATTTTCGTTCTTACCTGTAGTCTTAGTAAGCCAACCGGAGTTCTCCCCCCCCTCACCCCCCTGCCGCCAACTGAGAATAAAACTGCTCTATGACTCGATTGCTACATCAGGGCATCCTGAGCCAGAGGGACATGTGAGCAATGGATCGGATGCACTGCTGGAATAAGAAGTTCAAACTCCACCTGGAGTTCCATTCTTTACTTCCTGCTTCCCTTGGGCAAAAGCAGAGAGGAAGGTGACCTTGGACTTTCATGGGTTTGACCTGTCTCCATCCTTGTCTTGCTGGAAGCTGGAAAACTACTTGGCCATCCTGAGCCTGCTTTCATACTTATCAATAAACAAACAAGTAGAAAATGGGAAAATGAAAAGAAAGAAAGAACTTCTCCAATGGAGAAAGTCAAGTCAAGTGTAGTTAGCACTCTATGTACCATTTTAGCGACTCCCTTTAAATCTATAATTATTCCAAAATAAATGTTTTTAAAGGGATCATTAATAATAGTAACAATAATAAATTTAATCATATCTCAGAGGGTGTTTTTGGAAAGGTTAAATGGAATAATATATGTATAAGTGTCTAGCAGGTGGCTGACATTTAAGGAATGTTGGTTGAGCACGTAGATGGGAATAGGGAAACTAAAAACTCAGTTAATGTTATTTTAACTTAATTTCAGACAAGGGATGATTCAGGTTATGTTCATCAGGCATCAAGAGAACATTTTCCTCTTAAAGAGCCAGAATAATTGTAAGGAGTCCCCACTGGTGGCTTCAAGAGTGGCCCAGCTGAGTGGATTAGTACTGTGATGCATTTATGGATTTATGGTAGTCCCGACCTCAAGGCCATTCTAGAATACTTTCTTTTAAAGTCCTGTTTTGCCTTTACCTTTCTTCCCACTTGAGGACATACAGCAACATTCCCATCTGACCCATGCAGAAAGAGATAAAAAAGATAAGTGAGTTTCCTGAGGTCTTACATGGACCCCTGGGCCAGAGAGTTGATGGAGCCTTTTCTACCTTTGGTTACTTTGGTTGCCCACCTACCTGGACCCAAAGGACAACTTCAAATACAAAAGTTCAAAGACACTTCAGGAAACAGATGTAGGTACACTTTTGGTATCCCCAAACGCTGGAGGATAGGTCACAGTTTCAATTGTTTATATTTTAAAATATTCACAACACATATCATCGACTATCTTGAAGATAGGGCTCAACTAATAATAGGACATCTATGTATGTGCCATTTACTTTATATGGGTACCTTATGTACATGGCTACAGATGACTGGACAGTTTTAGTGCTTCTGTGTTTAGAACAAAACATCACATGAGGTCAGGTATGGTATTTTCCTCAACATTCAGAGTTTCAGGTTTTAGACCATTCCAAATTTCTAATAGTCAGAGGAAGTAGAGTCAACCTGTTTTGGGAAGCACATGAATCATATTTTTGTAAAATACATTTCAATCCCTTTGGAAAATGTATATAAGTACATTAAATGAGCAACTTGTTGTAAAATAATTAAGAATTCTAGTAAGTTTAGAAAGAGTGTTTTTCTTTCCTTTATACACAGCAACATGAACCGCTGCATGGACTGGTGTCATAAAACATGAACACAAACAAAAAGATCTAAATGATACTAAGGGTTTTTCTAGTTATTGAGTTTACTCACCTAATAATTATTATTTTCATATTTGATTTCCTGAATTTTTTAAGCTTTTTCTGACAAAGAAAATTAATAATTAATTGTAGTCTCTCATCTTTCTAAATTACGTATGGCTCCCTCTTTGCATAATTAGGACCCTGAAGAAAGTAAGACCACAGAGAGAAATGCTGGTTGATTACCCTTGAGCCACTTTCCTGGGGCCGAAAAGGATGCTTGAGTCTGCCCAACTTGTATCTGTAAAGGAGAAAGCATTAGGGGAAAAAATGCCTCAAAAGAAGGCAACTGAGAAGAGCAGAAGACTTTCCCTGTCACAGAGATTTTTGCTAAAATCATAACACGAAGCTCTATATCCTAACACTCCTTCACCAGGTGCCTGGGTGGTCAGTGGGGTGAACAGTGTAGCTAAAAGGCGGGTTTGGTTGTTTTAGTTCTATTGCTGTGGAGCTTTTATGGTCATTGTGTGGCCTCAGTATTTCTCAAGGAGGAGGTCCAGGTCTCCCCAACCTCAAAGGATTAAATAAATGACAGGCAGAGGACTCAGGTGAGACAGCCTCTAGTCTCCATAATGTTTCTTTCTTAGAATGATCTTGGGAAGCTTGCTAAGCTAGGGTTCTCTGATCTGTAAAGGAGAAGGAAATAAGCACAGGTATGAGGTCCCCAGTCTCCCCACAAGTGTTCTGTGCCCTACAAAGTCTTGGAGTGGATAGAATGCCCCTGAGTAATGAGGAGCCCCACATTTGATCACCAGATAAAATATAAGTTTCCCATTTCAAAGTGAACTTCATATAAACACAAGAAATTACTACTGTACTTAGACACCAATTTACTTATATTAAAATTATATTTGTAATTTATCTAAACTTTGAATTGAGCTGGGTTTCTTGCACTTTGCTCAGTTGAGTCTGACAATTCTAGCAACACCTGGCTTCCAGGTTATTTGGAAGGAGTGTGGGGTGGACACAGATCCCGTGAGGTCTGGGAACAGCCCAAGCAGAAGGTATGGCACACAGGAAGTCCATTCTGCCAGGTTCTCATCTCCCACACATGCAGCACTGATAGGCCACCTGGAACAACTCTTGTGGCAAATGAGAGTGTTGGTCCTTGAGAAGTAGCTTGCTGAGACTTTTATTAAACAAAAGAGAGAAAGCAAAAACAAATGTGCAGTGGATGAGCAAGTGTTGATTTCAGAGATAGTTTATTTCAGCTCAAATTACTAAATCCAACAGATTTTCAGTTGTAAATAGCCAAAATCAAGTTTTCTCTAATCAGAAGAGGACTGCAAATTATGTGGTCTCTCTGGCAGAACTTAATTCTTAAGAAAGGATTCTCAATGTCCATTGTGATCGTAACATACATATAAAATGTACCAAAAAATTAATTTTAATAAAAGAAAGAGTTGACTAAGTAGTCTAGTCAGATCCTCAGGAGAAATGAGGAAAACCCTTTCCTGTGTTCTTTTGGGCTTTCAATAAAAGTTGAATTGTAATTATATGAGAATCAGAGATCCTCATTTGGCATGGTAGTATAGAAGGCACATGATGGACTCTGTGTGTGTGTGTGTGTGTGTGTGTGTGTGTGTGTGTGTGTGTGTATGTGTGTGCGTGCGTGTGTTGTGTGTGTGTGTGTATGTATCCACATATGTGCAGTGTAGACCAAAATAACACAAAAGAACTGCTTACTACCCCAGAAGTCTTTGAAGAAACACGTGGATCTTGCCTGGCTGTTCCCAAGTGGCCAGCATGACCATGTGGTCAGTACCAGCTTTACACAGTTAAAATAAAGAAAACAAATACCCAAATATCCAGTATCATTACCGCGAGCTGGCCTGTGGGTCTTTGCCGACATCTGAACTGCTTCACATAACCTCTTGGCCTCTAAAAATAGCTATTCTGTGGTACATATAATTTTTATAAGATGACTAATGCAGGAATGCCCTTTGGGATAACTTAGTGTCTTCATTTCTCTCTTTTCTCTCTATATTTATCTATGTCTTCACTGGCCTCTTCGTATCCAAGTGTAGCCATGGACTAAGAACATTAGCCAGGAAATTATCTATTCCTTAAAGACTCTATCTTTGTCAACAGAAGAGACATTTGTATGTTTTTAAGGAGAACAAAGCAATAGTTGTAGATGTGATTTTTGTGTCTCTGTCTCTAAAGATCACTTTTCCTAACCAATGGCCAAGGAAGAGGGCTTCCAGCCACCTTGTCGCTTCACTGTCTCATACAAAAAGAGTCAAAAATAGAAGTCCAAAACAGACCTTAATGATCCTTACATTAAGGCTCAGTGCCCTTAACCCCAATAAGAAGAACAATGTTGTCACCCATAACCATGGGAATGTGGGGTTGAAACTGTTCTCTATAAACTAGAACAAGCGAGTCAAGGAGAGAGAGAAAAAGAGAGAGGAAAATCGGAAAAGAATCTGACATGCGTTTGTGTTCCTTTCATCACTCACCAGGAGCATAACCCGATCTTTTGTCAGGAGTTGAGGATTCCAGAAACAGAGCAAGATCTCCTAGGGGGACAAGTAACAGAGATGCATTCTTCACTTTCTGTCACCTTTATTTCAACGCTGGCAGCCGAGTGCCACTTAACTCTAGTCCAGGGTGACTTAACTCTGATCATGAAGACATGAAGAGATAAATTTCCTACCCAGCGGGTGCTCCCTTGGGGGTAACACTGTGCCTCCTCTATGGCTCAAAACAGTAACAGCTTAAGGTCTGCACATGAATGGGTCCCACCAAAGAATTCAGAGCAGGGTCAGGAAGACCTGAGACATCCAGCCCTTAGTGACCGACACTCCCCTGGCTGCTCTCCTGAGGCCTCCCTGACACCCAACCCAGAACTTGTCTTACAAGAGCTCTCTGACTCCAGCTGCATTTTAACTACAGTCCTCTGAGGCAGGAGAATACACTTAGAGAGGCGGCTGGCTCCGAGCTGGCTCTCAGAAGAGTGGCTTGGGGACAAGCAGTGAGATTTTCCTTTCTAACCTCAGAAGTTAAGATTGAGTTTATTTTATTCCTTCTAATAAAAACAGAGCTCCAAAGTAATTTATTATTTTTTCTCTTCATAAAAAATTACAATTCGATGGTAGGCACACATCTCGTTCTACTTCTCCCTGTGTGTCATTTTTCTCACTGTATGACCATGTGGTTGTGATCTTGTGAACAAAAAAATTAGGCCAGCTGCATGTCTGAATTTAGGAGGGAGGATGGCTGCCAAAGTGCCTGAGAGCTGCCCTGGAATGCGGAGCCATGAAGCTCAACAAATACCCACATACAGATGTCTTGACACCGGCTCCATGATAGCCTTTACCCCGGGCCTGCTGTGCACACAAGAGCCCATTACATCTACTCTAAGGACTGGTGACACTGCCCACCACCTCCTTTCAGACCTACAAAAACTCTAGAGCATTTAGAAAGAAACACTCCGCCTTTGAAGCAGACTCACCCCTGAACTACCTGAACCAGTGTCTTTGTCTCTAGGTCTCAATTTCAATTTATCTGTTGGGGATGATGACAAGAACAGTGACAAAAATACCACCTCCTTTTGCAAGCTGGCTTCAGGGACTCCATGCACTGTTCACCTGGAACTTCCACTCTTGCTTCCAAATCTGGTTCAGAGACGCTGATACTTAGGGCAAAGTATATCTTCAACTTCACATTTAGGATCAGCCAGAGAAGGCAAGGCTCTGTACCTCCAACCAAGAACCCCCAAATCTGAAGGGCCCCAAGGGTCAGAAGTTTGCTTTGCATTTGTATTGCACTGCTAATCCTGGTCTGCAGGGCCAGTGGAAGTGGTCCTGTCTACATGGTGGAGACTCTTGGTGATGTTAGCAGTTGGCAGTGCCATTGTCTGTGGCATCATCACCTTTTTGTGTGGCTTCTGAGTTCGCAAAGCAAAGGAAGAAAACTTCCACCTTAATTTTTAAGCACTTCCCAGCAGAAATCTCATGAGTTTCCTCTCCTTTTATTTTATTTGTCACAGCAAGTTACCCGACTGTGGTGGGTGGTCAAGAGATGTACAGAGACACCTTTAAATCCAAGAAGGGAAGAAAAGCTGGAACTATTTGAAAGTATTAATATCATTTATCACAAATTTCTGTATAATGTGCATTATTCATGAAGGACTGCAGACAGCATTAAGCACGGCTTCTTTGCTTCAGTGATAGCTATATGGGATCTCCATTAAGAAAAGGTAGAGTTACATGTTCATTATCTGCCCACATTACTTTCCCACAGCAATATTTCCAGAATCAGGATTGTGTTCAATTCACCTTTGGTTCTATATTTAAGGTAGACAGTATGTGCTCAATAAATATCAGGTAGAGTGATGACTATATAGCAAGACAACAGAAGATAGATAGACAATAGAAAAGACTGATAAAGAGAAGCTCTTTTAACTAAGTAAGGGACTTTATGGTCCTACTAGCTATTGTTAGCACTGTATAGATATAGGCCAGCTTTTACTACCATGACCTTAAACAGTCATATCTATGAATCTATGACATTTTTGAACATAGAATTCATTGCCAATTCTGCTAATGAATAACAGCCACAAAAGGCATATTGTGTCTTTCAAGATGGTGTCCATACAGAGTCCTGTGTATTCCCACACTAGGATAAATGCACCTAACATCTAATTGGGTGTGTGGGTATGTGTGTGTGTGCACACACATGCATGCATGTGTAGCTAGAGGCTCACCATTTCTGCATATCCTGGGAAAGGTTCACTCTCATTTTGCCAAAGCAACACATCTTATCCAGTGCTAAAGTGGGTCATTTGGTGATTCTATTCAAAGCTCAGACATCTTCAAGACAGTGCAGTCATACTTCTCTCGCTCCTTCCACTTTATAGTGTCCTGGCTTCTCTCTGAGGTTGCTTCCCCAGGGGCCTCCAAATGCACAGTGATTCCTGATAAAGCCAGCAGCAGCAGTAGCCTCTAATGGTCGTGGGGTGCTTCCTGTCCTGGACATGCCAGTGAGTGTTTTACTTACCAATCACACTCTCTTCTAGAATCCTAACTTGGCCCACTTGACCCCTGGGGCCTGGCACTCAGAAGAGTCGAGTGGCACAGTTGACATCCCACAGCACTAGAGGCCACACGAGGATGCCACTCTGGTGTGGATGCCACACTGGGGCTCTGGAGCTCTGGGGCTCTGCACTTTCCCAGTAGAGAATCTTGTTGTTTGCTGCACGCAGACTTGAGAACAGATAGCTCCTAGAAATTCCTGGGATGCCACGAGAGCTGCCACCTTGAAATGTCAAAGCAGCAGAATTCAAACCCAGGGGCCCTGAATGCCAGTGAGACAGCTGGCATCTTTTTACCCCCCAAATGAGGTCAGGGATGGAACGTGAAACCGGGGAGCCTCAGTGGCGGTCCAGGGAGTGCTATCTATGGCACAGGCCCAGACTCCTGGCCGGTGTGGTTCCTATGGCACAATGTGACTCGGATACTACTCTACCCCATTGCAGAGATAAGTAAACTGATCGCAGGGAGGTGAGGAACTTTGCCCAACAGTGAGTGATCTGAAGAGTAGGAATTTGAGTCCTGATCAATCTGGCACCAACATATGAATTCCAGTTGGCACAGTGGATAAAAAACAAAAGTCATTACTTTTGTTTTTAATTTGAAAAGTAAGAATAAGGCAGATGACCAATCTAGCAGGTACTAAGATTTGTAATAAAACTGTAATGATGATCAACAAATAGATAAATCAGCAAAGTGAAATAGCTCCTAAACAGATCTCCACATGTGTGAAGTTAAAGCTCAATAACATACCGACGTTCCAGGAGGGTTGGTGACAAATGTTATCAAATTGGTTATTAATGAAAAATCAAGTCAGCACGTTATATTAAATATGAAAAGGAATTCTAGAGGTACTGAGGATTTAAATGTTCCCTGTAAAAATCATGAAAACGAAGGATATATGAATGAAAAGGCAGTTGAGCACATGAGAAATTTGTTCTAAACATAAAAGCATAGAAAGACTATATTGAGTTTGAATTAATTTCACTTAAAACTGAATATTAAAAAATATAAATATAATTAAAAGACAAGAAACAAAAGGGAATATATTAGCACAGACATGAGAAGGTTATTATGCCAGAGAGAAACAGTTCAGAGAAACAAAGCACAACAGTGCTCACAGACCAAAATGGGGAAGGAAGAAAAAGAGCAGGTAACTCACAGAAGGATCAAAATGGCCATAAATAAAATAGGGAAATAAGTTCCAGAGTAAACAAAAGGTAGCGAAACATTAAAATATCATTATGCCTGTATATCAAAGGAAAAACTATGAAATGAATAGTTTTAATAAGGTAGCTAGAGTGAAACTTTTCTTATAGAATTTGTGGTATTATAAGCTTGGTCTTTCTGGCAGGCAGTTTCATTTTATGTATTAAGTTTTTAAATCATGTTTTTGTTGGCATCTCTACTAAGGATATAATCAGAGATTTAGGCAGAGTGGTGTATAAAAATGTTCAGTATAGTGTTATCTATAACAGAGAAAAAATGTGAAATCTAAATATCCAACAATTTGTGATTACATTGTTTTATTAAAAAGTGTACTATTCAGAAGTCTTTTGGTTTTTAAGAATAATTTGTTGGGCAACAGTTAATTACATATAATGTAGTATTTCATGGAAAAATAAGACTAATCGTGCAAAATCCATGTGAAAGCCAGCATGGCAGAGCCTGTCTGTAGCTAATCAGAGGCAGGAGGATTGCAAGCTTAAGCCCAGGTAGGCAATTTAGCAACTTATTGATACTCTGTCTCAAAATAAAAATAGTTAGCCTAGTAGCTCAATGTAAAGGCTCTGGATGTAATCCCCAGTACTGAAAAAAAGAAAGGAAGGAAAGAAGGAAGAAAGAAAGAATTTCTCAAGAGCACTCATGATATATGCCAAAGAGTATGTGTGCATTAATTGATTGTAGCTGGGGGCCAGGGATTTAGCTCAGTGGTTTGGCCCCTGTCTTGCAAGCACAAGGGCCTGGGTTCAATTCTCTGGTTTACCACATACAGTACTGGGTGTGGAGACTCACACCCAGCAGCAATCAGTACCACATACCACAGTGCCGGGCGTGGTGGCTCACACCTGTAATCCCAGCACTCGGGAGTCAGAGGCAAGAGGATTGCTGTGATGTGAGCTGGAGGCTGAGCTCAGGGCCAGCCTGAACTACAAAGCAAGACCCTATCTCAAAAAAACCAAAAAATAAATAAATAAAAAATAATAATAATTGGTTATAGCTATGTTCTACAAAGTAAGCAGGGATTGTTTTTCTCTGATCAGGTAATGAGTGATTTTTACTTTCTCCTTTGTTTTCTTCTCGAAGCACCAGATGACATTATTTCTGTAATAACAACAACAAAAAAAAATTTTTTTTTTGAGACAGGGTCTTGCTTTTGTAGTTCAGGCTGGCCCTGAGCTCATCCTCAAACTCACATCACAGCAATCCTCCTGCCTCTGCCTCCTGAGTGTTGGGATTACAGGCATGAGCCACCATACCCAGCACTGTGGTGTGTGGTACTGGTTGCTGCTGGGCGTGAGTCTCCACACCCAGTACTGTATGTGGTTACCAGGGGTCGAACGTGGGCCCTTGCGCTTGCAAGGCAGGTGCCGGAACCACTGAGCTAAATCCACGGCCCCAATAACAAATATTTTTAAGCAAACATGATCAGATCAGTGTTCCCTGGGGCTCACTGCTGGGAGAAGCTCACAATATCCGCTCTTCCAGCCAAATGAATGACCTCAGACTGTGTCACAGGATCACCACCAAAGAGTCCCCGAGTGTCACTTCTGCAACACGTCACTGCAGTTGTTCAGGATGAGGTGGGGGCAGGAGACACGTGGGATGATGGTGATGCAGAGGAAGCTCTGGCCACGGAGGAGGGGTTGCAGCCTCTCTCATGGCCCAGAGGAGTTGGCCACAGGCACACCTGGACTGCAGGTAAGGTTCCAGCACTCAGTGGGCCAGCTTGCCAGGGACATTAAACTCCAGGTCCCTTGGCTGCAGGCAGTGCCAGGAGAACCACTTGCCTCCATACATGGTCTGAAGCTCCAAATACAAGGGCATCCGCTCACCCAAGCCCCACTGCCAGCTCAGCAGTGACCTGCCGGGCCGAGCATCCCTGGGGAGTCCCTTCTCCTCGAGCGCTCCACACTGTTCGCCCCTCACAGGCATCCACTGCCCATCAAGAGCTCCCTGAGAGCCACTGAGGAGCCGTACCTTCTTCCTGCCCAGTGGGTGCCATGCAGGGGTTGCCATGATCTAACAAAGGCTTAATGAGGTAAGTTATAAAAGTATGGAGGATATTTAAATTATAAAAAATGTATTACAGTAAAAAACATATTTCCATTAATCATTTTTAAAATATATTCCCTCATACACTGACCACACTCCTCCCACTGCTCATGCTGCTTCCCAAGCAGCTCTGGAAGTCCTCTTCCATCAGTGTCTTTAGTGACACCGTCATAGCTTCCTCGATGTTCTGAGTCCACTCAAAACATTTCCCCCCATTCAGGATCCTTCTGACTTGGGGCGGGGGAAAGATCCAGAAGTTACACAGTGCCAGGTCCGGTGGATGAGGTGGATGAGGATGCACAGGGACGATTTTACGAGCCTGCATTTCCGTAGAACAGCACTCAGCAGCCTCCACCGCCTTGAGCACAGCCTGTAAAAATGCTCACTTCCGCCCCTGAGGCCAGAGCAATGGACCAAGTGCGGCTGGAATGAGGAACATTCTGAGGAGAGTTCACAGCAATGTATCTTTCACTGTCATAACTTTTAAAAACATGTCAGCTCACCATATATTTTGGTCACCCTTTTGAGAAGTACTTTTTCACCGCAGAGGCAAGAGAGAAACAAGTTTGCAGTCTGTCATGGGCGTCAGACTTCTCTTCTTTGGCATGAAGGGAGGAGCAGCAACCATGTTAAGATGGTTGGAAGAAATAAAGGCGTTGGTTCATGGAAGTCTAGCAGTGTCTGGCACAAGGCAGTGTCAAGGTGACGGCTTCTGCCACTGTTAGCACTAATACAACTGCTACTGTAACTACCACTCTCAGAGCTAGTGCCATCACTTCGAATGTCACGATGACTACTACTGTCAGTGCGACATCATCCCTGTTGTTACCACTACTTATATTATCTTATTATCACTGTTCTTGCTACCACTCACTGCTGTTGCCGACAACGAGGCTACTACAACCACAGCTGCTAGCACTGCTCCTGCCAGTGTCACTGCTTCCGTGTTTTCACCATCACTGAAACCTTCATTTTCATCCCTCTGAGCAGCCACCCCACATCACAGAACGGGGTGGGGCAGCAGTAATCATGAATGATTCCAATCCGTCATCTCCAGAGGCTCTCTTGCAAAGTCTCTTGTAAACGGTGCAAGAAGTATTCTCGCCTACAACCCCAATCTTCATGCTGAGGTGCGAAGTGTGTGTCTGGTCCTGGTGTGGACTCTGGATGAAATCACTCACCACTGCCCCAGGACAAATCGGTGCTGCTCAGTAACTGCTTTCCCTTTAAGGGATGCTCAGCTGAGGCTCAGGAAATGAGGAACTCAAGCTAGCCCGGGTAAGGACTGGATGGGCCCCAGGCAGACACGATCCTCCAAGGGTGCTCACCATTGGCTAAGTGAATGAATGACATTCAGGCAGAGTCTTAGACTCTGGCTTTCACAAATTTATCTGAAGTAAAAGATGAATTTTGAGGTAGGAGACTCAACTGACTCACCTTAGTGCTCCTGACCACAGGCACAGAGTCCTGGAGATAATCCCTTACACATGAGAATGCACACAGCAAGCAACCATATGAGGGGGCCCTGGCTCCTGAAGGCCACCCTGCACAGGAATGCCCCTGGGGAGGGTGGGCAAATGGCACCAGGGAGGAAACGGAAGGCCAGGGAGTTCTGTGCTGCCACTGGCGAATGCAAACAGGAAAGCGGTTCCTGGGCCTAGAGGCCTTTGCTGGCGAGCAGTGGTGTCCCCAAGCCCCCCTGCTATGTTATTTTTGGAAAGGGCCACGTGATGAAGCCTGCTGGATTAGATACAGTCAAGGCCACTTTCCAGGCTGCTGTCTCCCAAGTGATGGGGGTCGGTCGGGCCCTAGGCCCCAAGGACCAGGCTAATGGCGGGATTCCAAATCCCAGTGGCTCCTCCCTCCCCCAGACCTCGCCAAGGCCCTGGATAACAAAGGGAAGCATCACAAGAAAGGGGGAACTGCTCTTCCTTCCCTTGCACCCGGGACTTGGGCTGTGCACACGGAGGCCAGATCTAGCGAGCTCAGCAAAGCGGCCCTGGCCGGGAGGATCTTGCAAGCTTGGACTTTCTGGGGCCTGTGCTCTGATGGGCAAACCCAATTTCCTGGGCTGGGAGGATCAGCTTCCTTCCTCTTTGGGACTTGTCCGTCAACCCTCACAACACTTGGAGACATTACACTGGCCTTGATTAACCTGTGGTGACCAAAGCAACCAGGTCAAGATAGATCTAAAGAAGTGACTTTCAAGAAAAGATAGACTTTGCATTTCAGATGTGAGTGTTAGTTTTCACATCGTTGAGATGCTGGGTGGGCTTTATGTTGTAAATCTCCCAAACCTGTCTTGTCTCAGGAGAGGGTATCTCCTTGTATGAGACAGCAGGATCGTGCAGAGGGGTTCATCCACCACTTCTCTCTCACAAACACATAAGCAATAAAACTCATTGAAATATTTAGTTTTTTTTTTTAAAATCAGAATTGTGTCATTGTGATTCAGGCATTTTACTAGTTATTCCAGTGGCAATGTCATGAGGAGTGAGAACAGTAATAACAGCACCTCTTCTGCAGTATCTAAAAGGGTAGAGGCAGGCACTGTCCTGACTACTGTGTCTGTCCCAGTATCTCTGGAGCAGGTAAGAGTGTAAAGAGAACTTAGAGCCAGAGAGAACTGAGTTTCAGTTCTGATCTCATGACGCACAAGTGGCCTTGGTGGCACTGCCTTCTGGATTCTCAATGATGTGGTGTGGAGACTGGTGCGTGGGCGTGGTTCCTAGTCCAGAGCTCTGGCGCTATGATCAGAGGAGCTGCTCATACGTGGGGCCTACATGGCTCATGGCAAGAAGTCTGCATGCTCTCGTGACAACGGGCCCTCCAATCTGTCCATGACACCCTCTTCTACCTCTGTACAGTTTCCTGGGAATGGGAGATGAAATCGTGGCCCATAGGGGATGTCTTTCTGTCTAAAGGACCTGACTTTTGGGATAACACAGCACGAAGCTCAGATCTAGCCACGTTTCAGTGCTAGGCCTGTAACTGAGCAATTTACGAATTCTCACTCTTGTGCCAATATTTGCAGCCATGTCCTGAGAAACCTCTGACATTCATCCTGGACTCAGAAAATATGAAATGCTTAAAGTTACTTTTTTAGTGGCCACACAGCAGCTAGTTAGATGTGGTCGACTATGGAGGAGAAAAAGGCTTGAATATATAATAGAAGAGCATACACAAAAATAAGGGAAACTGCTTGGAGTCACGCTGTTCAATACAGTGGGAAGTAACTAATATGGTTATTGAAATTTAAATTTATGAAAATTAAATGCAATTAAGCTTTCAGTTCCTCGTCACACTGGTCTCATTTGAAGTGCTTATTTGTAACAAATGGCAAGTGGTTACTGCATTTGGCAGCAGTGATCTAGAACTTTCTATCACCAGAGCAAGTCCCACTGGACCACACTGATTAGAGATTGAGGGATTTTCATTTTATTTTGTTAAGTGATATTCCATCATTATTTTTTCATATTAAAAATGTGAATATCAAAGAATGAATAAAGTACTACTAAATACTAAGATTGCTATAATGCTACTTTTAGGGGGTTGTTTCGAGACAAGGTCTTGCTCTATAATTCTGGCTAGCCTTGACCTCACTATGTAGCCAAAGCTGGCCTCAAACTTCCCATGATTCTCCTGCATCAGCCTCCCAGGTGCTAGGATTACAGCATATGACACTCAGCGAAGACGGACACTCTTGCTGTAGTATTTGAGTCTGGCCATCACGGTCCCTGGTGGTTCTGTGTGGACTCAAGCCGTCTGAGGCTGGAGCGGCTGGCTCCTTCAGAGCAAGAGCAAAGGGGCCCTTTCCTCATGAGAGGCTGAGCAGCGTGCATTTCTGTAGTCATTCCTTGACCATTAAATAGATGGTCTTTGAATCTTTCCCTCCATGGTTTAAGATTCTACCCTCAAACGATGTGAAGGAAAATAACGTAAGTCTGCTAAGAGAAAGGGCTGTGCAGACAATACAGGTGCACTTGGAACTGGGAGCAATTTGGGACTTCGACTGCTGGCACATCAAACTTGGGGGAGATAGGTGTATGTATCTATATAGACATGTATACATCCATATATATAACATGATGTAATAGGTGACATTAGTAACAATGTTTTGTGCAGTAGAAAATCACCCACAGAGATTTTTAAAAGATCTCATCAGAAGAAAATAAGTGTGTCAAGTAGTGTGTAGATTTGATTTAGTCATTTACAGTGTGTGCATATTATAAGACATCATATACACCTTAAATATGTACGATTTTCTTTGTTAATTAAAAATGGGTAATAAAAACTCAAATAAAACATCATTTCCTTTGAAAAATAACAAGATGGTATGAATGCTGCCATGACAGAAGGGTGAAGGAGATTGGGTGGGCCTTAATATTTGATCTCACTGGTTAAAAGACAAAAGTCTTATTATTGAATTTGCAGTACTATGTCCATGTTCCAACATAACTAAAGTCAGATTGTTTTAAATAGTATTGCTCAGTAACCCGAAAGTAAATAAAATATCAGTGGGAAGATTATTTAGACTTACTCCGGAAACTACTGCTTAGTTGTGAGGTTTGCAGTCCTGCACCCAAATGTCCGCCATTTTGTATAAGGAGTAGGTGATGTCAGAGGGAACAGGAACAAGAAGTTCCAGCATCTTTGAAAATTCAGGAAATGATGAGAAAGATCTTAAGGTTTGAAGCCCAGGAGTGTACCTTTATGGAAACTTCTAAAAATGCAAACTCTGCCATGTTATATAAGATCTCATGGTAGCACTACGAGGAACGACTTGCTATCAGGATATGGTGAGAAAGAGGGAGATGACAATGAACTTTACCTTTCTGCATCACAGCTGGACACTGGTGTGACACCCAGAGCTGCTGAGGGCTGCCCCCAAAGGCCATGGTCGCAGCAGTAACTGTTTGTTGTTGAATGTGCAAAAGGGGAAGATCTCGGCTAGAAGCACACAGCTTTCAACTCTTAAACCTGGGCCAGGCTAACTTCCTCTTCCTGCCTCTATTTCCTCTTCCTTGTGAAATGAGGAAAAGAATTATACCTGCCTCGGGTGTATGTGTGTGGCCTACAGAAAAAGGTTGACAAAGTCCTTCACACAACAATCGACCAATTATTAATACTGTAATGGAAATTACAGTGGAGACATAGAATTATGGGACCTACTTATGAACTGGAAACTAAATAAGGAAGGATCTACTATGGTGATCAAAATTTCCTAAAATATTGGAACATACAATTTGATGATGGTAAGTGACCAGTTGAGGTGGTGACACGGAAGCTCGAATCCACATTCATGTCGGGATGTGTAGGATATGTGCTGACATGGTCATAGGACGTGAGCATCAGCCAGAAGGTTTGCTCTGAGAGGTTCCTTCCTGTAATCAGGTGTTTCCAGTTGTCTGTGTGAAGGCCAGGAGACAGGCTAGTGATACAGAAGCATCCTCCATTCCCAAAGACACACATACCACCTACAGACACACACCCTACACACGTGCATCTATGGTCACACACATGTGACACAAATGCACCTACACAAACATTGCTGCACACAAATACATTCACACACCTACACACACCCTATACACACCTACCAGTGTATCTACCCGCCTTACTGACACACCCTACACACACCACACATTCATGCATCCATGTACCTACACAGGCACTTTGTTAAAGACTCAGCTAAATATTTAATATGCATTCTAAGCCCACGTAAACTTCCAAGATTATACACGCCCACAGCCTCAACTTCATCTTTAAAATATGCCTAGCTACACCTGTATGGAAGCTTCTAAATTAATTTTAAAGCCAGTTGAGATATTTCCTCCTGGATACTTTATAGGGATGCAAAAGGCAGCTCACTTGCGCGGCTAACATAACCCGATTCCCTGTGGAAGATTATTTAAGATTCATTCATCTGAGCTCCTTTAGATCACAGAAAATTCAGTTGCTGAGCCCTAAAGGCCAGTGCTGTAAGAATATGCCATGTAGAGGGTGGCATGTCACCCATGTCCCAGAAACCAGGTGGGAGAGAGGCCAGGACTGGGGGCTTTTCTCTGCACCTTCTCTACCCAGGTTCACCATCTGTTTGGGGTTAAAATTTATGTATTTGGGAGCTGGAGATTTAGCTTAGTGGTTCCAGCACCTGTCTTGCAAGCACAAGGACCCGGGTTCGATCCCCAGAAACCACATACAATACTGGGTGTGGAGACTCACGCCCAGCAGCAATCAGTACCACATACCACCATGCCAGGCGTGGTGACTCACTCCTGTAATCCCAGCACTCGGGAGGCAGAGGCAGGAGGATTGCTGTGATGTGAGTTTGAGGATGAGCTCAGGGCCAGCCTGAACTACTAAGCGAGACCCTGTCTCAAAAAAAGAAAAAGAAAAAACCCACAACTTACGTATTTGTATATGAAATACAATAGCGTATATAAGTATATTGTTTCCTAAATACCTTCCAAATACATAAAGAAACAGGTTCACAAAAAAATTGAGAGCAGTTGCTTTAATAAACATATCCTGGTTTGATATAGTGGTTGTTTTCTTTTTTAAACTTGATTTATCTGTCACTTTCTTTCCAAATTTGATTTATTGGTCAATTTCTTTTTAAGATTTGATTTATTGGTCAATTTCTCTTCAAGATTTGATTAAAACACATTACATAAGTTTTTTTCAGATCTATTCCTAAATATCATACATATTTCTAAGTATGGGTGTTTAAAGTCTTTATTCATAAATGTTCTTGATTGATGCCTGTTTTTCATTAGTTTTTTTATATACTTCAGGTAGTCATTTATTCTGTAATCAGAATCAGCATAAACAAACCATAAAATCCAATTGTGTAATGAATTACTCAAGTCTTAAATTCAGAGAGAAAAGCTTAAATCATAACAAGGTAGAAACAGCTTGTGCATGAGTGAGCATGTGCATGCCTGCATGTAATGTTGGGTGGCATGCTGATTGGTAGATCTTGGATCTTCGGATTTATAGGTACATTCTAGAGCAATACCGCAGGAAGGGACTCTGGAGTGACATCTCCCGTGCCCATTCATTAGTCCATGGCTCCATGCAAGCCTCGATGTGGCACAGTCTTCTATCTTCGGAATCACATGGTTTTATTTTGTGGATCCGTAGAGCTCAGTTCCTTCTGTTTGTCACTCCTGTACAGAATGGCATTAGGAGGCAATGCCTCCAGATCCAGGACATGCTACTTGATGGTACAGAGGTCCCCAGGGACACTGGGTACCCTGGAAAGCACATGCTCCCAGAGTGGGGGCTGCTGTGTGGCAGAGCAGGCAGAGCTTTTGACTCCAGAGCCACACCTTCCTGTCTGTACCCCTAGGGCCCTCCAGTTAAGAAGCTTGTTCACTAACTACTCACCAGTGTGCCCCTCTGGGGCAAGGATTTCTGCATTACCACATAACACTCCTGCAAATGAAATGCTTGCCCTCCTCCTACTGTGGGCAGTCTGTGAAACATGCTGCTACCTCCTTAGAAAGATAGTAGTGAAGATTAAACACACTAATGCATGTGAGGCATTGAAGCCGAAGCTGAGGAACTGAGGAGATGGTTGTGTTGCCATCTGTCTCAAAAGATGATGGTGACAAAACAAAATAAAGCCAGCAGCAAGATTGTTACTCATGGAACAGACAAAGCATGGGACAGGGGCCACGTGCTCACAGAGGTGTCAGTTTGTTGATGATGTGCAGGACCACTCCATATGCTGCAGAGAATCCCTCATCTCTAATTGGGTAAACTGAGTCAAGATCAGACCTGTGAGCATCAGCTCCCCCAGGCTTCATCCCTCTTCAAGGTTGCCTTCCATACTTTAAGAAAGCTAAGGACATGTTCGAGCTCTAAGTCTTAACAATTGCAGGTCACTCATGTCAAATTCAAGGTGAAAATCTTGTGTGGTTTCAGCAAGGACTGAACCCAATCGATTCTCAGCCTGGCCCTGGGCATGGCCGGTGAATAGCGGTTTCGGTTACACTGGCCACATCCCCAGCGTGGAAACCTCCCGTTCAGATCAGCTCTCCTCTGAAAATGATCCCTCTCAGTTCCATTTTGTCTGTCTGAGGTGTGACTCCAGTGTGGGTTATCTTGCAGCCTCTGAAAAAGTGCTCAGGCCAAGTTTGCCTCAGTGCAGCCAGCTGTTGTTTGTATAATGAGCTGGGATTCAAAGGGAGACAGACACACTCTTTCAACTGTTTTGTAGAATAAAATGCAAACATCTGGCCTGTGCCTAGGTAGTGTCCTCTGACACTGTGCTCTCTGGACAATGGGAAATATAGACTGTTCCCTAGGAGGTTGTCCTGGTCTGTAACTGCTCTGAGCCTTCAGTCACTGTTCTCTCCTTCCTAGTTGCTTTTCCATCCTGGGCTCCTGGAGAATCCCTTACCCTGCCTTAAAGCCCATTTCAAGTCTCAGCTCTTTGGTTAGCTAAAGGAGCTAGAGGTGGGTGTGTGGACAAGCTAGGGATTGGTGTCCCTGTCTGTGTGATCTTTGGATCTCAAATTTTTCACTTACAAAATAGGTTGTAAACATCCTCCACTTGGCAGAATTGGCAGGAAAGCCCATAGCAACTGCTCAAAAGATGCCAGGTCTTGCACTGAACTTCTCTAGCAGCAATGGCTATGGAGAGGCAGCCACTTCTTGGGGCCACTTGGTCTCCCCAGCTCTCTGGACTCTGCTCAGCAGTCAGCTGAAAATCACCAAAGTGCTCAGTGACTCTGAGCCCCTGCCTGGGACTGAGCCACTGCGAGGACCTCTGGAAACTTCTGCTGCAGGTGAGGAAACACAGCAAAGCCACCGATCAAGTGACATGTCTGTCCCTGTGTCTCTGGGTCCCCTCCTTGCCAGTCCTCAGGCCTCAGGAAAGTGAAGGAATGTGAGTCACAGCACAGACATCAGACAGAGCAAAAGACCCTTGGGGGAGTTTCAGGGCCTCTGGAAAAGCTGCCAGGGTCCAGTAACCCATCGGCACTCCACAGATTGGCTGCATTTCAGAAGAAACAGGTAGCAAGACAGAGGAGAAGAAGATGGTGCTGGTAGCTGGGTAAGCTCACAAAGGGGTCCTTTGGCCTCCTCTGACTGTAACCAACTGATTCCAGGCACACAGTTCTCTGAGTCATTAAATGAGTGATTTCCAGCCAGGCATGACACCTGTCATCCCACCAATGGAGGAGGCTGAGGCAGGAGGACTACAAGTTCAAACACCACTGGCTAATGTAGTGAGACTGACTCAAACTTAAAAACAGGCTGGACAGGGGCAGAACACCTCTGCACCTGACCCTTACCCACAATTAAAACAGCAATTCTTGGGTTCAACCTTAGTTCTAAAGACTTGCAGTTCTCCAAACAAGTGCATAAATCTGGCCTCTGGATAAGCTCCGGCAGGTGAGTCTATAGTACCTTCACATTGGCAGATTGTAGTGGACGTCACCTTGGTTGACACCAAGGAGGTTATGTCTCCTTGGTTTCTCACAGCTCCCTATCTCCCAGCAGAACTGACCCAGGGAGGCCCTGCCCATTCCCAACATCTGAATCCGACTCCTTCCACCGCTTCTGATTCCCAAGAAGCACGCCAAGGGGTTAGGGACCTGGCTTCCCCAGAGGTTCAACCCAGAAGTGTGGGTGAGTGATGTGCAGTGGGAGGAGCTCGCTCCAATGGAAGCCCAGATCTCTCCCAAAAGGAGCGGATGGCTGGTCTAAAGGTGAGCTTCGAAGCAGGGCCATGCTCAGTCCAGCCTCCTCCAGGGTGCATTTCCATCCTCCCCTCTTCTATGCCCCAGACCCTAACTTGTGCTTTCAAGGGAGTGACTGCACCTTCCCCTAAAAGGCTAGAACTTTGCCTTGAGCTCTGTTTTCCCCCAGGAACTTGAGTTAATACAAGAATAGGTAACAGCCTGGGGTCTCTAGAATGCATGTAACACCATTGATACCAAGGCCCTGCTTACCACGGAGCAGAGTTGTGATGGTAAATACTTGAAACCAGCCTTCCAAGAGGAGAGGAACCCAGACACTCAATGTTCACTGATTTTTCTGCTGTGAACACGCCCATCATGCCTACTTTTAAGCAACCAATGTGATGTTATTAAGTGCAGGGCTCAAAGAAATGTCCGATGTCAGATATAAGTTATTTCTATGAGATACATAGAAAAATGAATGTTTTCAAAGGCATAAATAGCAAAATGTAGCAAAATAATTTGGAAGTGATGTCGATCACCTTGATAATATAATGTGTTTATTTGTAATTACATATAATTTAATGTTAAATAATGTCTGCTTAACAATCTGCTTGCAAAATTCCTAAGATTTGCCAATCAGGTTATGCAAACCAGAACAAGCTGACTTCAGCACACCGCTGTCTGCCCGCTTATCCTACCATCTGGTTGGTAGCATCGAATCACTTTACTGCCTCATTTCTTTCACTCTGCCGCTGCATGTTTTCTGGACTCTCTTCCAGGCACCTGCTAGATTTCTGTAGCATCCGAACCAGCTCACTGAGTCCCCTCCTCAGAGCATATGCTGAGGGTCTCCGGGATCAGCTTTGATCTGACTCAGCCTCTTGCCTTAGACAGGCTGATTTTCTGCTTCCTCAGAGATCACTGCCTGAGACCAGAACAGGAAATTGTAAGCTGGCAGATCTCTGACGAGGGAACTCAGCCTTAACAGGTAAATGCTTATAAATGAGAAGGTGGTATTTTGTGACTAATTCGAATTATGAGGTTAAGAGTTGAATGTGCTGAGAATATCTCTGGATAGCCTTTGAAAATATTTGTATTTCTCTAGTATTTTGGGATCATCCCACCTGCTCCTTTGAGCTGTGTGGCCCTGGCCAAGTTAGATAATCTCTCCAGGCCTCAATTTTCTCATCTGAAAAACGGGAATAATTAATAAGAACCACATTCCAGAGATGATCATATATGGGAAGTTCCAAGCAAAGAAGGTGTCTGGGGAGGGCCGCTCTGTGTGGATTTTCCCTTGTGGGCTCTGCTGTCCTTGCAACACACTGTTTTTGTCCAACTCTTATTTTAAATGGCTACAGCCAATGAGATGTTTTCTTTAAGAATTGAATTCTATGGCTCATGCCAACTCTATCGACACTTGGTTTGCTGGGGAAGAGCTAAGTGAGATTTTTCTGCCAAGATAATTTCCCAAAGTTTCCATTTTTGGAGGAGAAAATCAGACAATGGCCCAGCTGAATGGTTTGGAGTGGAGAAGGAGCAAATGAGCTTCTCTTTGCCAATGATTTTGTTACAGCATTTTCCAGGCGCCCAAGCACAGTGGTACCTCAGTCCATGAGTGCCTTTTCTTTCCCAAACAATTTCTTTTGCAATAGAAACATTTGGCAAAACTTCCGTTATGTTTGCAAACTCTACCATGGGTGACTAACAGAACTGCAGCCGTCTTTCTCACACAAACACAGATGTGGTCATTTTCGCCAAAACCGTAGAACGAATTGAGTTTGTGAACCAAAGTACCACTGGGAAGAATGAGAGTTGTTCTGATCACAAATAATAAGAAACACCAAAGGGGCCAACCCAGAGGCAGGTAACAAGAAGATGGAGACTAGGCGGGCTGTGGGCACAGTCTGCACCCTTGCCATGCTGTCTACCACGTGTGGCCTTCAGCATGTCTGTGTCATTGAGGCTCAGTTTCCTCACCTTAAAAAAGAGATAATGACAATGTCAAGGCTTTGAGAACTGGGGTGTTACGTTAAATATTACAGGTGAGTGTAATATTCATCTCCAATAAGGTTGCTAACGGTTGCCATGGCATGAGATCATGGCAAATTTCTCATTTACTCAGTATGTATGAAATGTCCGGTACATTTTTCAGTGCTCTGTGTGACGCGAGGACACAGAACAGAAAAACAGATCCATCCTGTGGGCATTATGAAGGAGGAATCTGGGTGTTTTGAGCCCCACACCAGAAGCTAAGAGCAATTGGTGAAGTTTCCTGAGGAAAGTAGTCTTTACACTAAGGGCTGATGGGCACGTCAGGGAAGGGCATGGAGTCTGACATAGACATAGTTGGCATAGAGTGTCAGGGCACACATGCTGATCTCTCTTGTCTAGGTGGGGCATCAGTGCTGGATCTGAGCATGGAACTGAGCAACGCATAGGAGATCAGCATATCTTACATTTGGATACACCAGTCTTGGGTTATTCTTGTCCGCGGGGATCATTTGATTAGCACAACACTTGTCTAAAAGATCTGGACAAAGTATGAAAGGAAATTCTGTCCATTTATGATTGGTTTAGACTTAGGAAGTATAGAAGGTGGAAAGAAGGAATGGAGGGAAGGAGGAGGATTGTTTGCTTTACCACCTCACCCTTAAGGAAATACAAGGTTTAATGCAACATATCCTCCTCCCTGCTAACTACCTCAATTGGATTTGTCATTTCACATGATCATATTTCATCTTTTCTCTAGACAAAAATTTTAAAAAATATTATAACTACTTTTATATCATTGTTTATTTTTCTCATTCAAGAGACATAGGAAGGTTGGATCAAACTTTAGAGATTGAGCTACATTACACCAAGAAAGGCAGTGGGGCCACTGTGTGCCCTAGAAGAAGCATAGAATGGGGATTTTCCTCAGAAGTTTCAACACAGACACACCCTGGTCTCCTCATCATCTACCTGGAGTTAATTCTAAGAGTCCAGGAGCTTCTTTGAGACAATGGGACAAAACAGCAAACTCTTGCAGGTCTGAAAAATTGCTAATGTGCTTCTAATGTGTGTCACTAGAGCTCTTGATTCATAAAAGTTTTTGAACTTTGAGGAATCATGACCTGGTCGTCATCTGGCTTCCTCTCTCCAAAGTCAGCCAAACCCTTCATAGAATTTGTTTCTTCCTAACTTAGATACATGGACATCTCTTCTGAACCAACAGAAACACCACAGAACTCTCTCCAGGGTGTGTCTTACCACCTCTCTGGGTCCTTGTATGTTTGTTCAGAGGGTGTGGACTTCTACATAATTGCCATTTCTGAAACCACAAAATCATTTGTCAAAGCCAAGTGTGGAGGACATTGGCCATGATTTGAGTGGGCTTAGTTATTAAATGAGCTTGACCTTCTAAGAAAACAGCTGTGGAGGCCCGGGGATTCCAGCTACCAAAGGCTTCTGCACACATGTAGCACTCTTACCAGAATGAACCGCTGTCACAAGCAGACAGCAGTCTGGTTTACCACTTGAATCATCTGGCTTCCACATCCCAAGATCCCAAAGGCTTCAGCCGTTCTACCTCCTCAGCAGTGTGCGTCTCTGTGTAGATTCTGAACTCAAAGCAGCTGGCAACCATCAGACTGGCTTTAGCATAGGGAAAGCCTACAAAGGCTGATTTCAAAAGTCACAGCAGTCTTCCCAAGTCCTACACATCTTGACCTGTTGCCCTGTCTCCCATTCAGTAGTGAAAACAGGATACAAATAGCAGGTGATGGAAAAGCCTGAGCCCTGCACTGTTTTATTGACTTGTCACTGCAGATAAATTGACTATAATTTACTTCAAGAGTAAATTACAAGATGTTGATAAAAAAAAAAACTGTTGTACATTACGGTCCCTAATTAAAATGTTAAACATGATTCCTTTTCTAAATTGGAAGAGCCAACGGAAATGAAAAATGCTGATGATGTTATATTTCATTCTGTTTTTTTCCCCTTCCTCTCTATCAGATCAAGTTATTGTTTGGCAATCTGAAGGGCAGATGTGAGGAAGTCAAGCTTAGATCTTTGAAACTTCTCTTACCATTATCTCTGATTTGGTTTGGTTAAGTTTGTTGTGTGTTTCTCCCCCATGTCTGCAGCACACACAGCATTCTTTAAAGAAACTGCCAAGCCACATATTAATTTGGAGACTCTGTTGTGCAAGTCAAGGAAAACTAATGAATTTAGGGTGAGAGATGAAGAAGAGAAAAACTGATATCAGCCTCCATCTGTAGTATCAGCTGAATCAAAGGAGTATTGAAACACATACACACAGAATAAAAAAAAAATAACCTGAGCTTTATTTTTCTCCAAAGACATGTAATTGTAGACCATATCTTAGAGAAATAGAAAATTTTCTCTAAATCCAAGGAAAGTTGAGACTATAATAGACCCAATTTGGAATGGGAGTCACCAGCTTGAGTAAAGAGAGGGTATATATCTAGGTGCTCGGCAAGAGTGGTTTAGAGCCAGGACTTGCCACAGTACTAATTTCATTCATTTACGCAGAAAATACTTGTCAAGTACCTGTTATATTCCAGGCACCGTATGAGCTCCAAGGATGCTGGTAGTGGACACAGTAGTGTCTCTGGTCTCAATATGAGTCATTCCCCTTTGGCCTCACAGTCACACAACAGCCAATTTCAGCTCCTCCCTGTGTTCAACTCAGTGATCTGTTCCCTTCTCTGCTCTGAAAACTCTTGCCTCCCCTTTCTGATTCCCTATCTTCTCTATACACAGTCCTGCTCATCTTTAAAGGCTTAGCTGAAATGCCACAGCACCTCTTCTTTAGACCAACATTCTCATCCCAACACTCTAGTCTCAGTCCTTTGGCATTTAGCACAAAGTTGATGAGTTGTTTATTTAAAGTCCTTCTATGCCAACAAGTTGTGAAACTATAGGTGGGAAAGAATGAGGTATATTTTGTCCTCACCTAGATTCCCAGCATACTACTGCCTCATACAACAGTGCCTTCATAGAGGATGAGGGAGGTGTTCAATAAGTGAAAGGAAGGATTTATAAATGGTTGCATAGCCTTCTTTGCCATGCTGCAAGATCTAAGAGTAGAGATAAAGTTCTCAGCCCTGGAGGAAAATGCATTATAGATGCTTACATGTCCTTTGTCTAAATGAAGCACATACATTTTTGATATTATCTATACCCTGGATGTTAACAACACTACAGAATGTCTCTTAGCCCACCCTTCCATACACTAGGGAGGCGGGATCTCCAACATGTGTAGATCAGAACCCCATACTGAAGCATCCAGCTCTTTCCAGCCCTCATTCTTGGGTCTTCATGCTTTAGAGAAGACCCCCTACTTACCACAAAGCTGCTAGGGAGCCTCAACCCACTCCTTATTTTATCCTGGGAGACATACAGGAAGTAGCACCCCACTCAAGATGTGGGTATAATTTAGAGAACTTCTTATGTGTCCCTCTAGATCCAGATCCCTCCCTGTGTCCAGAAAATACAGTAAGAGAAAGGAAGTCTAGTCCTTGTAAGTGTTTACATCCCAAAGCAAAATCACCAGTAGTAGAAAAGCCAGCTCCAAATAGCTGGCTTGGGGTTTAAGTTTCTTCTTAGTCTAGAGAGCAATTCCATGTATTTCAAAAGCAGAAAGATAGAACCTTCCAGGAAGTGGGCTACATATGAAATGGAGCAAATCGTCCTTTCATATGTTTCCCTGATACATGGCCATCAATATTCTCCAGGCCTCCTGGGATTCCCACTCAGTGGCTGCCACTGGACAACTAAACACAAAGTCCTGTGTGGTGGCCACTCCCCTCTCCACCTTTGCAGTGTTTTGTTCTGTTACAGAGAAGGTAGGAGTGTTGCTTGATTCTCAGAAGCATGGTTGCCATTGAGAACCACTTCAGACACCTGTCACCTGGGAGGTTACAGGCGAGAAAGAAGAGAAATCATGGGGAACAGAAGTGAAGAGTCGGGTCCTGGCTGAGGAGGGTCAGGACTGTGAGAGTGGGATTCTGACAGAGGGAGGGGTGGTAGGAGTGACACAGACCCCTTGATCGGCCCAAACCTGTAATGGCTAATCTGGAAATGAGGTCCAGGCATAGATGGAGGGGCACACAGATGCACAGAAACAGCAACTGATTAAAGGATGGGGAAATCTTCTGCAGAGCTTTCCAGGCACAGACTGAGCAGTGAAGTCCTATACATTCCATCTGTCCTGACTGGATTTACTCACGGGAAAACATGGCCCCTAAAACATCTTATGTCAAAACCCCCGAGAATGGTAGACAGAAAGCGGGACACAGCCTGTCCTGCATCATGATGCTATGGAAATAAACTTGCACTGTCCTATGCTGAGACTTCTGAAGGGCCATTATAAATCTCAGGCTGTCCACACACTCACAGTCAGGTTTGGTCCAGAACCCGGTTGCAACCCATTCTGTTGGCACTGCAGGCTCTGGCCTAGAGGAGCCAAATCCTGACCAGGGGACACACTGTGCTTGCACTTCTGGTACAGCCAGAATTGTGGACTGAATTCTGTGACGAGAAGGATGCAAAGAATTCAGTCTGTGAACTGAGCTACCGCAGAACCTGTTTTTGTGAACAGCTTTCCTGGAACCCAAGCACTAGTGTCCCCTGGCCTATAGTCAAGGGCAGGGCTGAGTGGCTGCAACAGAGACCACAGGCTCCCAAAGTGAAGCTACTTACCACCTGAAAATGGTAAGATGATTCATTTCTAGAAAAGCCAGCTAACCCCTGCGTCACATCATGGCTGACCTGCATGAAGCTCACGTGGCTGTCACTCTGGGCTACAACACCCATTCTAAGTCACACAGCTAGAAACTGGAAGGACAGGGCCTGGACACCAGGCCAGACATCCTCAAGGTCACTTACTATTCAGCCTGTTCTGATCAGCTCTGAGCCTCCCTGAACAACAAAACAAACAAATCCCGGAAACAAACTCCAGCCACCTCCCAGGCACTTCTGATGTTCAGCCAAGTGAGAGTCTGAATAGTGAAGTAAGGGCCTCCCCAGGCTCTGGCCAGCATCTGCAGTCCAGGAGAGACCCCTAGCAGCCCAGAGAGCACCTCAGGCCTGACTCCTCCCATCAGCCAGGCATTGGGACACGCCCAGGAGTAAAAGGCTTCAGAACCCTGTGGTTTAATTTCCAAATTGTCTCTGGCTATTGGATCCTCTGAGCACCTTATGAACACTGGAACTCTCATGCCTGGAAAATCAGCTTGGATAGAACTCTGGACAGCTCTAGGGAATTTCATAGTGTTTTTAGAGGTAATCCTTAGGTTGCCGAGTTTGGACAGATTACATGTAAACAAAAAAAATCTATTATTAAAATACAAATGCTGTTTGTCCCATTTAATCTGACTTTTTATCTCTTTGTTAGGATAAGCTACACATATGTACTGTCTAATCACTAGCAACCGAGAAATAGACCTATAAAAATCATAGGTCAAGTGAGTTTTTATTTGTTTTATTTTTGTATGTTCTTAAAATTAAGAACCCTGGTGGTGTATATATGTAAACTCTGGGAAGCTAAAATAGGAAAATTGCAAGTTAGAGTCCAGCCTGAATACTCTAGCAACTTGGTGAGAAATGATCTCAAACAAAAAGGTAAAAACAAGGCCAGGTATATAGTTCAGTGTGAAAGTTTTGAGTCCGATCTCCAGTACTGTAAAAATAAGTGAATAAATATATAAATAAACAAAAACAAACAATAAGCATAGCAAAGATACTAGCTGCCAGGGTTTTTTGTTCTTTGTTGTTTTACATCTGTCCTGTCCCATCCAGTCACATTTATGAGGCTCATGAGATCAGAGGCTGAACCAGGGCTCTGTCCTCTGTACTGGGTGATTGGGGGTTGGGGGGGTTGGGCAGCCAAATCTCCCAGGGCTCTTAGGGAGCAGCTGGGAAATACCACTGAACTGATTGGAAGACTAAATTCACCCAAGGTCACATGGCAGTCCATGCAAGGGTCCAAGCAAGGCCAACATCAGGGTTCTTGGGCCGTGGGCCAGAGTCTCCTGTTCTCTGCAAAGCACAGTCCCTCTGTCCAGGGGCTTCATCTCCAGCTGGGGGAGGAATGTGAGGCCAGCAACACTGTCACTCTAAGTCCTCAGCTCAGCCCAGCACGCAGAGGTGAGAGCAGCACTACTGAGAGCACCATTCTAAATGGACAAGGAGGCTGGGATGAGGGTGTCCCTGCCCCACACATCCCCCCATGGACACGGCAATGCTCTGCCTCCCTACTAAATCAGTCCTATCTACAGGGCACCAGGCCTTCCTGGACAAGGAGGTGTGTGTAGAGCTCCTTCCTGTGCCCAGAAACAGCCAGTTTCTCTTCCATCTTATTTTTATAAGGTGCTAAGGGTGAATTTTCTCCTGCCTTAGAGAGTTGGAAGTTCAGCTTAATGTATAAACCTTTATTTTCCAAAGAGGCAGCTTGGCCTTCCTGTATCGACAGGCTCCAGAGCTTAGATTTATTGCAGAATGGTAATCAGGCAAAAGAATAAATACACTGCATCTTTAATTCATTAATCACCTCGGAAAGCAAAATGAACTACAGTAAAGAAGACAATATGTTTTCGAATGTTGGGGGTGGGAGAAGAGGGAGCCAGTGTCTCAATAAAATCCAGTTGCTAAAATCCATTTTGTGTGCAGATTAGAGCAAGGACACTTTACCTCAGAAGCTGGAGTTGGGCTGGAAGCTGGGAGCTGTGCAGAGGAGGTGGAAGGCTGGGCATGCGCTGACAGTCCCCACTTGTCCTGGCATCTTCCGCAGGGCACCTGCTGTAACTCAGATCGTGAACCACACACTGGGTAAGAGACCACCAGGTTTGGAGTCAGGCAGTGCTGGGTTCAAGTTCTGCTCCATCCTGGGAAGGAGGGAAACCTGATCTACTCACTGCCTGGAGGTGCATTTGGCTTATCAATAATTTGCCTTACCAAATTATCATGAATACAGACCCGTCTGCAGGCTGCGAGTGTGCAGAGAAAACCCAGCCACAGGTTTTCCAAGCAGCCACATTCAGAGGTGCACAGAGGAGGCAGCATCAGCCTCCCAGTCTCAGATTGGGCCTGCTGTGCTGGGTCCTGGTGTGCTGGGTCCTTTCCATCTGTTGTTAGGCCTTCAGGCTGAGTAGTGATTTCAACATCTTAACTCTGAAGACCGTCTGGGTGAGGCTAATACCATGTTTCTAAGGACTTTTCCTTTTATTCTTATAACACCCTGCAGAAAGTTGGCTTTATGACTGTGATCACTTTACAGATGAAAAGAGGCTCTCAGAGGAGGTCAAGTCCTTCGCCCAAGTTCCTAACACTTAGGGACTCAGCTGGAGGGTAACAACTTCCATGTTCACCGAGCACTTCCTGTCTACTGAGGCATCTTGCAGGCTCTCCTGTATTCTCGGTCACGATTTAGTAGGCAAGTGGAACTCTTCACACTTTACCTATGAAGCCAAAACAGGCCCTATGAACTTAACCCAAGGTTGCTGTAGGCCTTTGTGGCTGACATTTAAGACTGGATCATGATTTGCAGTGAAGGTCACCCTGGGCACTAGTGTTGAGAATAATCATCTTAGACTTTGATACACTCAAGGCCATTAGTGCTGCTAAGTCACGGCACCCCAGACTGTCCCCAGATATTGTAAAATGTCCTCTGGGGGGCATCCCCCCAGAAAAGCCCCATTACTCTAAACCAGTAGATGAGGTCATGCTGAGCCGGAATGGCTCTGCCATTGGGTTGCTTTCCAGGTGGCCTTCAGGTGGCCCAGGCCCTTCCCTCATGGATCTCAAATGCTCTACTGTGGTCCCTGCACCAGCGACACTTGGGATAGGTTAGAATGGAGCTCCATTTTCATACAGAAATACTTCAGGCCTCCTCATCTCACACAGTTTTTCTGCAGGTCCAGAGCTCCCCCCCACCCCATTGCAAAAGGTTGAAATCAGCTGCAAAATCTCCCCTTGTGCTCACCACCCACCCCCAAGCCTGCATTTTTCCTTGCCTAAGAGAAGACTATGCCTGCATCGCTGCATTTTAAGATACAACATTAGGATAGCATTAGAATAGATTAGCATTAGGATAGTCAAGCCTGCCTTCAGGCTCCGGACTCAGACCCGAGTGCTGCATGACCTGGTCCCTCACTGACTTGGAGAACCAGTGCCACACTGCCCACAGCGTGGCCCAGTCTGG
The DNA here is from genome assembly GCA_004026965.1 of Petromus typicus. NCBI lineage: Eukaryota > Metazoa > Chordata > Mammalia > Rodentia > Petromuridae > Petromus > Petromus typicus. Next base: position 253,788 of record PVIR01000019.1, read on the forward strand.
GCTGTGCCCTAGAATCTCCTGCGGAACCATGCAAAAGTTATGATGCCTAGAACCACCTCCGGATTTTCATTTAACTGACCTGGGTGAGGCACTCACAGGCATTGGGATTTTGAAAATGCATCAGATGATTCTCTAAGTTGACCTAGAAGGATCCTCTCATGGTTCTCAGGAAGACACCAGTCAAACTCCGAAAGTTAACAAATGTGATCAAGGTGGGTCTCACAAGGCATCCATAGGGATACTGCCCAGGTGCAGATAATGCAGTGATTTCCTTCACTCTCAGCCCTGAACCACAGCCTGCAAAGCCCAGCTCCTCTCATTATCCCCTATTTATATTCTCCTCCATTGATGGATCTAAATTTGTAACACTTGAGGAAGCCACCTAGTTAGACTGCAGCAGCTCACGAGCGTAAGGCGGCCACTGGAACGGATAGGTCCATTTTGCATTATGCTGGGTGCCTCTGGATGCAAAAGATTCATCGTGATGGGTGGAATTCAAGTTCTTTTTTGCAACACCAAACACCTTCTAAGGCTCTATCAGAGTGAATCCCCCCCTCCAACCCTTGCCTTCCATCACTGTCCAGCTCTGTACCTATCCCTCCTCAGTTCTTGGCAAGCCTTTCTCTTTACCATGCTTTCAAATCCCAAAGTCTTTCGCTTATTAACCTGGCTCTGTTCCCTTCCCTCACAGTCCTGAAGTCTGGAGCATCCTACCATTTCTCCTCAGTGCTTATAACTTCCCCACTTTCTGACACCTTCCATCAGCTTTGCCAGACAGACTATTATATTTCCCTTGGGTCCTGAGAAGAAAAAGACCCCCAGTGTTTTCAAGTCAAAGTAGACAAGGTTGTCACTGGCTTGTCACTTACACGGCCACCTGTGAGGATGAGACCAGGTAGCGGACATGGGCGCTTAAGAGGTATGACTTGATTTGCTCCTTTAACTTCTATGAAAATTCCACAAGGTCAGTTCTACACCTAAAAGACGAAGCGAAGGCACACCACAAAAGGGCAGAGACTTTGGTAAAGCCTCAAGACTGAGAAGTTTGGCACAGACACTGACATCTGTGGAGTTAACACCACTTGGAAACACCTGAGGGCTTCCAGGAGGAAAAGTGGCCTTTGGCTCCACTGGGGACTCGAACACATAAAGCCTGAAAGAGAACTGTCCCCCAGAGATGCTCACACTGAGCTGCACGGAGCCTGGAGCCCAGAGGCACGAGGGGGAGGGAGAAGGCTGGAGTGGGGGACCAGCTCTGCCCCTGGCAGCTTCCCATTTCTCTTTTATAGAGTGATCCACATAAACTCTCGTTTTACAGACGGTTCCTCTGCTGAATCAAAACAAAACAGAAAGAGTTTGAAAACCTCTGGTTCGTGCCAAATCCTTAAATTTATGGAGACAGCAGCTGAAGCCTGGAGAGCTGCTTGCAGTCGTGTCCACTGCTGTGTGTTTCTTTCTAACCTAGGAGAGAGTTAGGATAGTCCGAGAGAAAAATAACTCAGGAGAGATTTTCCCCAAATGCACTAAATCCCAATCACCCCCCTTCAGAATGGAAAACTACTAAGATAAAAATTGCGAGCAAGTGAGGAGCTGCTCTTCTCCAGACGGTGTGGCAAAGGCTTTGGATCTGCCTCCCCAGCTGCTGCTGGCTTCACCCAGGCTGAGGCCAGGGAATTTCCTGGCCTGGCAGCCCCAACGTGTCTAACACCCTGCCACATCCAGATTCATGCAGAAATACTTCAGGCCTCCTCATCTCACACAATGTTTCTGCAGGTCCACAGCCCCCTTCCCCCCCCCCCGCCCGCCCCATTGCAAAAGGTTGAAATCAGCTGCAAAATCTCCCCTTGTGCTCACCACTCACCCCCAAGCCTGCATTTTTTCTCGCCTAAGAGAAGACTATGCCTGCATCACTGCATTTTAAGATACAACTCACAAATTAAAAACTGAAAGAAGAAACACATTTTTCTGTCAATGGCTTTAGGGGATTCCACCTCTAAGCTGCTGCTAAAGCTTTCTTAGTCTTTTTTACATTTGTAGCATTTTGGAGCAATTTGCTGGAGTCAAAGAAAGCAGTGAAATTTCCACAACCGACTTCAAAGCCCCCAAATCCGGCATCAGTGGAGGGGAGTCTGGTAGCAACACCAGAGGGGACGTTTTTCAAAGAGGCGCGTGGAGGAGCGTGCCAGGCATTCTTGCCCTGGGTCTGGGATTGATGTTAATGGTAGACACGTGACCAAATCCCCATGTAGTTCTTTGAAAAATGCCCCTCCCTTCCTTCCTCCCAACACTCGGGGCTGTGACAATGCAGATGCTATGAAAACGAGCTAGAGGGGAGGAGGGGCTGCCTCAGCTCCATGAGCAATCCTGGCATCTATCTACTTGGTGAACACACCCAGGTACCTGTTACCGGGAGCCAGGCACAGAGTGAACTCATGGGGACCTACAGGACGGGCTGGATGTTTCGTACAGGAAAGTGAACCTTAGGCAGAAGCATCTGAGAGGAGGAGACCGTGGAGTTTGCTAGGGCTGCAGCCACTCATGGTCACTCTTCTCCTGTGTGAGCTTTATCCCCACCCTTCGAAGCCTGGCTCTCCAATTTTTCTAGATTCTCTCTACTCATCTATGTCAATGTATAGAGCAATCCTTCCTCACCAGTGTACACACATAAGTGCTCTGTGCAGTCTAGCTGAATCCCTAGCGCCAAATCCATTTTCCTGTATCTAGGTAACACCAATGTTAATTTTAAGTAAGTGTTACATCTCATAATAATTAAAGCACAATAATTTTGGCAAGCCATTTAGTGGAAAATAAATCCATTTTCAAGAAATCTCCAGAAGAGGACATTAAGATATAGCCCTGGTGCAGAAGATATTTTCCAGATTGTTCTGGAAAGGAAATTTAGCCCACAAAAGTGCCCAGAAAATGTCAGGATGGGGGTCTTTAAACATCCAGAAGAGGGTGAAGAGAACAGCTGTTCATGTTGACAGATAATAAGATGTCATCTTTGACATCTCACCAGCACTTACAGGCTGGCATCACCCACTGGTTGCTTGTTTGTGTAACTAATTGCTGATTCAGGTACTCCTCTGCTCTCTGGAAAGCTCTGACACATGGACATTAGGTGCTACTCACTGGTACAGGACTATGCTGAATACAAGAATGAATGAGGTGTAAACTCCACACTCACAGCATGAGGTGTCCACAAAGATGTGAGAAATGTAAAATGTAATTTTCTTCCAGGGTGAAATGATGAGTGTCTTTGTGTTTATGTGGTTCAAAACTGCTTTAGTGGACAATGAGTCTGAAGGTGCGTTTTCAAGCATTTCTGTTAATTTGAGCCAGAACCGTTTTCCCTTGATCCTCTTTCTACTGTCATCCCCATCATATACCATATAAATGCCTAATCATAATGATACAAAATAACATAAATCTCTCACTGGTATCTGGAGAAGTCTGTGCAAATAATTCAGGAATATATCTATCCTTATAAATCAATAATAAAATACATTTTCTTTTCTCTGCAGAATATCTAAAAAATGCACAAAACCCATCCTACTAATTCAGATCTTCTGTATCCCCCTCCGTCCACATGCTGGGTCTGGAAACAAATAATTGCTTTGTTAATTGCATAGACTCATAGAAGACTTTTGATTCTAGACCAGCTGACTCATTTTCCAATGAGAAGAATGAGCTCTCACAAAGAAATTAGGAGAACATGACCACCCAGATACCTGTTTAGTGACTGGCCAAGTTAGACTTAAAATCAACAGCCATTCACTTTCCCTGGTTTGATGGCTTACATATGAAAGGTCTCCCAAAAGTCTCCCTGCATTCAGGGCAGGGGTTTGGGAAGGTGATTGGACCATTGGGCCACTATACTCATTAGGGGATAAAGCCATTGATGAGTTCATAGCTGAATGTGTTGTTAGGAAGTGGAGTGTGTTCAGACATAGGTCACTAGGAGTGCAACACAGGTGGGTGTACTACTCATCCTCAATTCCTCTGTCTCTGTCACTCACTCTCTCTTCTCTCTCCTTGGCTCTTATGAGGTGAAAAGCTTTCCTCTGCCATATTTTGCAACTTGCTGCATCTGCCTTGAAGCCAACTGATCATGCACTGGATCCTGAAAAACCAAGAGCCAAAACAAACCACTCTTCCTTTAAGTTGGAGGTGCTTTGTATTTTGTCCTAGAAACACTAGAATGACTAATACAGAAAACTGATACTGGAAAAATTGCGTCATCATTGTGATGATATATGATGACATGATCCAGAAACCTTTGGAATGTGATTTTCAGTAGGAGTGTTGAAAGGTTTAGAGGAGTTTTAAAATGTTGTCAGCAGAGATTGACAAGAGCTCAGAAGACCAGAATGCTGATAGAAATGTGGACATTGAAGGCCAGGCTCCGGAAGTCTGAGAAATAATGATTCTGTTGGAAATTAGACTAGAAACCATGCATTCCACACTAAAAAGAATTTGTCTACATTTTGTCCATGGACTAAATGTGAGGTTTAATTTTAAGGTAATGGATTAACTAATCTGGAAGTAGAAATTTCAGAGCAGCTCAATGTTTAGGTAGTGATACAGGTACTGGTGACTGCTTTTAACCAGATCTGTAGTGAGAATCAGGAGCAAAAATCAGAGCTGAATGAACCAAGTACTTCATCTGACTGTATTGACCATATTGATGGAGTTGATGATAACAGAGGACCTGGAAGGCTAGATAAAGCAGGGAAAACACAAATCCCTTTCCATTTTAGACTGGAAAATACTGAGTTGGCATTTAAACAGAAAATACGGGAACACCACCAGTGCCTTCCTTACTTTCTGGGTTTCTTTAGATAATCATGTATCCTAGAGTATTTTCTAGGAGTTCTCAATCCTGGTTGAACATTCTAATGTCTACAAACTATTTAAAATAAGAATACTGATGTCTGAGCCCATGAGGACTCAAGCTTTGATTTAATTGCTCTGGAGAAGGAAAAAAAACACTTCTGCTTGAGTACCCAAGATTTACAACTCATTCTCCAGGTTCAGAGATATATCTTTGCCCAATTTGCCTCATTATAAACTCTGAAAGGGATCTAGACATGTCTTGGACTCTAGTTTTCTTCTGCTATGTTAGGAAGTGACCATTGTCCAAAGCCTGCCCAACCCTATTCTCAGAAAATATGACTCGGCAGGCAACATACCAGGCAGACCCAGCCCTAGCTACTGCTGACTGGATGAGAAATGACCAATAATCTCTCTCCCTCTCTCTTCTGAAAACCAAAATAGGAATCTCCAACCAAGTCAGCGTGAGCCCTAACAGGAAAGGGCATCTAAAGTGAGACCCAAGAGGGAAGATAAAAGTCCCCTGTACTCAAAAGCAAAGTTTGTAAGGAGACAGAGGTGTACAAATTAAAAGGAGAAGAAAGAATGAACTTCCACCTCCAACTTTCCTCAAGTCAGCTGGTATTCCATGCCTGTCGTGGACACCTTCATTCACATAACCAAGAAGTTATTATGGTTTAGGTCTATAACGTTCCTGAAAGGCCTCAAGTAATCAGAGTTAGAGTTTTTGGAAAAGGACTGGATTATGAGACACTGTATCCAAAGGTGGATTTATCCACTATTGAATTCAGTGACTGAGTATGCTGTTAGGAGGAGGGACTGGGTTGAAAAAGGCAGGTCACCAGGGGTGTGACCTCATGCTCCTTTCTTCTCTCTCTGCTTCCTAACCATCTAGCTTCAAGCAGCTTTCCTCCACGGTAGACCTTGCCACCACACTGCTTCTGCCTTGGAGCTTGCTGACCATGAAGTGAAACTTCTGAAACTAAGACACCAAATAAGCTTCGCCTCCTTTAAGTTGCAGACATTGAGTACTTTTTTCCCTAGAGACTAACACTAAGACTGGACCAGAAACCTAGAGACAGAGGTTTTATGTCCAAAGAAACCCTGGCCAATATCCTAGGAAGTTAATATGCTCTGTATAAGAGCTCTACTCACACTGGAGGTCTACACAGTCACAGATGGTTAAATCAGGGAATTTTTCTAGCCTGGGGTTTTCCATTTGAGCAGAGGACCCCAAAGTGGGGGCCTGAAATCCCTTTGGGAGCCACAAAGGTGGTAACTACACTCACCAGCCATCCTCCTTGTTGTAAAGAGCTATAAGATTACTCTAAATAGTTCTTCTCCTGGATATATATTGAAGGAATTATACTATTGCTCTTGCTAATCAGAGGGAGACAATGAACAAATAGAATGATGAAAGAATCATTTAGAACATGGCCTTCATGAGGAAAACTAGTAAAAGAGGAGGTTTGGCCCTAAGAAATGTTCAGAGTTCATATTTTAGGCAACCAATTCTCTAAACTCCTCTAATACCAGTTCCCTGGGGTGGGTTAATTAAAAGACAGGTTCCCTGTGCACCTAAGCCTAGAATATAAACATGTTCCATCCGTGGTAGTATAATATATATATAAGATGTAGAGATCAACATCTAAAAGCTTTTAGGTGGAGCAAAGCAAAATTAAATGGTTAGTTGAATCTATAATTTCCCTTAGTTTTTGACCACATGACTTCCAAAAGTGTGGCATTTTATTTTTCAGGTGTGATTTTTGTAGGGCAGATTATAGCTACAAACAACTGTTTTACACTTTTCTCAATTTTTCAATTTTGAAAACATTGATTTTAAAGCAGAAGGGAAAAGTCCAATATCACAACAGCAAAGTTCTTCTAATACAAACCATGGCTTGCAAGGTGTCAAGGTCAAATACTCATCCCATATAACACTACCAAGGCCAAGCATGGTGGGGTGTTTACCCTGTGCCAGGTGCTTTACGTATATTATCATATTTAATGCAGGGGCTTTACACACATTACCATATTTAATCCTTTATGCCCCCTTTTGAGAGACCACCCCTATCTTACAGATTTGGAAACTGTGTTTTCTTTTCAGAGCTACTCCAGATTTTGCAGACGACTTTTTATTCAGTGGGCCTTTCATTGGGGTGATTGAACACTGATCAATCTTCACTATCTGGCAATTTTCTGACTGCCAATTATACACCTGACACTTCATACATTATAGAGTATTAAGGAAATTATCCTCTATTTTTAAAAATACTTTTGGAATGACAATCTAGTTTTTTAAAGTAGTACAAGTCTCTTCCTTAACATACCCAACTCAAGCCGCAGGATCATTTATTGTGAGACCTGGAGGCTCCTGAGGGTAAAGACTACAAGAAGTCCTAGCCTGGGTCTTGTTTGTGCTAATAAGACTCTAAGTGTTTTCTGCTTAGGCTCACTTAACCCTACTCAGGAAAACACGACCAAGAAGAAGGGACCTGGGTTCTTACTACAGGAGCTGAGACTGAAAACTGGCATATCTTACCAAAGAGGAGAGAAGGGATAGACTGGGCCAGGCAAGGCAGCTTGGCATCTGTTCAGAAATATTAGCTCAACTGCAGGAGAGGCAGAAAGACATCTCGATTCTTTTTGCTTGAGTTTCCTTAGCTGTATAGAGGGGATTAGAATATCTACAACTGTAACTGTTTTGTGGATCACCAATGGCCTAACCCCTGGCTCCAGAGAGACAGCTGAACCTCTGAGCTGGTCCTCCTAGCCTGGTACGCTCCACAATGCCTCCTAAGGGCAAGGCTGCCAGAGTGCCCCGGTCCTCAACTCTACACTCTAACTCTTGCTAAGTCAGCATGGCCCCCAAGTGACCAGGAGAGATGCCGAATACCAACTCTCTTTTAGTAAAGTTTGAGTCTCAGGACTATCCTGTAATTGCAGAGCTAGAAGAAAAAATCCATAGGGAAGTGTTTCTGATTAGTACAGTGCAAAGCCCCTGAAAATAAACATTCTAAATCACCGCTGATATCAGTGTCTGTCAGAGAAGCCACTTTTCCTACGTTCTCCTCTTCCTTCTGGTGATCTTGGCTGAAGCTGAGCTCCAGACACTCGCCCACTCAGACTCTCCAGGGTTGATGCTCCATACACACTTGAGCATTCGGGTTGTACTTTTATGTCTCTGACACCTTTGCTAAAAAACTTTTGTCTGACTTCAGGAAACCCCACTCATGAGCACACAACAGATAACAAGCAGAATTTCTTCTCTGAAAAAAGTGTCAATGAATGAGGTAGGCTGACATTAATTTAAAACAATCACCCATCTAATTGTACACCCATAATGTGCTATGTTCAGGGTGATTATAATTTATAGAATATACTGATTTGATTCTATTTTATTGGAATATTTCAGAGTACGTTTGTTGAGGCTTATTCCAGGGACCCTTTTTCGCCCAGAGTTATCTCTAGCTGTCTGTGCTTTAATGAACCCTAAGACTAAATAGAAGGAACACAGTGGATGCCGATGTTTACAGTCCTACTTATGATCCATTTCATCCCCTCTGTCACTCTGTGTGCCATTTCTCAAATGTAAAGATTGTATTGTTTAGTGCCTTGTTGCTGGATAGAATTCTACAGCTCTATCCATTGCTCAGGCTTGAAGTCAGACAAGAAAATAAGTAAGAAGCAAACTTCAGGGCCTCTCTAAAAGGACTTGTCCTGAAGTTGACAAATATTACAGTTTAACACAGAAAGCCTTTTAAAGAGCTATCCTTCCAGGTCCTGATCCAATAGTCTTGAGTATAATTTTTGTTTGATATTAATCACAAATTATTTTTTCCTTTAAAAATTAATTAAAAACCTAGATAGAATAAATATTTCAGGAGACCAGCAGCAAAATGGGAAAATACCATGTGTTTGGAGTTTTAGTGCCCTCCGAGTACAGAAATTTATTTGCAGCAAGCAGAAAATAGACAGCAAACATAAAAACACAGCAGAGTCCCCCTAGTAAAATTATTTATCAAGCTAACAAGGGAGGGACCCTTCTAGTAACAACAAGCCAGCGAGGAAAAGACACGGCTTTATATTTTACCTTTGGGTTAGCAAACCAGTAAAAATGCCAACTGACAAGCACTTCACATAAACATTTCTTTCTAAATGAGCTTCCTTGTTAGGGGGAAGGAAAAAAGTCTTCCATGCTAAGGAGCACTATAGCTTCCAGACAGAGACTTCTAGCATGCATATTCCAGCTCTGCCGTGCACAAATAACATAACGGAAAAAAGAAAAGGCAGCATGAATTACACGGCGAGTTTACATGACAGATTAGAAGTTCATTAAAGAAAATGTGCTTGGGTTGTTACCAGTGTGTCCTCACACGTGGATGTGTAGAAATCAGATGCTTTTGCAGAATTAGTTTTAACAGACTCTGAAACCACATCCACTTATATTAATACACACAGATATTTATATATGTACTGACATTGCCTCCGCTGTATGGCCCTCGTTGCTATATTTTTCAAATATTGATTTTATGAGCAAAACTCCAAAGTCAGTTTTTACAGTTTAGCTTAATGACAACAAATTTCGATTATAAATTTTAAGTCTCATTATTGTGGCTTGCAAGAGCGGAGAGAGACCGAGAGAGAGAGAGAGAGAGAGAGAGAGAGAGAGAACAAAAAGAAATATTCAAGTCAAAAGCAGTGCCCCGATCCCAATTAAATTTTAAAGAAATAGTAAAAAGATACATTCTCAGAATAACTGCACCCTCAATAGCTCCGCAAATAACTCCTGCCGAATTTACAATGAAATCACGCACTGAGAACTTCCCTTTCCGAAAGCAGAAATCTCATGGGTTAGCGTGGCAGTGATGGGATGGTGCCTGATTTACTGTGGAGAGAAGTGAAGCCGGAGCAGATGGGGAGACTGAAGACCACAGTAAACTGTTGAGAACAGAAATAGGCGGAAGCACCTTGCAGGTCCCAGGCCCTGCCCTGCCTCCGCACCAACATCTTAGAAAATAAACATTTCTAGCAACAGCAATGGCAAGTTTTGCATTACTAATATCAGCTGACTCCAATAGAATAGAAAGAGAAAACACTGAAAACAAATCCTTCCTTATTTTTCTCTCTTTCTGGAACAGGGTGACATTTCACGACGCCTCTGTAAAACCTCCCACTCTCCGGCAGGAGGCAAGTTGTATCCTCCGCTTTTCTTTCAGGGTCAAAGCTCAGACTCTCCAGATCAGCTCCCGAGGGCGAGCGGGCATGGGAGCAGGGCATGGCGTTTGCCCACAAGTCCACAGGCACACTTTATAGGACAGGCCATGGTGGTCGGGACCACCTCACTTTTGCCCTTAGAGGAGGATCTTCTCAGGATGCTGCCAAGCAAGCTGATTGCTGATAGAACTCCCGACTTAACTAGGTGACTTCTGCCAGGGGAAATGAGACCAGGACTGCTCGAAGCATGTCTCATTTCTACCAATAACTTCATCTTGGGCTTCAGGCTTGGGCTAGGCTTGTAAACTGCGTGCAGAAACCTCTGAACTGCTGGTTCTCTGGATCAGTACAGCAGTGAACAAGTGGGAAGGTGCTGGGCCTGGGACTCCGGGTATACAGTAGGGCAGCCCGGGCGACTGACAAGATGGCAGCAAGACATCAGGCCTGGGCAGCCAGGCCCCAGCCTCACTCCTGGGGGTTCACTGAACCAGACTCATCATGTAAAAACTGCAGCTAGAGCTGGTGGCAGCCTGGACACTTGGCCTTTTCATCCCACTAGGCAATGGCAAGAAACGGATCAGAATATTAAAAGGAGGAAGAAAAGAAAAATTAGGGAAAAAATCAGTAAGAAAACAGCCACTGAGCAGAACTTCAAGTAAGCCCTGCTCATGATGACAAAGAAGAGGAGGAAGTTCTCATGCTGGGGCCAAGTCAGCCACACTGGACAAGGAGTGTGTGACTGTCTCCACCATCCACACAGCTCGGAGCAGAGAGAACCAAAGGGGGGCCCCTGCAGAAGGCACCTTCTAAAACACAGCGTGCATTCCAAATGAGTTCACCGTGCTGTGCTTGCATCTAAGATGGTCGTAAAGCTCTTAACCACTCCACTGATGGCAGCAGGAGAAGAGGAAAAAGAGGAGGAGGAAGAAAGCAAAAGGAAAGAAAAGTCAAAGAACAAAATTTTGTCCTATCCAAAATGTTCTGCCCAGGAGGAAGCGCCCATGTTCGCTTTGTCCCCCACTTCCTGCACATCCAGAGTGAACCTCATTTGCAACTACAGACCAGCTGGAAGCAAAACACAGCAGTGTAGGCGCAAGCCCTTTAATTACCCACCATCAATAAAAAAAAGGTCTCTATTTTGATTAAATTTACAAAGGGGAGTCAGCTCTGGTGTTAGAATCCCTTGAAAACATGACAAACCCGACCCAGCTCTCTTGCAGAAGCAGGCAGAGACCAGGGCACAAGAAAGGAAACTGCAGAACCCAATTTAAAGGAAGAGAACCTCAGGGTCAGTTTCTCAGAGCATTTCAGATCAATTCGATCCCCACCTCCACTGCCTACCTGCTCGCAAATGAACTTACTGTGCTCCTCGGTAGACTAAAGTGGCTAAAAAGAAATTGTCACTGGCTGTGTGGGAATGACAACAGTATTACAGGACCCTTGTTGAGGGAAAAGGGGGCCACAAAATTTCGCTTCTCCTTCTTCTTGGAGGATCGTTCTCACTCCACCAGTGATTAAGTTAGAGGATGTTGTGCTGTTAATTAGGTGTTATTATTTCACAGCGGCTTACACTCAGGGTCACTGCTCAGCCGCCACCTTGTCTTCTGTGCTGACAATACCTGTAAATCCCACAGCTGGTTTGATTTCCCACCAGACACCTGAAACGGGCTGCTCCCTCCCCCATTTGGCACTAGTTCCCACCGAAAGGGGTTTATGCGCTAATAGCTCCCTAACGTTTCTGAGCTGCTGTGCACGCTGGCACACTGGATTTTCCCACTGGCTTTCCCTCGCCTTAGCATTTTCCAAATACTACAAAATGGATAGCAAAAACAAAGAAACAAACAAAAACCTTCAATCCTGGTGCTTAGCTCATTTATTGCTGATAATTTCATTAGGTGCCAGGAAAAGCAAAAAATGCAGACGCAAAACAACAACTTGACAGTAATTTTTGGCTTGAGGAAATGAAAGACTCAGCATGCGGCAGGTGAGGGGAGTTTAAACCCGGGCATCTGGGACGGCAGCAGTAAATCGGAGCCTCTGGCAGGTGACTGAGTGTGTGCTTTCAGAACGAAAGCTCTTTACAGAAGCATCATTTTGTTTTAAGTAATGAGTGCTGTGTTCTATAGAAATCACTTCTTCCTTTCTCTCCCCTAATTGTATGTTTCATTTTCTAACTGTGACCCTTCAATAGGATCCTAGCGGTAACTGAAAATAATACACGTTCACAGGGCATTATTAGGCCAGTCACTTTGTCCAAAGCACTGCTATAATTAATTGATGAAATCAGCTCAGGAGCGGGCCAGAGCCTGTGGGAGGAACACATTAGCCAGCTTGTATGAAAAGGGGGCACATGATCTAAATAAACTAAGGCCACTACAAAAAAAACTAACCCAAGTAAGTTTCCCTAATGAACTTCACCACACAGAACTGCTTCCTCTGATTTTTCCAGGGCCAACCGGGATGCTCTGATACAGAATGCTTGACATACACTTAAGGTGTTTGCACTAGAGGCAACCCCACCGCAAATCTCCACAGAAGACAGCATCTTCCTCCTCCTCCTCCTCCTCGTCTTGTGGGTGGGTGGCTTGTTCCAGAAACAGAGTGTTCAGAAAGCCCCAAGAACCCTTCTGTGAAGATAAGGTCAACATCAGCCACTTAGACTTTTCAGAGGTATCGAAAAATCAGAACTTACAGTCCGGCTGGAAACAGCCAGTTCAACATTTCCGGAAACAAATTTTGAGCAGGAGCCCTTCAAAGGATATCAGGTGATGGCATCTGTACTTGTATATTGGAAGTAAATAGCTATACATGCTGTTCCAGGCCACCTGCGTAGGCACTGGGCATTGGAAAAACCACACTTGCACTTTATGTCTGAATGATTATATGCCACATGGGAGGACACGTAAGAAAAACAGAAACAAGATTTCTGAGTACCTTGACTAGTTTGGTTTTGTTGTGGTTTAGTTTTCTCCCAGTTCATAAAATAGTAAAGCCTTCCTTGTAGCCGATAGCCTTTTGAGTTTGTATCATCAACATAGGCGTGGTCACACAAAACATGTCCATGCTGAGAAACTAGGAAACACACTGATGGGTACAGAAGTACCATTTGTGCAAGTTCCAACAGTGTCTCCCATGGGTGACAGGAAAGCCACAAACGGGCCTTTCCCCTGTGCGTGAGTCCCACCTGCCCAAGGCAGCTCTGGAAGGCCTGGTCGCATCCAGATGGGTCTAAGGCAAAGTCAGGAACATCTGAAATGGTCAGAGGACAGACATGAGCTGGCTAAGGTCCATCGGTACCTTGAAAATGCATGATTCAGCTCATCAGACGCAAGAACAAGTTGGGAAGGTTTACTTCCGCTTCGGTGAAAATCATGGTGAGTTAAGGTGTCTCCTCCAAGACTAGCTCGAAAGCCATCCTGAATATGAGGCTCACTCAGAGTCATCACATGTTTCCACAGCAATCATCACACCTTAGCCAGTGATGCTTCTATGAAACAGTCTCCAGCAGACACCCAGGGGAGTGGATAGCTTGTGATAAGCAGGGCGAGAGAGTCCACTGCATGTTCAAAGACCTTTCAGAGCAAGCAGAGTCTTGATAAACCATGCATTTAGTTGATTTGAATATGTTAGGCCATTGCATGCCCTAATAGAAAGTGTTAGTCAGAATCCAGGAATGCTTCTGAAACGGAGAATTTAATCTTTTTGTGATATCACGTTGGATGGATATTTTGTAATAGGTCCTGGAATCATAATATAATCTAGACTTTTTCTGAGAATACATGAAAGGTAATTAAAGGGTTTGTGACTGAATTTTTAGGCCTTAGCTTAAAACACTGCCAGAGAAAAAGCCATGAGGCTGTACATGACTGCATTAGGAAGAAGGTGGAAAATTCAGTGGTTCAACCTTTTTTGGCTTTCACTATTGAAATATCTTAACCAAAATGACTTCTGGAAAACAAACTAAGTAACTCTCCCAAGAGTACCAAGTATTGAACTTTTCATATATCAGCTTATAATATCTAATGTCACAGAAGAACTTCAAGGAATTGTCCTCCTCCCTCCTCCAATTCCCCATCTGACGAGACGCCTTTCTCTTCTTTGCTCTTACCTGTCAATCACATTCATGACTGAAATTTGATTTCTCTCCCACCAGTAACCTTATATGAAACACTGCCAATAGGGTCAGGACCATTGTGAACCCTACTTTTAAAGTTCATTAACTCTTTGCTCAAAATGGATGGTTTCAGTGTCACAAAACCTGCCAGGGGGCCTAGATAATCATATTTAATCGGTGGTTTTCAAATCACAATTATAAAGACAAGGGCAAGAGAGGAACAAAGATTTGGGCATGCAGGCACAAACAGGACACACCACTCAGCACCAAGGTGTACACTGAGTTAAATATCTATGTAGGAAAATAATTAAAGAAAAACATTAATTTTGTAAAAGGTTAGCAGAGAAACTATAATACAGATTCACAGCCCAGTTATTCAAAGTGCAACTCTCATCATAGCAGAGCTTAGAGTAAGTAATCAGATACTATTTTTGAATAGAGGGGAAAATAGGTTCTGGTTTTTTTCTCTTTTTTCAATGCTCTCAAATCACTGGATCATTAAAGTGCCTCCTTTGCAAAGAGTAGCAATTTGACAGTGTGACGTTTACCCCCCTCAGCTTCTCAAGGAACCAAAATAAAATGTATTTCATGCAAATTTCTCAGCAAGCAAAAATTTTAATGAAAAATAAAAAAACTTTGTTCCATTAGCCAATGAAAGGTAACAAGACTATATAGAACTATGAGACTAAATAATTATTGGTGTGAGAGTATTGGTCTCGCTCTCCCAATGAAGAGGATTCATAATTAAATTCATGCTGGGACACTTGTAATTGAAAACCCATTTTAAAAGCTCAATTTCATTTTTCCAGCGCATGAAAATCAGATTTCTACCCCCCATTTATCTCCTCTCTCCCCTTCGCCTCCAACTGAAGCAGAAAGGGCCTTGTAGTCACATTTGGATGCAGAAGAGACGACACATTGTTGCTTTAAAATTATACTAAGTTTTCCCCAGCCTGAGTTTGGAATGTTTTGGAGGCCCAGGTAGAGCTGACCAAATGTGATGCGTGTCACCAACACGCACTCATCTGATCTCCCTGCCGTCTGAGCAGTGCTCCCTTTGCCAGTGTCAAGAGACTCGTGTCAGATAAGGTTGAAGATCTGAGATCTACTGAAACCAGATTAGTCACTTGGCAAACAGCATCTATGTAATGAAATAAATACAGGAAATAAATGCATGCTGTTTCTCACACATATTGCTCGGATAGCTTCTCTGTGACACCTAGTACCACCAACTATGGTGTGAACCCAAATATTAAAACTACAGGAACTTTTTCACACCCTAAATAATTAGCAACATTCCTTGCTTACTTGGTTTTCTGCTTATGGCAAACTCACTGAAACAAGCACATGCAAATCAAAAATCAAGATGTACCTCTTTGACTCCAGGACACTGGGTTTCTCACATCACTGATGTAGAGGATTCCCTTGGGTACCTGATTCAGTAAATACATTAAAATAAACAAAAAGTAATTAATAACCACGAAGAATGTTTCAAGGACAGTATGTTCAAGGCAGCTAAACTATCAGAGTCAGACTTCAAGAAAAATGACTTAGTTCCACTTGCCTTGCACAGTGGACTCAGCCCAGGCAGGCTAGATAAGGGTTTGGTTTGGAAGGGAATGTTCTCAGTACAAGATTGTTTCCAGTTAACAATGGCTCACCCCTCGGATGGCCAAAGTAGCCCTAAAATGACTGGCCTGGCATCCTGTGTCAACTTTAAGATTGCCCTCCATGCAAGGGGACCCAGAAATTCCAGATCCCTAGTGGAGAAAAGTTAAATCATTTCTGATGGTCTCTTTTCAAAGATTCACCCACTGCACAGCCTTCCAAAGACTCCCTGGTCCTACCCGGATGGTCAGAGCACGGTCTCTTCCATAGCCCTCCTCGGTCTTCCTTTGCTCAGACCTGCTCTCTCCTACTAGGACTGCTGCCCTGCCCTGCCAGTGTTCTGATAACAAGTGGAACCACTGAGATACTACCCATTTATTTATTTATTTATTTATTTATTTATGAACTCCTCTGTTTAAATCAGTAGTGAGGAATACACGAGAATAGAGATACAAAAATGAGATTCTTTAAAAAAAATTTTTTTGTTTGCCTCACTGTGAATAGCAAAGCACAATAACTCAAAAGTTAGTTTTCTCTGGTTCAGAAAATCCTTATTGCTATTAGCTGCACTAATCTAAGTGGCAAAATAATGATCATTTACTTGACAGAGCCCGATATTTTCCAGACAGCAGTTTAATAACAAAGTAGACCTGTCATTTCTTCCTATAGTTAGTCACACTATACAAGTTCAAACTGTCAAAATATATTTAAAATCTAATTTGAAAAATTCAACATGGTTACGGCAAATCTGTGTACAATAACTCCAATAAACTAGCAAGTCAATCTATTTTTTTCGAACAGGATGTGTACTTATTTCTTTAATCCCCTACATTTTTATCTGGATTACCTTACAATTGGTATGAAAATATAGACTTTACTCATTTATGTGCTAATTTCTGCAGGCTGCTGACACTGAATACACAATCTTTCTTTAGTTACATTCTCTTTCAATATATCTCTCTAATGCTTTCCAGTGTTCTTTATCTAAATAGTAAGATGAGGCCCAAATACGCAGATAAACAAATTTGCACATCGGAGCACTCCCAAATCTATTAGGTGCCTTTATTCACATATAGTTCATATTAGAAATGCTTTTTAAAGGTACAGATATCTCTTCTTTACATATTAACCTCTCACTATATTATTTCTACACACATTCAGAGAATAGAAAAAGAACAAAAATATATGAAAGTTACAGAACATGGAAGTGTATCATTAATATAAATTGCTCCCTATTTGTAGTTCAAATAGTTAATCACAGAAAGCAGCAAAAATAAAATTTTCCATTTAAAATTTCTCTTTTTGTAAACTTTAGAAACGACAGGTTCATTTAGACATGTGAGTGAAGAGAGTTTAAGAGCTTACGAGATCGTGGAGGAAATACTGTTGTAATTCTTCTGGGGTACTGCAAACATATGTTAAGCCTCAGCAAGGAGTATCTACATGAGATCATATACTGGAGAGGCATTTTTCAATTTTAGAAAAATATTACAAAGCAATAATTGGACATAGGTTTTGCAAAATGTTCCCCCCTTCCTTCCTGACCATATCATTGATAGTCTCTGTTATTTTTGGAAAAAAGAATCAGCCTCATTAAATGCAATATTTGGCATCTTGCCTGAAGTCTCCTAAAGTAGATGTCCTTAGATCACTGGTGTCATTTGTCCCAATGACCTCTATCTCCAGCTACCTGGGGGACCATCCACCCCTCAGGGCCTTTGCTTTCATAGGCCAGCGCAGGGTGGGGTCTGTTTGTGCACCTGAATAACATCCGAAGCCCTGGTGGCTTCTCAGTTCTCATGCCTTTGCCCAGACCTGTCACTGGGGATGGCTGGTGAGACCCAAGAGTCTCACGGGGGAGGGAATGAGGGACAGTGGAGATGTTGCGCTGGCCCACGACAGTGTAATCTAAGCCAGATGTCTGACAGTACCGAGGCTCTCCCCCTAACTCCCTTAGAGTGTTTTTTAAATAGGGCAAGAGAGTGTGCTGCTCTGGGGGAGACTTTCACAGCGTTGTGTGAACCTTGGGGCAGAGGGAGGCCTGAGTCTGCAGTGCTCCCAGCCCCAGAAGTCAGGCCGGGAACCTCACCTGTCTTGGACACGGGAAGACTGTTCTGTGACGGATCTCTCTGGCTCTGTTTCTCTCCTGTGCTCCAAAGGGCAGAGGCAACGGATTATCTCTACCTCTTGGTCATGTTAAATCCATAAAATGGAAATTACAGATTTACCTTTGAAAAGCCTTCCACCTCTGCAGTGTGTTATTTAAAGGGGCCACGCAGAGTGAGATAAATACATAAATAAGAAATGGCAGGTGAAATAATTGGTTGAATTCACTGCCTCCAAAATGGAAAGACACAATCATTACCTCTTAAAAGATTCAGTTTCAAAATAACTACCACAGGACTCGGGTTGTATCAGGAAAGATGTATAATATTCTGACAGTGTAAAAGTGTCTTGGATGTTTATATCATTGTTTTAGTTTCAAAATATTTATCTGCAAGTTATAATAAATCTCTTCCCTAAGAGAGACGGTGACAGCTCTCCAGAAAAAGAAAAAAAAAAAGATTTATTTCTAAGGATCCACTGATATTTGCCTAATTTAACTAGCGCACAAACACAGGATCCCTAGGAGAAGAAAGGCTCTACACGAAAGGCTCTCTTCATGAAATCAGCCTGGTAGACTCTGGTCGGCAGGGCCTCCTCGTGAAGTTGTTGGAGAAATCGTAATAAAGTTTACTGGACGGGCTTTGTTTCATAATGTGGATTCAGCTATGTACCACGGAAGCCAAAACCATACGGACACCTTCCGAAGCCTCTATAATATGTTACCTAGATTTTTTTTTGTGCCTTTTCTCTTTTTCCTTCTCATTCTGTCCGTAAGCAAATCCCCCACCCCCACCTCGCGGTGGAAAGGATCTGGAGAATGGGCTGGAAACTAAATAAAAGTAAAAATTAATGGGGCGTGGAAGATAATCGTGTTTGCAGAAGGTGCTGGGATGAGGGGGGGTCTCAAAGAGAAGGGCGGGGCCTTGAGGGCGACTCCGGCTCCCTCCCTCCTGCGCGCACCTGGCAGCAAGGCGCAGCAGGCGGTTCTGCCCGCCGGAACTCGGCCCGCGCAGTCCTCCTGGAAAATCTAAACCAGATTCCACTACAGATCCAAGCCCCCCGCCTCGGGGACGCGGCGCGTTGGGTGGGGCCACCGTCTGCCTCCCTGCGCTCTAGACTGCGTCTTGGATTCGTCGCTGCTGCTGCTGTGCGTCCCTAAGTGCTCAGCCCCCCAGGGCTGGGCCGCGGGGCTGGCGCTGCTGGGCCAGGTACTAAGGGACTTCCGGCGGCCTCAGAAGGTCGCCGGTCAGTCCTGGATGCAGCCAGTGCACACCTGCTGCCTGCCAGGCAGAGGACTCTGCCAGTGAGGCCAGCACAGGGGATCCATGCACGCAGTTCCAGCCAGGGAACTTGGGCAGCAATGCTGGGGAGACTGGACCCCGCAGAGCAGCTGTGTGAAGAGCCTGGGCCAGGTGGAGGGTCTGTGTGGGACTCTGCAGGAAACGGGAGCGGCCTTCCAGCCTCAGCACCCTCCCTGCCTGCTTCCGCTTCATTCCGGGCACCAGAAACTCCAGCCCCGCTGAACATTCCGCCCAGACCTCCCCACATCCCTACCTTTGTCTGCACTTTAGCTCCCAGACTTAGAGGGCCCAAGGCCTCAGGTTTGGCAGCAGCTTTTGGGCCCCAGGGCAGCGCCCTCTGACACACTCCCGTGGCCCTTGGTGACCAAGCATGAGAGGAAGGAGTACTGAAAATTATGGCGAGAGCACAGGGCTGGGACGGAGTCGGGCGGGAAGTGGCCGCCTCTGGAGCTGGGGACCTCACTGGTTTTGACATTCTGTGGGGAGCTCAGGGCCTGTCAGCCGCTCCTCAGTCACCGGGGAACAGAGCCTTCCTGGACAGAGGTGGGGACAGGAGCTGTGCTGATCTGCCCCTGGTGACTGGGGGTCAGAAGCCACGGCTGGCTGAGCCGGGTTTTTCTCAGTCCCTCCCCGCACCCCTTCCTCTCCTGAGCTCTCTGGATATAGCCTGCAGTTCCCTATCGCCCTGGAAGCCTCAGGCCTGCTTTTCTTCTGGTACCGGGAGACAAGATCATCCCCCCTTTGAATGTGGCCTAGGAGAGCTAGGGTGCTTCTGGGTGTGGAAAGAAAATGTGCACCCTTGCTGTGATTTTTCAGGCCAGGGTTCCTTTTAGACAGTCATTTTGGAGATTCTGGGAGGATCCTGTTTTCACTCCTGTGTAGCAACTTTCTTGGCCCTTCCTGTTCCTTAATCAAAGATACACAGATCAAAACCCTTCTGTGGGATGCTAGCCTGGACACAGGCAAGACCAGGAATGAGGGTATTTAGACTCCAGAAACTCAGAAGTGAAATCCCCAGCAAGTGAGCTGGAGGGTGAGGGTGGGCAAGAGAGAGAGAGAGAGAGAGAGGGAAAGAGAGAGAGAGAGAGAGAGAGAGAAAAGAGAGAGGAGACAGAGAGACAGAGAGAGAGAGTATGTGGTGAACACCGGAGAACTATTTCCTGTCCACCCCCTTCCTCCCAAACCTCGGCAGACACCCTGCTTTCTCCCTCCTTTCTTAAACTAATACCACTTCTAATCTAATCATAACTGAAGACCAAGATGAGTCTGTGCAGAAAGGAGGAATGCGATTTTGCAACCTCGAGTCCAAAGTATAAGGAGAAAAAAATATTATTAAACAAAAAAGAAGCAAAAGAAAATAAATTGCAGTGCAGCAGTGAAGAGGCTCGGTGGGTGACTGATTTGAGTGAGGAGCACTACATTCCAGCCACAGCCTCCCTGCAGAAAGTGTGCTCCGGGAGTTTCTCAAAACTGTCCAACTCTGATGTAAATTCATACAAGGATCTGATTTCTGTGTGCCACTGATAGATGCTTTCTATCTTGGCCTTGTTCTGTTGGGCAGACTTGGGAAACTCAGAGAGGACTTTCAAATTTAAACAATGAAATGCTGTCATGATATCACCAAACCTAGTCCAGCGACCATATAAATATTGGCACATCTGACTGGTCCAATGTGCTATCACCATCAAATCACAGATTGGTATGTTTATAAAAGTTCAGACATTCATAATTTCCTCAAAGTTCTGTATCTGGGGTTGGCCCTCAAAACTCTCCCCAAAGGAATCCTACGTGTGCGTGATTTTGAAGCAATGGACGGGCAGAGCTGGCTTGCGCCTGGCTTGTCTGTCTGTGGGCTCCGACTTTGGCTTTGCCACTATATAGGAATAGGCTCTACTATTCCATGGTTATTTATTCCTGAGACTCTTGCCTTCCAAGTCCTTTTTCTCTCCTCCTCAGGGATGGGGGCTCAGGCAATGAGGACCCAGGCTCTGTCGGCCTTGGTGCAGTCATTCGATTTGTTTATTTTCTATTGTTTTGTCCTGCCCCTCGCTAAAGGGTAAGTGCTCCCAATTTGTGGCAGGACTGTACTTCTTTATGCTCTGACAATCACAAGACAGCCTAGGAGCTTGGAATTCTCTCACCCTGTCCCTTCCTCCTGCTAGAGGAAAAATGCCAAACAGAGCTGGGTTTGTTCAGGAGCTGGGGTGGGGCAGCGCCTGCGGAGAATTCCCCTTTCTAGAGCTGTTTGATGTCTGGATTTTGAAGATTTATATCAAAAGCAAGAAAAGCTGTGTTATGGGAAGATGGGTTAAGGCTCTTGCTCTGTTTTTAAACAAATGCAAGAACAAACACACCGCCAGGTTTCTGAGGGCCACCCCAGACTAGGACATCCCTGAGATCTCTCATTTTCCTGACAAGGCCGATTCAGGGACAGGCCCCACAGTCTCCACTCAGCATCCTGAAGAAGTGCAAAGGGAATCACAGCCAATCACTGCAGAGAAAGCTTTCCTAAAGAAAGGCCCCCAAACAGAAACCAAACCAAAGGAAAGAAAAACAAAACAGATACCAAAGAACTAAGGCAATTCTTCTAAGAAGAGGGCCGATTTTTTTTCCTTTTTCAAATCAAATGAAAGTGGATTGTAGCTGGAAGCTGTGCAGCTCTGCCATCCAGAGCAGGCAAAGTTGCCTTCCTCTCCTTTGCATGGAAAATTTAGACGGAGAGCTGAGGCCCAGAGTTCTCCAGTGAGGGTTTTTCTGGCACTAGCATCAGATGGCGGAAGCTTGTCACTCATGTATTTTAGTCTCCCGTTCTATCTCAGTTAGTCTTTAACTACCGGTTGGCCAAAAAAAAAAAAAAAAAAAAAAAAATAGAGCTATTTGTGTGGCGATCAGACTTTTAAATATATTGATTAGCTTAGTACACCGCAGAAGGATGCTGCTTCAGGCCAAGGTCTGTGCACACGGAAGTGAGTCTGTCCAAATCAAAACAACAGCAAAGACCACGACGGCCCCAGCATGCCCCACGCTCAGGAACTTCTGAATGTGTTACCAGAGACTTCAGCTATTTCGACCAGGAAATGCAGGGAATGTGGCAACCGAGACAGCTGTGTGCCATGTTCCCGAGAGCGGCTGCCACTCGCCCTCTGCTCACTGCTTTTAGCAGTAGAGCTGGTGTCTTGGCAAAGGGAAGTCCTATTTAAGAGCAGAAGACTCTAGAATTGATGTTGCTAAATAAAAGTGACTGGGGTAAAGGTATAAGTGCATCAGCATCCCATACTCAGTAATAAATAGGGTCGGGTGGGCTGCTGAATGGGGGCCCGGTGGGTACAGCATGACAGGGAGGGACAAATGTCTAGATAGCAGATTTACCTGCTGGACAGACACGGGACCTCTGGCTATCTGATGTCAATGTATTAATGTGCCAGATACATCAGAAAGATTATTTTCATGGTTTTAGAAAAAGAGAACATGCAAAAAGCTGGGGATTTAAAAGGAAGTGACTGTTTAAGTGTTGGCAAACAAAAAGGGAGAGAAAAAAGCACTCAGAAGGTGTGTGTTTAACTAACTTTGTATTTTGCCCACACACTGTTTTCATTTACAGCCATGTCTGATGCATGCACACGCTCGACATCACAGATGCACACAGGGCTACCTAGGGCCTGAGAGAAGATTCAGGTTCCTGCTCAGCTAACGCTTCTGCCAGGGCATCTGCTTAGGGAAGAGTCAAATGTTTCTTTTCTTTATAAAAATTCTCTGCCGTGGAAACAATGCAGCGTGAAAACTTACTGTTTAAAACGTGCATGTCTATATATGCCTTTGCAGTGCCAGCTGGGAGTCGTTTGGGAACCTTCTCTTTGTATGTGTGTCCATGTACATATTTTGTAATTTCAGCAGATTTTTTTACAACCGATATCCTAGATTGAAAGCAGTCACACTTGTCCAGTTATACACATTGTATATTGAAAAGCTTGGGTGCCCTTTCCTATGGCTCTGTGCGTACGACCCTCAGAAAAGAGGCAGAGGTGACTGTTAATTAGTACAGAGTTACACATTTAATAGACTTTTCTAACACAATAATTTTTCTTTAAAAGGGACACTATATGCAAGTTGGGGATAAGTTGTTCTCCAAAACTGCAAATAATCATATTTTTTAATACACAGTTTTCACATAAATTTCACTTTGTGAACACACTGGGAGGGACATGTTGCTGGGGCTTCCAAAATCCAGCGTATCCCACTGGCGGCTCCAACTTTCGAGTGGGCTCAGCTCTGTAATTGGAATGAAAGGAATTTTAACACTATTTAGACAAAGACTCAAGTGCAGCATAAAGGGGAAAGCTACATTTCCTTACATGATTTCTTTTTTTTTTTAATTAGGGACTTCCTTATAACCTAGGGCACCTAGAGAAGATTTAGAAATTCTTCACAGAAAAAGCATTTATTTATGTTTGACACTCACTGTCTTTCAAAGGTTTTAGTACTTGTTATTTCTAAGAATGCCTCTCACTATGCGATACCCTTCCCTTAAAGTCAACCTACCCATGGCCCATTTCATCAGTACTTTTTTTAACTTTGTTTCCTAATGTCTGGGGCCCAAATCAGCTTATTGTAGGAAACTGCTTTGCCAATTTCTATCAAACTGCTTAATTGATACATACATACATACATATATATATGTATATATATATTCCCAATCCAGATCTCATTCTGAATGGAGTAACTGCAGTAACTGCATCCTGAATGTAACTCTTATTTTGAAATTGTGTATGTCTAATAGCTTTCCCATCGGATGCTGAGCTTTTTCTAAGAGTCTGGTTCCTGTGTCTTCAGAGGGAGGATATATCTCTTGGTTGTGATCAGAGAAATAAATAAAAATCTCTGATGTCGAAGGCAGCTAGTTACCAGGACACAGGGGCAGGTTTGCCATTCAGATTTTGGTTAAGCAAAATGAAGTGTGGGTGCAGGAACCCCATCTGAGTTGGCACAAAAGGAAGGTCAAAATGCAGAGGGTAAACACTGCCTCCGTGTTCCGTGGCAGTCAGGAACCTATGATAACGTGGCCAGGACTCATCAGCACCAGGCACAAGCTGTTTTCTTCAAAATGAGGTCTGCGTTCACAATTGCAACATTATCTTTTCTCTCTCTCTTTAAAGGATCTAAAACAAAATAAAACAAAAGTGATCATGTTTGGCTATATTTCCAAACAGTGCTGGCTTTGTGTAACATTCTACTAGCTTCTAGGGGAAGTTGATTAAGAGCACAAACTGCATGAATTTGTAACATTAGTGGCAAGAATTTGTGTCAGTTTAAAATAGGTCAAAGCTTAAGAGTTCTCCTCAAGAAGTGAGCTGAAATCTGTCCAAGTGATCTTCCAGTTGGCCCCCATACTCAGCCTGTTTGGGGGTAGATACCAATAAATCAAAGCATAGCATTCATTCCATGAAGGCATGATTTTCTGCTTATGTTTCTGGGACTAACGTGATCTGAAATCACTACTAGCTTATCCAAGTGGAGACACCACTCAATATTTACAGGAATATGATTTGGTAACATGCTTTGAAACAGATAGGAACTAACAGTTATCTGAACAAGGTGTGGATTTTTCTTCCCTATTTAAGACAAATGACCTTTGAAATTAAAGGAAAAAAAAAAAGCAACTTTGATTTGTTCAGTGTTTATGTTCAAGCTTGTCAGGTCTTGCTAACAAGAAAATCACAATGTGTAAGGGAAGAAGGAAAAATAATCAATCTTAGTCAAAAGACAAGAATTGTTTATCTTTACCACTAACTGAGCCTGTGCCTGCGCCATCTCGATGGGTCACGTTTGCCGGTGGGTTTTCTCTAGATGAGTTTGCTCACGGGGCACAAGCCCAGGGCCATGGTCAAAAAGCTGATCTCCACTGTTTTGTTTTATTTTGTTTTGCTTTGTTTTGTTTTTCACCAAAAAAGCAATGACAATTTTACTGATTTCAAAATTGAAAACTATAGGGAGGGGAAAAAAATTGAAAGGTCACAATTTGTACCGATATTAAATATTCCTCATTATTACACGGGGCTAGCCCCTTCGCCTCACCAAATAGCCCATAATTTCACCCTGAATTATGGCCTCCCTGTTCCAGCATGAACCCTTCCACCAGAGAAAAGGATGCATCTTACACTTCTCATGCGTTTGTTGGGCCCAGTTAAACTGTACACTAAGAAATTGAGTACAGAATCAAAAAAAATGCAGTTTATTATTGTAGATTATTCTTTCTCTTGATATAACCAGAATTGAAAATGAAAGAAAAGCACATAGGAACATCACGCGTGGTTAGTTAGTAACTCAAGATATAAAACAATTTTGCACAGCAAAATATGTAAAAGAAAAGTAACTGACAAGATTTTTTTATATTTATTGTGGTAAGATTTACTTTTCACTTTTTTTTAAAGACAGGATGTCAGTCCCTGAAAATAACATTTACTGATTATTGCCTTTAAAACTGTGGATTTTTTTTTAAGTTACAGAAAATCCAGTTCTGCACCACAATACAACTGTAAAAAAATCTGCATCATTTTAAAACTGTGCAGTAATGCCATTTTTATAACTGCATAAATTTTATTAGCGTTCTAAACAGTTTTGCAATTTTTTGTATTATATGCTTGCAGGTTATATCTTAGTGCAATTCAGTCCCAAATACTTTAATTTTGAAAAAAACATACATTTTGAATGTAAAATACCCCTACAGATATAAACAGGGGTGTTTCCCCTTTTAATACTTTGGTTTTCAATACAGTCAGTGGTATAGCAAAAACTACACATACCCAACTTATATTTAAGTTGCAAGCACATGCTGTATAAGCTACTTTTTTAAACAGTCCCCTTGCAAACTCTACCCCCCTTTAACATCACAACAGTAAACAATTTAGTGCATCAATCTTTTAAAAAATCTACAGCTACACAGACCTAACTCTTTCAAATTTATCTATAACATTCCTTTATCTGTAGCATACATTTTAACTGGGCTAACAGATTATAAAAACTAGAATTAAATTATATACTAGAAACCCATAGCATTCCACATTTGACAATGACCAGAAGCCAAAAGAAAATAATAAAAATAAAACAAACCAAAAAATAATGGGGCAGATTTCTTTTCTTCAAAAAAATAAATTTTAGACTGCTTTCGCCAACAGCACAATTTAAGTCCCCAAACTGGGGCGTCATTCTTATTAAAAAGAAAGCCTTAATAAGAGTTCTTTAATGTTTGCCATGTTCAACCCATTTTGGTATCTTTGACAAGGAATGCCTTCAGTGCATTTACATTGGGAGTCTGAAGTTCTAAAGAAGACAGAGCAGTTTTGGAGCAGATGAAAACTTTCATGGGAAGAAGGCTCTAGGGTTGCACTTTTTTGTTTGCTTATTTTGTTTTGAACTCAAAAAAGTCATGAGACAATAAAACAAAAGAATGAATGCCATGCTCTAAGTCTTCGAACGTCCATTTCCAAGCCAAAAGGAAAAAGAAAGAAAAAAAAAATAATTATACCATACATGTCCAGCATGCAGGCTTTTTTATTAATATAATGTCTCTTTTCCATAAAGTCTTTGAAACAGTTATAGTTCATTGTTGCTAAGACAAAGTAGCAAGCATAATAATGCATGAGATGAGAACGAGTGTTTTAAATGGCAGGCTAAACTCTCAGATTTGGCATCAAAAGGCCAAAACTCACAAGTCACACCGAGAAGGTTGATGCAGGCTTGATTGTGGCAGGTTCATGAGGACTTTTGCTCTAGTTAGCATAACAATGCTAAAACCCCGGTGGAACTCAGCACGCTGCTGCTGCAAAGTCTCTAATGTTTCACATTTTTTTTTTCTTTTGCAAGCTCAATCTCACATGAAGAACTCAGAAGGAGGAAAAAAAAAAAAAACTTTGCCTTTTAAAAAAAGTCTTGGAGGAGATGGGTGGAGAGGGAGTGAGGTGGAGGTTGGGCAACACAGCAAGCTCCAAAAAACGAAACAAAAAAAGTAAAATTAAGGGGAAAAAATCCAAACAAAATAAAACACACACACACAGAAAACTCATGAGCTGAAGGAGGAAAATATGCAGATGATGCGGGCTTCGAAGGTGAGCAATATTCCACCTGAAGAACTCTGCTGATCTTTGAACATTGTGGGGGGGGGGGGGCTCAGCTAGGGAGTTATGAGGAATTTCAGAGTGACAATCCGCAGCCAGACACCCATCCCTCCCCAACTTAAAACAGCCGCCGCCGCCACCGACTCGGAGCAGGGCGTGTGTGTGCGTGTGTGTGTGTGTGTGTGTGTGCGTGTGTGCGTGTGTGTGTGTGTGTGTGTGTGTGTGCACGCGCGCGCGCGCAGGCCAAGGGGGCGAGCTCGGCAGGGGAGGGGGCGAGGCTGTGGCCAGCGCGGCTCCGAGACTAGCAAGCCCACACCCGAGCCGGACCCCCGCGGAGCACTTAGCAAGTGGCTAGCTGGGGTCGAGTGTTAGACTCACATGAAAAACTCTGGAGAGGACGGGTTGTCGCTGCTCGAGCCGTTTTCTCGGAAGCCGCTGCTCACCAACTTCTCGTATTTCTCCTTGTACGCGTCCCTCTCGCGCACCAGCCTGGAGATCTCCTGCTTGAGGTGGTCGACCTGCTGCAGCAGCTGGTTCTTCTCGGACTCCAGGACGTGTCTCTGCTGCACCCTCTTGAAGCGGCAGGACTGGGCATAGCCGCGGTTTTTCAGGGTCCGCCTCTTCTGCTTCAGCCGGATCACCTCCTCCTTGCTGACCCCGCGCAGCTGCCGGTTCAGCTCGCGCACCGACATGGTCACCAGCTGCTCGTCGGAGAAGCGGTCGTCGAAGTGCAGGCCGCCCGCGGCGTGGTGAGGGTGCAGGGCGCCCCCCGCCCCCGCCGCGCCCCCGCCGCCGCCTCCTCCGCCGCCGCCGCCCCCGGTGCCGGCCTGGCCGCCGCCGCCCGCGCCCCCCGCGCCCCCCGCCGAGGCGGACGCGCCGCTCCCGGCCCCGGGCGCGCCGGCCGTCGGGTGGTGGTGGTGGCCTGCGGCGTGGTGGTGGTGGTGGTGGTAGTGCGGGCCCGCGCCGCTCTGCGCGGCGGCCGCGGCGATCACGGCGGACACCACGGCGGCGGCGGGGCCCATCTCCTCGCTGCTGCCGCCCAGGGAGGCGCCGGCGCCGGCCCCGGCGGCCGCGGCCAGCTGCTGCGCCCCGCGCGCGTAGCCATCGAAGCCGCCCTGGAGCTGGTGGCTGTTGCTGATGAGCGCCTCGACCGCGTCCTCGGGGCTGAAGCCCAGCGCCTCGGGGTTGAGCTGCTGCGGGTAGCCGGTCATCCAGTAGTAGTCTTCCAGGTGCGCTTTCTGCTCGCTGCCCGAGCCCGGGCTGGGCGCGGAGAAGCTGGGGGAAGGAGGCACCGAGCTGCACGGCGTGCTCATGGGGGTGGAGGACAGCGAGCCCCCGGCGATGAGACGGCCACACTGGCTGATGATGCGGTCGGTCTCCACCGGTTCCTTTTTCACTTCAAACTTCATCAGATCGAAGTCATTAACATATTCCATGGCCAGGGGACTGGTGGGCAGGTCGGAGTTGCTCATCGCCAGTTCTGATGCCATTCTCCTGCCGCCGCCGCCGCCGCCGCCGCTCCTCCAGATGGGCTGCAGGAGAGGGGCCAGCGGGCTGTGCTGGGCGGACAGCGGGTGAGCCAGCTTGCCGGGCTGGGGCGCTTCTAGCTCGCGCGGCGGTGGCTGGCCCGAAACCTCCGAGCGCGCACACACCCCCCGCCCTGCCCGCGCCCCCCGCGCCCGCCCTCCCTCCCCTGCTCACGCCAATGTGCTCGTTCGTTCGTTCGCTCTCTCGCTCGCTCGCCCCGGCCCCTCCTCGCTCTCTCGCTCGCTCGCCTCCGTGCGCGCCGAGCCGGCGGGCGGCTTCAGGCTCGGGCAGGTCCTCCGCGGGCTGCGGCGGCGGCGAAGCCAGAGGAGCCCGGCCGGGTGCGCGGCGTCCCCCGCTCGCCGCTCCGCTGCGCGCTTCGCATAAGGAGAGCTCGGGCGGGGGCGCGGCGGGCGCTGTCCGGGCGGCGCGGCCTTGGCACGGGGGACTTAACACTTCATGCTTCTCGCCGCCTCTTCTGCCTGGCGCTTTTTCTTTTTCTTTCTCTTTCTTTTTCCCTCGTCTCTCCTCGCTCCCGCGCTCTGTCTCTTCCCTCCGCGCAAAGTGCAGGGCAGAGGTGCAGCCCAGCTGGCGAAGAGGGAGGGGAGGGGGAGTTAAGTTCTTTCTTGCTTTTTTTTTTTTTTTTTTTTTTTTTTAGCAAAATAGCAAAGTCCGGGGAAAGGAGGAAAAAAAAAATGAGGCGAGCGAGGCAGAGAGCAAAAGGAGGGGTAAGGCCAAGCCGACGAGCAGCCTGAGCTACAGCTCGAAGATGAAAAAAGATTTTAAAGCCTCTGATCCAGCAAGAAGAGTTTAAAGCAATTGCTGAGTTTTATAGCACTCGTGACGTCAGGCCCAAATGGGAAATTGACTGGCACTCCGGGCCAATGGGAGGCGGCGAGAGCGGCTGCGATTAGCATAATAGTATAGAAACAAGGAAACTTTTCGGACCTGTCAATCAGGGGCCAATCAGCTGACTGTCAGCTGGGACTGGCCGGTTTAACCCTTTCCGCGCCGCTGCCCCGGGGGTGGAAGGGGGAGGGAGGGAGCGGGCCCGGGCGCAAAGTTTAGTGCTTCGGCGAAAGGAGTTCTCCGGAGGGGAGGCTAGATGCGGTTGGGCCGGGGAGGCCCGTGTGCTTTCTCTGGAGCCGGACAGAGGCCTCGGCTCCCTAGCCGCGCTCCCGCCAGCCGAGCTCCACACCGCGCGCCCTGGCTCGGCCCCCAGGCAGTGAACTGGCCTTGCCGCTGCCTTTCTTTCCCTCCTCTCTGCACCTTCAGCACCCCGGGTGTCCGCCCAGGGAGCTCCTTTCCCCGAGCCTTTCTGCGCCGCGGAGCTCAAACTTGGTCAACTCTTTGTCCCTCTCGCGGGGCCGGTGCGCTGGGGGCGCGAGGTGGAGAGGTTGTGCGCCCGTGCGTGCGCCTGCCCCGCGGCGTGGGGTCCACCGAGGGAGAAGGCCCCTCCGCAAGGAGGGGAAGAAGTTGCTCCGGGCCATTCCGGGAGGGGGCTTGGCTGGCCATTGGTGCTCACCCTTGGGGAGAGAGCCTTGGGGAGAGAGTCCAGGAGAGTGCCTGGATTCAAAAAGCTGTCTTGGCTCGGGACCGGCTGGAGTTTGGCCTCTGGGACCTGTCTCTGTCTCTGTCTCTGTCTCTCTCTGACACCTTCTCCCTTAAAAAAAAAATAATCAAGATCTCTGTTCCTCTTGCACTTTTACATTTTAATTATGTCGGATTTGGTTATTGTCCGAAACTGGCGAAAGGAGTTGGGGAGGGGGGGGGAGAATACCCCAGCCCTCGGTAGCTCCACTCCAAGGGTTAAATTTTAAACTTTTTTTTTTTTTTCTGGAGAACTCCGGAAACCCAGAATTTGGATGAGTTGGGAAAGCTTCCCCCACCGTTGCAAATACTAATGACTGTTCATATTTCCTGATCGATTCTTTTAAAGCTGTGAAAAAAGAAAGAAAAGGAAAGGAGTAACAAAAAGAAAGAGACCAACAACTCTTTTTAAGATTTTAAAGCGATAGGCTGGTCGGAAGAGCGGAGATTTGTTGGGAGAAAGCAAGATTGCTTGGGAGCCGACCCACTTTTTAGGAGACCAGCTCACTTGCTTGATAATTGGGACTGTTGATTCCTCCAATTAACGTAATGCGTTCTGTGTTAATAGTTTTTATTTTACTTCATGGAGAGGGGAGGACGCCAGAAGGGTGTACTGAAAAAAAAAAAAAAAAAAAATCCGAGAAGCCTGCAAACGGATCGAAGAGTGGAAACTATTGTTGGACCGAGTTGGTTTTTACCTCAACAGCGCCACCTTTCGGCAAAGGTTAGTTGAAATTGATCCGTGTCCAGTTTTGTTGAAGTGAAAAGAAGCTGGTTTCCCAGTGTGGGAGGTGGAAAGAGGCACCGAAAAGTTAGTTGCCTTGCGGTTTAAGAACCCGACCTTGCAGGAAAGAAGCCAGAGAAAGTGCTAGCAGATGTAAGAATCATTTTTGTCCTACTGTCCCCCTTCATTGTTAAGAGAGGCCCGGGAACACAGAAGCCCTGGAGGTATGATTCCGGCTGAAGCCTAACAGGGCCCCAACCCTTTAAAAGTGCAGGATGGATTTTCAACGGGCTTTATGGAAATATCAATAGAATTAAAGTTACTTGTAATTCAGTGATAAATGAGATGTCTCTAGTGAGTAAGATTAAGTTCACCGCTATAAAGTTGTTTATCTGAAAAGTAATTCTCAGAAAACCTGACTTCTGACACTTGGTCATATATTAAGCCGGCTTCTTGAACATTGCTCTGGAGAATGGTCTGACGCACCCTGCAGCAGCATACTTTTCTATTTATAACGAGACCTTAGGTGTCGTTCCTTGGCGTCCTACACCAGCTCAGACCTGTGCTAGTTTCTCTGACCCTGGCAGCCTTGGTTCTGAGCAGAACCCGGAACTGGTACTGACAGGCTCCCTGGAACAGTTGCAAGGACACCCTAATCCTAAAGGCCCAGAGCCATTGGTACTTCCCGACAGGTACTTCCACCATTACTGCAGAGCAGTTGTTAATAAGCACAGTTTAGATGTCGCAGGAGTACTTTGTTGGGGTGAAGTGAACTGTGTCTCGTTCCAGTTTGGGGAGGAAAGAGTGAGGATTATGTCAATATTTATGCAACTAAAGAGAATTCCCTAGCTTTCTTCCTCTGTAACAAAATTTTACCTAGAAATGAGGTTGAGGGATTATAGTTTGTGTGCTCAGTAGAAAATCCAGTGCTTACACTATGTGAACAGTAGGTTGTTTAGCACTGATCAGAGCAATCATTCTACAGGTAAGTCTTTTTAAAAGATCAATAGCAGCAAACATCTGACATTTATATATTCCATGTAAAATATAATTTTTGTGTATTTAGAGAGAATTAATTCTTTTTTGTTTCTGGTAATTTAAAATCCCTTTGCATCAGATTTTTGGTGGAAAGCTGCAGAGCATGATCCCTACCTCTCAAACAAAGTACTTTTGGCTAGGAACACTGAAACTGCACATTTATAAATAAACATCTTATAAACAAAATTTGCTAATGATGAAGACCATGCCATCTAGTTTCATGGCCACACACCTGATTGTTGCAATTATGAATCATTTCTGGAAATGAAATGCCTATGTTTGGGCAGCTAAATGTATTATTATCTGCATGTTTTTATGGTTTATTTTTATTCACTACTGTCAAGCCATGGTATTTCTCTTTCTCTTATTTCAGTCTTTTATAGTCTCCCATTTTCTCTTGAAAAGAGATCAGAATTACTTCTTAGATGTGTAGCAGGCAATCCTTTCAGGCTTACAACTTAATTCTCATCTTTATCCTTTTGCTTTATTATTTAGTGATTCACAGGGGTGTCTAAACATTTACAGTTCTTTGTTAGCGGCATTTCTTTTATAACAATTGAGCCCCCTCATTTTAATTACTACTATTCAGGTCTCTGATTCTCTGCAATTAAGGCAGGCCACATTTCTCTTGGACTTCTTTGCTAACATTGTTTGTTTCACTTCTATCCAAGCCAGTCTAATCCACATACAATATGAACTGTGTTTTCTTACTGCTTAATATCCCCTCAGTACATATATTCTAGTAATCTCTGTAAAACAATACACAGTAATTCAGAAATAATGTGTTTGTCATTATTGACCAATTCAAACCAGTAGCATTAAAGTTTCTGAAAGAAATGAATATTTATAGAAGATCCTGAGGAGGAGGAGGGCATGGGTCAGATCACACAGAAGATTTCACAACAATAATATCAAAATACAAGTGTTTTGTGTCCGTGTGCCCATGTCCCTAACAACTACATGTAAGAAGGAGGGAGTGAAAGAGTATAGAGAGAGAGAGAGAGCACCAGTCTTTATGTCCAAGTTGCAGATTAAAAGCTAAAAGGAATATATATTTCCTGATGGTGAGTTATAGCAATTCCATATATCATGCTGGCATGGGACATATATAATCTGAAGAGAACAGGATGTAGGAGGGTAACGTCAGATCTCTTTGTTTATCTCGAAGCTAGTTTTTGTGATGTAGAACTACCCAATGTCCACTAAATTTCACTCTGCAGCCACCTGAATTGATCTGAGAAAGAGTTCTTGCAAGTAACTTAGTGATAAGACGTACGCTGTTTCCAGGTCTAATGTTAGATAAATCCTTTTAACAGTCTTCAGTGAGCAGGGTGGGTAAATCACAAATCACTGTTAGCAGATTCATGGAAGAAAATTAATAGAATCAGACGAGATAATCTGATAAGGGCAAAATTGCTGAGGAAACAGTCTTGCTTCATATTGCGGGATGTGAGACAACAGTCTGATTGCTGGGAGTTGTTATGAATAGGAGAATTATGTGCTAAATAATCATCGGAGTAATTCAGCATTTATTAATTCTTTTCTCTTTAAGCAATTCACAGTTTTAAGTTAAAGCCACTCTCTCTTTGAAGACACATCTTTTATAATTTTTATTAGAGGCAATTTATTATTTGCATTACCTGTATTTACTTCATAATTGAACATTTCGCATTCAAATTTATGTAATGCATTATGCTTGAGAATATATTTCTGCCTGATTAGCATAAATAGTCACTTACCTCATGAATTACTAACAAAGTTTATCTTAAAATATAGGTTTTTTTATTAAGTGGAACACAAACATATGTACAATAAATTCTGATTTTCCGGTGCAGTTAGAGAACAACTCACATTATGGGGAAGCAGGAGGAGGAGGCGAAATGTAGACAAATGAGACCTGCAGGTTTTCTCCAAGGGTATCATTTAGCTGGGGTGGGAAGGGCCGGAGAAGGCGCTGTGCTCCTCGGACCCTGTTTGGATTATTGACTGGCTGATCTCAATGTGAAGTGTGGATTCTGACAAAAAGGTAATTAGTGATCTCCACCTCCATGGGGAACCACGTCAGTGGGATTTACAGAATCAGGAGGTTGCTTATTTTATTTGTATTTATTTTGTTTGTGTGTTTTTGTCTTTGCAGAGCTCTTTCTTTCTCGAAGTACTGGCTTTGTACAAGAGATGTGAGAAGGCCAGATGTTTTCTAGGAAGGTGTGCCAGATTCTTCAGTCTGCTCCCTTCCTGTGTCTAACAAACACCCAGCGAGGCCAAGCAGGCAGGAGGCACTGATTTAATAAATAGTTTGGGGGATACACGAACACTGGAGTTAAAGGAGCTCTGTAGATACAGCAGTGGGCAGAGATGTAAAACGATGGGCCCTGTTTTCCCATGTTGCCACCTTTTCCCTATTTCCTTTCCCTTTTTCAGGGCATAGAGGTCTGCTTCTGCCTAGATATTTCTTTCCTTTCAATTAAGGGCCTAGTGTGACGTGCTCTCCCCTTCTTATTGCTTTTGATCCCATTCGCAGCTTATGCTAGGGAGGGAATTTATCTCTGAAGCACTCAACCCTTCAAAGATTTTACTGTCATCAACTCAGAACTGCTCTTAAAAACAGCAAAGGAGATTTTTTTTAAAGGAACCTGATATCGGGAGAATCTCCTTGCAGGCGGTGTCTTTTATGCCTGACAATGCAGAGGACAACAGTCTGAGTGGTGGTGGTGGCCCAGAAGTGCAGTCCCCTCCCTTCCTTCTCCCCTCAAAGGGGATTCGTACTCCGGAAGGATTTAGCAGCCATTCGACCTGGGAAAGGCAGGCAGTTCTAGAAACCACAGAGCCAACTTTCCTCCCAGAGATGTTTCTGTAGTTGGGGGAAAGGATGCTGAAAGCAGGTGTTCATGAGTTTCTGGATTTGCCTGGCCTGGACAGGGAAAGGGCCCTCCGACAGCTGTTTCACATTGTGGTTTTCATTTCCCTCCTGGGTGTGGCTGAGAGCTTGCATGCCTTGTTCTGTGCATCTAAACAGCAAGCACTGGGCCACGGACTTGGCTCACATGGTATCGTGCCTACCTTGGAAGCACAAGGGCCTGAGTTCGATCCCCAGTACTGAGAAAAGAAGAGATAAAGGAAGAGAGAAAGAAAGAAGGAAGAAAGGAAAGAAAGAAAGAAGGAAGGAAGGAAAGAAAGAAGGAAAGAAAGAGAAAGAAAGAAAACAGCAACATATCTGGAACACCCTACCCAGTTACTATATGTATGTATATATGTACATATATACATATATACAGGTAAACTCACTGTTGAAGACAATGGTTTACTATATATATACGTATATACATATATATACATATATGTATATATGTATATATACGTATATATATGTATATATACATATATATATGTACTTATATACATACATATAGTAACTTGGTAATGCTATCACAGTGACAGACACTCTTGGTTGAATGTAAATGCTTAGATGAGACAGAAATGGGAAGTTATATCAAAGAAGCATGCTGGTCCTTATCTCCACTTTAGCCCTTAATTTTGGCCTCTGGTGTGGCCATCTGTAACAGCTGGAGGGGAGGGGGGCTCA
The DNA here is from genome assembly GCA_004026965.1 of Petromus typicus. Taxonomy (NCBI): domain Eukaryota; kingdom Metazoa; phylum Chordata; class Mammalia; order Rodentia; family Petromuridae; genus Petromus; species Petromus typicus. The sequence goes on from PVIR01000019.1 coordinate 289,537, forward strand.
TGTGTTCTGCTCACAGAACGGAATCACGGCACAGACAAAGTTCTTTAACTTCATTCCTTCCAGACTATATCCGCTTCAACCTCCAAAAGGGCTTTTGAGAACTCTATTTTCCATTAGAATTTGCCTAATGAAATCTCCCAGGAGTGGGGGTTGGTTAGAAATCCAATCTTGATATTTTCCTTCCAATCAAAGTGTACATCTCATCAGGGTCTGAGCCGCCAGCAGGCAGGGCACAGATATGGTGTTCAGAGCCTTGGAAACATTTTCATTTCTTTTAAAATCAGGAGAAAGCATGGGTTATATCTTTCACCATATCGCCATGATCATTAAAAGGTATATGCAGAAGGAGTCCATGAAGGACAAAGTGTATATAGTCCATACATGACCTTGACAGATGAACTTGATCCCTTCAGTGACAAGAGTGTCACTACCAATCTGTCCTCATCTTGCTGCAACACTTGGACTGTTAGAAGTATTTTATGCAGTTGCTTTAGCATGAAGTTTTATCCCTTTCTTCTGTGTCTCATGGTTTTATAAAGTCACAAAGTCATAAAATCATGGGTCTCTCATGTTCCATGGGACACTTGGGAAGTCAAAAACAGTGAATGGGCCACCCTTCCCTTGCCTTTCTGTCTCATTATGACAATAGTCCCTGTGGCATTTCCATAAATGCTTGGCTTCGGGAGCCCTGCCTCCTTAGCTGATATCCTGGTGTGCTCACAGGTTTCTGCTATCTTTGGAGGGTCCGAGTTCCCATCTAGACCCAGGTATCCAGCTGTGATCTGCTCAGCACCCAGCCAGGGCCACACTCTGCCTCCTTAAGCTGTAGCCCAGCAGAGACTGGTCACTGGCAACTCATGGTACACCACTGGGGACATGAGTCCTGGCCTCTCTTTCTCATCCTTGACAGTACACAGAAATGTCCAACAGTCCTCAGCAGGCTGCAGCTCAGCCCGTGGGACCTACTCTCTGCTACCTAGATCTTTTGAGTCTAGAATGTCTTGGGTTTGCTTCCTAGTTGGTGCCAGCTGCAGATTTCATGTACCATTTAGACGATTTAACCCATCCAAGCCAGGTCTCTGCTGTGCATGCTGGGATGTTGTCAGGGCCAGAGATTGTTCTTCTACAGCACAGTGCCCCAGAGGAGCTCCTCTCCTCTTCTCTTTCTCTATGATCCCTGCGAACTGTTGACGACAACAACATGAGAAGGAACAAAACCTGTGGCCTTCTAGCAGAGACTGCCCCCCCAACGCTCCTATGATCCACACAAAGTGACCTAAAAGATTGACCTTAAGTCCCTTAATGGACACTTGAAACTGACTCAGACTATTTGGCCAATGGGGTAATTTTAAACTCAGTTACCCCATCTGGATCCTTCTTGGATCTTTCTAATGAAATTCTGAAAGTAATTTCACTTCTTTCCAGTGCAGGTAAACTCACTGTTGAAGACAATGGGTTACTAGACAACTGTATTCCATTTCACACCTGCTCTGGCCTTTGGAAACCTTTGCCCTGTCAAAATACACAGTAGTTGTACACAGCCGAGGCCTCAGAGACCAACAAAAATAGATAAAGCCTGAGTAACCTAAGCAGAGGAGCTCTGCAGACACATGCAAGCCTCCCTGGCTTTCTCTTGCTCATGTTACCAACTTTCCTGCCATTTGAAGACACTCGTTTCCAGGTCAGGAGCAGCTCAGAGCATTTTCCTAGACAGAAAACATTCAAATTTCTCATATGAGCCTTTGACTGGCTCAGGTCCATCCTGTCTTTCTCAAAAGGACCTAAATGTGAGGCTTTTGCACAATTCCCCCTCTGAGGTTCCCACCTCACCTCTTGCAGAGGAACTTGGAAACAACAGGGCCCAGAAGCAGGCCGTGGGTTACTGATGACGCGGCCTCTGTGTGCTGCCCCGGGAGCCTGGCTTAGGCATGCTCAGCAGACTCAGCTGGGACACCCAGGGCTCAGAAAGAATGATGAGGACCATCAGAAACCATCACTGCCCACTGACCGGTGGACTTGTCGCTTGCTCTCGGAAAAGCCCTTTTTCCTGCAGCTCATTTGTGAGGCTGCAAAGCCTAGCATGCAGGAAGACACAAAGAAAATTGGGTCCCCTCTGCTGAGTGTGAGGTGGGAGGATGGGACCACAGACACCTCCCTGGGTACTGCCATGAGGAGCTGCTTTGGGACACAGCAGAGGGTCCCAAGAGCAGGACCCAACTCTTGAGGGTCTTCAGATGGGATTGGATGGTCATTTAGGTTGATGTCATTGGAGATGTGGAGGGCAGCACGGCAGGTTTCCGAGGGCCACAGAGCAGGTGCATCTCATGCAGGCCAGTGGCAGGGTGGATCCTGCTCTGCCCCAGTGGTGCGAGACCTTGGGCACCAAGGTGAGCTGAGCTCTGTCCACCTCAGTTTGTTCCCTGTCAAGTCAGAGACAGGCTTTTCGAGAATGATGTGCATCAATACCGAGCACCTGGCGCAGTGCCTGCCCGACAGAGAGTGCTCCAAAGAACGTGACCCGCTGGCACGCACAAGGGCTGTGTGTGTACATTCTGTACACTCTGTTCCACAGGGTGGGGCCTGGGGCATCCTGGCACTCAGGAAATAGTTCCCTCCTCTGTCTTTTTGCTGCAGCCTTCAAGCTGTACTCACCTTGAACTTGGCCCCGTATTTTCCCTGTCTCGAGTCTGCAGGGTTTTGCTCCACCCTCTTCCCACTTTCTCTACCTTCTATTTCCTAGTCAGTTTTGAATCTTCCTGGGGTCTTGAGCTTCCTCTTACCTGAGTTCTCTTATTTTCTGGTTCCTAGAGCAAACCAGGTGCCCAGAGACCTTACCTGTGCTCAAGTCCTTGGGTAACTTTGACCTGGTAGCACTTGACACCTAGAAGAGCTCTGTTCTGTCTCCTTCCCCTGCTCCAGCCCTGGTACATAAAAGGTGCCCAACGTGTGCTCAGGCAGGGAGAATGGCTCGGAGGTACACTTGGGTTCTTCACCTGTGTTTAGGTTCGCACCCACGCAGAGTGTTTTGCCAAATGTCCCAGAAAACACACTTCAATAGGGGAAGGCTGGCTGGCTTCTGTGTTGCAACACAGCCATTCCACAGTCACCTCTCACTAGTCTTACTGGCCCAGTCCTCCATCTCCAGCATGTCTATCTGGCTCAGAACACAGCCTGTATCTTTCCAAGACAGAACTGGGTAGAAAACACAGCTGGGATGGGCAGGCCCTGGAGCCAAGGTGGAATGCAATGGACCTCACTGGAGAACTCTGTGCAGGGAGGGATGGGGATGAAGTGGTAGAAACGGGCAAGGTGCCTGTAAGCAGCATTGCCTGCTGCTGCCCACAGGCTCATTCCAACTCTGTGTCACAGAGGCTCCTCAAGGCTTTGAGCCACATGGATAGGATTTTGGAATCTTCAGACCATAACACAAAGCCTTCCCTGTGACCCTGTGATTCCTCAAGGCACAGGGCAGATACAGGTTTGCAGCCGAAGCTCTCAGCAGGGACTGACATCTGGAGTGCACTGAGTGACTATCAGACACAGGTCCAGGAGGCCTCCTGGGCTCTAGCTTTTCATCCAGGATCCCCACAGTGCTAGTTCAGCCTCTCTTGGGGAGCCCTGAGGTGTAGCTTAGAGAACAGCTCGGTGCAACAGTGAGGCAGGACAGTTCCTGGTGAGAGGTGTGATCTGGGAAGAGCCCTTTCTCTATTTTTGGTCTGTGTCTCCATCAGCTTGGAGAAGTCACTTAGTGCTCTGTAGGTTGCAGGGGGAAAATCCTTGACCTAAATTGACTTGAGCTCAAAGGAAACTCAGTGGTTCACATGACCAAAAGTTTCAGGCACGGACGGGTATCCTGCCTGGCTAGGAACAGGGGTCATGTGGTGTCACTGGAACTGGCTTCCTTCCATCTGTGTCAATGCCACACCAGGATCCCTATGGGAACAGGGTGGTGGGAGCAGCTGTAACCTTAAACCCTCCTAGGCTAGGTCCAGGGAGTGAGTCTGAGGCTAATACCAACGAGGTACATGGAAGTCATGGCTCAGGTCCCATCAGGCTGGCTCCTCTGACGGGCCCATGCCTACCTATGAGCCAGCCTCTGTGGCAAAGTGATGAAATGCCCTATTGGCTCAGAGCTGGACTCAGAAAGGGGTGGGACAGTGGCCCAGGGGAAGATTGGAGCCTCTCTGAGTATAATGGGGAAGGTTATCTTCCTGGGTGACACCGCGAAGCCCGCCACCAGCCTGCAACATGGCTGACATGGCTAATGGCACACAAGTGACCAGACACTATCCAGGACTCCCCATCAGTTTGAACTCACCCATAGTAGCACATTGCCATGGGTCATCCTCCACATATACTCCATCTTGCCACAAACACACTTATCTCATTCTTCTTGCTACTTTCAGTTCTGGACTATTTTTGTGACTATTTTTACAAGGTTTGCTCATAAATATAATGAGTACTATTGCCAAGCACCATTCAACAGAAAGGCAGGTGTGTGAAAATATCGCAGTGTATCCTCATCCACTTTTTCAGAGAATCTGGCATAGGGTGATGTCTGGCTCTTCCCCAGAGCCAAAATGATCATGGAAAGTAACATTTTGCATGGATACATGACACCAGGGCACTCATGATAACACACCTAAATACTCTCACAAAAGAGGATTTCCAGAATTTCTTCAGAAAGTTGTTCATATGTCCTTCCATCGGTCCATCAACTCATCCATCATTTGTCCATCTGTCCTTCCTTTCCCTCCCCCATCCATCTGTCCACCCCTCCACTTTATGTGCAGACACCAGCACTTTCTAGTAGCTCTAGGGTGTATGTGAAAAAACACCAAAGCCAGAGTATCTTCCTCAACTTCTGTGTCCTATCTTCTGGACACCAACATGGGGCTGTCTCTAGAAACAATAAGCACATCTGCCCTTTAGAATGTGGAAAAGCTCATAGGTGACAAAAAAAATTGTTATTTTCTTCAAGTGAAATAATAAATAAACTTGAAAATCCAAACAGAAAGTTAAACTGTTGTGGATATAACCCTCCTATTAGCATTTAATGTAGTTTATGTCATTGTTTTCTAAAGTGAAACTCTCATGGCATATGTGTGCATAATGAAACACACACGTATTATATCATATTATATTATATTATATTATATTATATTATATTACATTATATTATTCTCTCACTATTATGCATTCAAATATTTGGAATCTCTAGGAATGCAGTCAATATTCTACCTCTCTGAGGAAGAATAAGCTTCCTAACAGTGTCCCTGAGCCGTCACTGACTTTGTGGTAATGGAACCGATCTCATAGGCAAGAGTCCCAGGCACTGTGCTCATTCTCACTGGTCTTCCTGTTCCACAAGAACTAACTGATTTGCTGGAGTCCAGCACCCCTAACTCCTCTGAGGAACTAGTGTGCTCACAGAAATCAAGAGTCACCTCAGGAGCTTTGGCTGAGTGCTTCTTCTTTTCTGCACTTTGCCCATCACCACCAGCTTCTAGAAATAAAATTTCACTCACCAGTTGCCTCACTTCTTCCAATATAGTGACGTATTCTTGCTGCATGTGACCATGTTGCCAAATTCTTGCTGTACAGAATTTCCACCGAACTCTTGTGCTATGCTGCCAAGAGTCGGGAAACATTAGGATAGTAAATCAGAGAAAGTGCATGAGTACTCAAAGGGAGGCACAGCTAGGGCTTAGTGGGGCACTCATGCTGAGGTCTACAGGAGCATAAGCTCTGAGATGGATACCAGAAGCAGAAGGGCGGGTTGGGGCATGGTGTTGTGTCTCTAAGTTCACAGGGAAGAAAATTTTCCTGCGGGAGATGAGGGCTGTATCTTTAAGTCTGTTGTAAGGTGCAATAATGATCACCAGAAACATAATCAGAGATCAGGCTTCCTGTCCACAGTATGGACACTGTGTCTTCATTACCCTTCTGTTGCATGCCTTAGAGGGACCTCACCTCCAAGTAGCAATAATGGACTACTCAGCCTCTGGTCTTTGGTGTCTTATCTGCAAAACATCAGAGCTATTAAAAGGGTTGCTAAAGGTCCATCCTGGAAGTTTACAGTCCTGCACATGACACATGGGCCCATGGTTTCCAAAACCATTTTTATGACAAAGAGTGTCATGTTCTCATAGCACCTTGCACATGGAATCCACCAGACAGTGTCTAGTTGTCTTCCTATTTTCATCAAGGAAGCCAGGACACACCTGCTGGAATATTGTCTCTATGGTAGAAATATGACAACCTTAACTTTTTGTCACTATAGGTACTAACTCTTATGCACAGTGCTTTGGAATTTCTACTGGGAAAGGTCCATCCTAGCCTAGTCCCTGGTGAGATTGGTCAGACAGGACAAGGCTGTAGCTCTCCCAACTAGGCCTGTCCTTTGCTCACCACTTGCAGGGCTCTTCTCCCTTGTCCTGCACAAGAAGCTATTTGTCTGTATGTGAAATGGGTTGCTGGATCTTGTAAGGTTCCATGACAGATGAGATCTAGGCTTAAGAAACATATGCAGCTATTTCACAGATCTAGAGAAAAAAATCCAAACTTTCATCTGGAACCACAAAAGACCTAGAATAGCCAAAGCAATTCTAAGCAACAGGGACATGGTGGGGGGATTATGACTCTGAACCTGAAACTATACTATAAAGCCACCATGATAAAAACTGCATGGTACTGGCAAAGTAACAGACCCGAGGATCAATGGAGTAGACTAGAAGATCCAGAAACTACTCCAGATACACTGAGCCACCTCATCTTTCACAAAGGAGCCAAAAATCCTCAATGGAGGAAAGATAGCCTCTTTAACAAATGGTGCTGGAAAAACTGGGCTTTAACTTGCCAAAGACTAAAACTGGATCTAACTCTTTCACCATGTACCAAGCTAAAATCAAAGTGGATAAGAGACCTAAATATTAAAACAGACACTCTAAACCTGTTGCAAATTAGGTTAGGTAAAACTCTCAAAGCCATTGGCTTAGGGAAAGACTTCATTAACAAAACTTCTATAGCACAGGAATTGGCTGAAGAAATCAACAAATGTGACCTCATTCTTTTAAAAAGCTTCTGTACAGCAAAGGAAACCACCAACAGAGCAAAAAGGCAACCAACAATGTGGGAAAAAATCTTTACCAGCTGTTCCTCAAACAAAGGACTACTATCTAGAATATATAAATATATAAATATATATCTAGAGCTCAAAAAAATCAGTCCACCCAAATTTAATGACCCAATTCAAAAATGGACATCTGAAATGAACAGATATTTTTCAGAGGAAGAAGTAAGAGCAGCTAAGAAGCATATGAAGAAATGCTCAACATCATTAGTCATTCGAGAGATGCAGATGAAAACAACACTGAGATTTCTTCTCACACCACATAGAATGGCTGCCATTTCAGATTCAGCCAACAGCAAATGTTGGCGAGGCTGTGGAGAAGAAGGAATGCTTCTCCACTGTTGTTGGAACTGTAGACTCGTACAACCCCTGTGGAGATCAGTTTGGAGATTCCTCAAAAACCTAGGATTGGAGGTCCCATTTGACCCAGCCATTGCCCTGCTAGGTATATACACAAAAGAATTAAAAGACTCATATCACAGTGACATATGTGCACGCATGTTTATGGCAGCCCAATTTGTGATTGCTACATCTTGGAAACAACTCAGGTGTCCATCAACTGGAGACTGGATAAAAAAGCTGTGGTTCTTCTACAGGATAGAGTATTACTCTGCCATAAAAAATGATAAGTTTGAATCATTTCTACTTAAATGTACATACCTTGAGGATATCCTCATAAGTGAAATAAATAGGTCACAGACAGGTACATATCGCATCTTTTCCCTAGTATGAGAAAATAAAAATGTAAATGAGTCCTAGAAGTGTATGTTATATATTGTGAAATAGAAAACACTCAAAGTAAAATAGGATGAAGGGGGAAAAATAATGAGATTATAAAAAAAAGTAAGGAAACAAATTTTATGTATATGGGGGCATGGTAGGGTGGGTAGGGCTATGAGAAAAAGTGAGAATTAAGTTGTGTCTTATACTAGTACAAATCTCCATTATGGAGTGCAATCATGCAATGTACCAATGAAGATAAAAATAAATAAATAAATAAATAAATAAATAAATAAATAGCAAACACACGCGCACACACACACACATAAAAAAAAGAAAGAAAGAAATATATGCAGCTAAGCTGTTATTTCTAATCCTCAGCTCACTGGGAGAATTCACAGAAAAGTGTGACTCAGCTTGTTTTGATTCCCAGAACTGGAGATTGATGCTTTTTCTTTGGAGGAAGATCCGTAGCTCAGGTCTGCTTGGAGCCAGAAAGAAAGGAAGAGAGAAAGGAAGTCATATACTGAAGTGACCTTTCCCCCTGACTGTGGTGCAGTACACAAAACAAAGTAGCCAGGTTCTAATTGGGCTGATATCTCAGAGAGCCAGGCTGAGCCATTCTGTGAAGATAACACAATCTGCAGGGCTATTCTCTCTTGGTGAATCCTGATTAAATCTGCTCACTTTACTGGTTTTTTGGATAAGATGGCTCACCAGCCAGGGCCACCTAGTTGGTGGAGATCTCAGGATGTGCAGGAGCCCGTGGCTGAGTTCCTTTTTAAGGCATCCATTGTGCTTCTGTTGGAGCAGGAAGATAAAGGTACCACAACCACTGTTGGGCACTGTGATGGGCCCCATGACAGGGTGGTGGGCATAGTAGGGCATGAGGAAGGAGTACATATGCTTGGAAGAAGCCAGGCTAGGGACACCGAGTCACCAGGGTTTGTAGGGGTGTGTTGAGGTGAGGAGCTTGGGGCTCCGACCAGTGTGTGGTGAGCAGCCGCCCACACCAAGGAGCCAAGATGACTGCACAGTGTGAGGGTGGTGAATTGGCTAGGGAAGCCAAACCTGCCTCCTCTCTGCCTGCCATTGTGGGAAGCCAAGGCCTATGGAGAGCTGAGAGCCCTGGGCCACCCAAACCACTAGCATTTAAAATGACTGGGTTTCAGGGCTAAGAGAATAAGTCCAGGACCTTAAATTCTAGTGCAGCCATTAGAGGATATTGGAAGATAAGAAAAGGACATTGTGATATAGCTACTCATAATTTCCCAGAAACCCCAAGGTATACTTTACATGAGCATCCTACATAAGACTACTTGTATCTTCATAAATGAATTTTGTATGCACACTGCTATTGTTTAAAAGCAGCTACTTTGCAACTACTCTGTAGAAATCTACAGCTAAGAAGTTGATACCATGTATAGGAAGGAGCATAACACGGAAATGGCTGGTCTTTGAAGCGAATCTGGCACCAGGCTGTCAACTCTAGGGTCACCGTTTTAGAATTTTTTTGAGATAGGCCCTCGCTTTTGTAGTTCAGGCTGGCTCTGAGCTCAGCCATGAACTCACAGCAATCCTCCTGCCTCTGCCTCCCAAGTGCTGGGATTACAGGTGTGAACCACCATACTGGGCACTGTGGTATGTGGTTCTGATTGCTGGTTGGCATGAACCTCCATGCCCAGCATGGTTGTATGTGGTTACCAGGGATCGAACCCGGGTCCTTGTACTTTCAAGGTAGGTGCCGGAACCACTGAGCTAAATCCCCAGCCCCAAGGGTCACCGTTTATAGACAGGTCCTGGGTGCAATGCAAACTTCATTTTGTGAGGTCTGTACGTTGCATGCTTTTCTCATTGACATCTGAGAGCATTGAGCTCAGAGATACCTCAGAGATGAGTTCACCTCTATCCCCTATTATTCCCCACATCACTTTAGAAACTTCCTATATAAAGTTAATCATTGATCATTTATTTGTTTTTTTTACCATGTATCTGTGAGACTGTTGAGGCTTCATAGATGGTATCTTACTTTCATATCCTCAAAAGAATAAACAGCAAATGGTTTATCACTTGAATGAAGGCAATAGTGCTGCAACTCGTAGGTTGCTCTAAGAGAGCCTTTTCCTTGGGTGGTTCCAGGGGCTAGAAGGAAATTTCCTTGTCTCAAAGTCCATTGAAGAAAGTCAGTTTCTGCTCCAGCCTTGAAAACTTGAGAGAGCTGAAACATGTTCCTTATTTGTCATTATAATTTAAGCCAGACTAAATGTCTCCTCCCCAAAAGATGACACAAGGAAAACCTGACATCTACTATTAATGAATTGTGTATTCCTGGGTCATTTTCCCCCTTTCTTTCTATTTTCATTTCTCATCAGCACAAAAGAATGCTCTTTTTGCCTCTTGATTTTACCAGAAGTCATACTTAAATGTGGATAAAGACCACAGATAAATTTCTAATTAAAAAAAAAAAAAGTCCCACAATTTTCTCTGTGCACAGCGGGAAGCGTGGGGAAGCCAGCAGTCCTAATCACACCATACCCTTTCCATGAAAATCTCAGAACTGTCAGGGCTTTGGTGACCTGCCCTGCTCCTCCTGCATCTGTGAGGTCAAATATAGCATTCTTCTGTCAACAGAGAGTGAAAAGTTCAACAAAGGAAAATTTTAACATTTTCTTAAAAGAACCAACCCCCCTTCCCAAGTCTTCTTCTTCTTTGACATCCCAATGAACATATTTTTTGACAAAACATCATACATGATAGTGACATCAGAAAATAACTGTCCGGAGCAAGGCAGGATCCTGGGCAGGGAAACCAGGCAGGTAGCCTCTGTTTCCCTCTTGAGCATCGCACAGTCCCCAAGCTCTCTGGAGCCTGATTTGAGCCCACATGAGTTCACTGTCACCTTAGCGCAATGCCTGCCTCTCTGACCAAACCAGTTTATAGAAACACAATCCAGGGGAAGGACTCAGGAGCAGTCCATCCATACAGTTCATATAGCAGTTGTCAGATCAGTCCTCTCATTCACAGGGCTGTACTGATGCCACCACTACAGTATCTACAGTATCTAAGATACAGTATCTACAGTATCTTCATCATCCCTGGTAGAACTCCTCCCCTCCAATAGCCATGCCCTTCTCCTCCTCTGTCTTCCTTTGCCCTGAAAATTACTCATTGACTTTCTTTGTCTGTGGATGTGCCAACTCCGGACCTTTTCGGTAAATGGCACCATACCTGATGTGGTCCTCTGTGAATGGCCTTTTTTAGCTTGAAGTTTTTGAGGTTTATCCATATAAGAATTTCTTTTTATGGCAGAGTAGTATTCCATTGTATACACATACTGTATTTTGTGTGTCCACTTATCTCTCTTTCCTTTTCTCTCTCTTTCAGTGATAGAGAGTGGGCTGAGGTACTCAGATAGGCTAAGCAACGTTCTACTACTGAACTGCACCACCGGCCTACCCTTTCATCTCTTGATGGATCTTGTTACTATTTTCAATCCTGTTTCCAAGAAAAGTTGTGTGCAAGCTTTGGTGTGAGTGTGTCTCCACATGTGTTGCCAGATTACCTAGGGATGTTGAGTCTGATCTGTTGAGGATGAATCTGTCTTCTGTCTTTTCCACATTCATCTCCATGGACCATACAGTATCCTCTTTCCCTGATATTCTTAGATCTCACCCCAGTGCCAGGGAGAAAATTCTCTCAACCAACAGGCACCCTGACAGCCTGTACAGTGGAAGAGAAGGACCTGGTGCTGCCTGGGAAGCTGGTATCAAACACAGGCTGGATCACATCACACAAGCCTGCAGTCATTCATGACACACAGGTCCTTCTTGAGGTCTAGAAGGTCCAGAGGCCTCTCTTGGCTTTGTTCTCCCACTTGGGGATTATTTGCCAGTCCCCTGATCTTGCTTGGACACTGCCTCTGCCCCACAGTAAGACTTTGCACATAACACTTATTTTCCCCTTTTTCTTAGATTGAAGCATTCCACTTTTCCACTTTCCCCAAAGCCAGCTGGGTGAATGAGTGAGTAAACTAAATTCAGCATACTTAGTCGGTTAACTAGGCCATGTAGCTAGTTGGTATCAGAGTCCCCACCTTTTGTTTTTGTGTCAGTCTCTTTCCATTGATGACCGGGCATCTTGAGCTGCATTGCCAGCTGTCTTCTGCCCCCTGAGGCTGGTCTTTTCCATATCAGCCAGGCTGAAATCAGGAGATGGAGATTCCTGGGGGTACCCTGTGTGTTGTAAGGTCTTTGATAGCACCCCAGTTTTCATTCAGTGGTTCCAGTAACAAGCTCCCTCAGTCTCAGGTTATGATAACCAGAAATATGCCAAGAAATTGCCAAATGTCCCCTGAGGAGCAACATTGTCCAGTTAAAAACTGCTGTTCTGTAGCTGTTGTCTTGTTCAATGAACACTGGTGCTCAGAATTAGCCAAGGGCATTTTCCGATCTCTACTCACCAGAGAAAGAATTTTATCCAGTTCTTCTTTAACAGGGCAGGAAATGAGACCAATTCAAATTGAGAAGGAATTTTAACAGTAAATTTGGAATCCAGTGGGGTTTTATGATTAATTTGCAGTTAAAGAGAGTATTTAATTTACCAGATTCCTTTTTTCTTCTTCTAGAAATTTGGTCCATAAATATCAACTTAATGGGAGGCCCAAGTAGCCAGGGTCAGGTAGGCTGTATGATCAGACCCATTAAGGAGACATTGCCACAAAGTATTTTCCGAGCTGCTTGGCTCATTCATTCCCAGGACCGGAACCTTAGGGTAGTCATGGAAACAGAAAAGGGGAACCAATTATCACAAAAAGAGAGCCTAGGAGAAACAGTCCATTTTTTAAAATCTTTATTGGTACATTAAATATACACATCGTGATTGCACTCCATAATGGGGATTTGTACCAGTATAAGACACAACTTAATTCTCATTTTTTCCCATAGCCCTACCCACCCTACCACCCCCCTATATACATAAAATTTGTTTCCTTACTTTTTTTGTTACAATCTCAACATTGTCCATTCTTAAGTGCTTTCTGTTAACTTCCAACAGCTCCTACCTCCCTCCAGAATCAGCCTTTGGGCCAGTGTTAGGAGCAAATGTGAAAGCCCAGTTGCTCTGGGCCAATGACCTCCACACCCGGGCTGCTCCCCAGACTTGCTGTCCTAACTTGGAAGCAGTACTAGAAAGCCCATTAGTAACTTGTGAAAATAAGAGCTATTTTAGGGACATATGTCCAGATGCACAATTCTTCTTCTTCCTCATCTGGTGGAATCAATAAATTTGCATAAGGCATATTAAAAGTTTAGTTAAGAGTTTAATGCTAAAGCAGTTTCAGGAAGATATGAAAACCCTTTGGAGGAGATCTGGAAACCCAGGGACAGCTGTGATTCTGCTAGCCATGCCTCCATTTCCCGGGCAGCAGGGGCCACCTTCCTTCCACTGTTCTTTAGTGCCTGGGCTGTGTTGCAGTTGTGAGAGGTGATGTAACGATTTGATGATATCCAGGTAGCTACTGAGATTATAAATGCTGGAGCCTAGAAGGGCAGAACTGCTGGCCAGAATCTCCTTCCTGTCAGAATCATACTGTCCTCTCCACACAGGAAGTGAGCCAGAGGCCCTCAGGCTCCATCTTGGGTCACGCTGGGGTCTGAGGAGAGAAGGCAGCCTCTGATGACAGCCCTAGGGATGTCGCACTCCAGCACAAGGCAGCAGAACCCTCACTGTGTGTGGCTTGACAGAATTCACACCAGCATGTAGTCTGGCTGTTGAAGATGTTCTTCAATGATTTCCTCTGCCCCACAAAACCAGAGCTCTTCCTTACTGATCTTTTATGTTTGTTTGTGTATTCCTGCATGCAATTCACAGGTAATTCATTCTTTCCTTCCACAAAAGTTTGTCTAGGATCATCTGTGTGCTGTGCACCGCATTTGTCCTGAGGGTTGACTTTTACTGAGCACCTTCCAAATGCCTACCACTGTGCACAATGTATGCACACTACCTTTTGACACTTTAAAGGGCTTCAGGAGGAGGGTAGGTGGTGATTTCTCCCACTCAGCCCCAGTCTCTGCTTGTTTTTCTGCCTACTTTTTCTAGCACTCCTAGCTTCTTTCATCTCCTGTTTCCTTTCACTTTCCCTTCTCTTTGTCCTTAATTGATTCCACTTCAGAAAGAAGGTAGACGTATTTTGATAGCACACTTTGGTTCCATTCTCAGGAACTCGGTTCCAGCCTCAGTTTGAGTCTAGCCCACATGGTCCAGTACATCCTAGCCCCATGCCACCTTTCCTTTCTGGACAGACTCCCTCCAAAAGGCTTGTTTGAGAAATATTTTGTATTTTAAGGAGTATTTTAGAATGAAAAGGAAGAGGAAGAAGGATGAGAAGGAGGAGAGCTGCTAGCAGCAGTACCAGGAGAGACTACAGAGAGACTGACCAATCCATGGAGCTGAAACCACGCGCTACTCTGGCTCATTACAGAATCTGTTTGCTGGTCATGTGGCTGTTTATGCCCTGAGACTGGCAGCTTCCTGTGAAGCGATGTTCCTGCCCTGTTCTCCAGACTCCCGACTGCCTCCCAAGCAGGTGCTCACTGACAAGGTTAGATAAGAGTGAAGGATCGAAGAGTCCTCTTCTCACCTCCCAGACTCTTCCAAGGGTCTCTCTTTGAAGCCTCCTTATGCCTGGAGCTCCTGACCTGGTGACACGACTTCTGTCTCCTGTCTGACCCACCTGTGACCTCTCTCAGAAGTTTCACCATCTCTATGTTTCCTGCTGTAAAGGGTCACAACCCCCCCTGTGCAGTACAAACCCATCATGCCTCTGTCCCCTCCCAGCCCACAGCTGTACTCGGTTCTCAGGATGGAGCCTGAACCAGAGCATGCACCGCAGGAGCCTACAGTGCAGTGGGCCCCGCCAGCCCCTGCGGTCTCACACTCATCGCTTGCCCTTCACATCATGGGGCTTCCAGTTCCTCCCGTACCAGGGGACCCCGACCTGGCCTTGTCACCTCCACTCTCTCAGCTCCTGCTGCTCCTCTTGGGCACCCAGTCCTCCAACCTCCTGGGTGATGTTTCTTCTCTCCTGACCCCTCCTCTCCAATGTACTTCTCTCTTCACAGTGACAGTCTTGTCCTTTGATGACCAGGCCAGCATCCCTCAAGGCTGGGGACCATGCCTGGGTCCCTCGCACATCACGTAGCCTGTGCCAAATACTCAGACACGTGGTGAGTGAAGAGATGAAATGAATGAAGGAATCAATGATAACAAAATCGTTTTTTACTAATACAGGGAAGGAATCCCAGAGAGTTGTTTGGGTTTTGGTTTTTGTATGTGGAGTCTCTGACAGAGTCATATCCTTTTTTAATTTTTATTGTGAGACAGTGTCTTCTAAGCTGCCTGAGCAGGACTTGAACTTTGAATCTACTTCTTTCTATGCTGCAATGTGCTGGCCTTCCAGGTGGACACCACTGTGTACACCTGAGACTTTTTTTAATATATAAAGTTTCTCTTAAATATCATCCTTATAACAAGATATTCTTGGCAAAGGACTTCAGGACTCACAGCTAAGTTACTAGACAGAGTTTGTTATGTTGCACTTTCCCAGATTCCCACTGATGGTGACCCCAAGCGGGAGACTGGGAGACCCTTCTGAGTTGCTCCCCGACACCCTCGGTCTCTCTCTGATGAACTCCTGAGTCTGGTGGGGGGACTTCTGAGTGGATTCCTATGGTCTCATATTGCTAGTCCACAACAAGGTGCAGCCCTATGCTTAAAAATCCCCCCCACTCAGGGTGGCAAGACCATGTGAGCTCCTCACTCTTTCATTTTTCTATTTTAATTTCTGGAACTATTGTCATAGCATGGCATGGGCGATCAATAAGACCCACACTAGGCGGTAGGTGGCATCTCTGCGTGGGTCTCTGAACTGGAAATCAGTGTGTTCTGAAGGGGTATCATCGGCTGTTGTCCGGGAAGCTGGAGATATTATCAAACACCTAATGCACACCTGTGGTGGGGACAGGTGCTGTGTTTATCTTGTGGTGAAAAGCTAGTGTCTGAGTTAGATGGAAGTTAGTGTCTAACTATGTGTTTTAGACAAATTTTCCTGTGCGCCCCCGACCTTGGCTTCTCTGTCTGTAACTCAGTGGTTGGAAAAGTTGAAAGAGATGTTGTGGGCACCATGCTCAACCTTGGGCCCCATGCAGCCGGTGCTTGGTTTTCTGCTAACTGCTGCAGAAGGCTGAGCTCCTGGCAATCCTCTAAGATTTGCCACCCTCATCTCCAGGACTGCGGATGTACTGGGTGATACTGAGGAATGCTACTTCATGATTAGATTATTAATATTTCATGGAAAAATGAATTTTGCAGATGGATGTAAGGATACAAACCGATCAGCCATAACAGAAATTATCTGGAGATTTAATCTAATTCAGATGTCCTTGCAAAGCTGAGAGTTTCTTTGTCTGGTTGTAGAAAGGGAAGTCACAATACAGAAGGGAGGAGAGTAAGTGTTGTCACTAGTTCAGGATGTAGGAGGACATGGTGTAAGGGACAAGAATGTTTTCTGGACTCTGAGAAAGGCCCCCACTTGGCAGCTGGGAGAAAATGGGGACTTCCATTTTATCACTTTAATGAAATTAATTCTACCAAGAAACTGAAAGAATTGGAAGAGATTTTCTGCCAGGGCCTTCCCTTAAGAGTTACCTGGGCCAACACCTTGACTTTGGCCAAATCCCCATCCCAAGGACTCCTCACTCAGACACCTGCTCTCTAGAATGGTGACCTAACAGGTGGGCGTCC
The DNA here is from genome assembly GCA_004026965.1 of Petromus typicus. Classification (NCBI taxonomy): domain Eukaryota; kingdom Metazoa; phylum Chordata; class Mammalia; order Rodentia; family Petromuridae; genus Petromus; species Petromus typicus. Next base: position 306,188 of record PVIR01000019.1, read on the forward strand.
TTTTAACTGCATCAGCAATAGAAAATGATTACAGCTGTCATTCTTATTGTTGACAATAGATTCATTTCATTCTCACAGTGGGCAGTATACTGGGGATCATTCTCTCTGGGCCATAGGGGAAGAAACTAAAATTCAAATAAGTTAAGATATTCATTTAAGCAAACAGCTTGTGGGTAGGTGGGAGGAAAAGAGACGCAAACCGAGATCTTCTGATAGTAGTTTCCATCTTTTGATCTATCCCTGTGTCCTGATCCTCATGAGCCTCCATCGCTTCCCGGAGGGTCTCTGTGTTTGTTCCTTTGTAATCCTTGCTCAGTGTGGACCGGAAACTGGGCGTGTTGGAAAGGGAGGGCACAGTGCTGCCCATCTAAGGCCTTGATCAGGAGAAGCAGCTGGAGCCTGGAGAACCAATGGAGTCCTCATTAGACCTCGGTCCAAGCCAAGCCTGCCACATGCCCTGGGGCAGTGATATCCCACACAGCTGGCTACTGTTTCCCTCTGGAGTGCAATGTGTCTCTTTCATTGGACAGTAAAGCCAGGAGCTGGGCATGATGTAGACCACGTCTGCCTCCCACGTTGGATGAAGCCAGAGACAAGGGTTCGCACTTCCTCCATCTCTCCTCTCTGGAGCTCAACCTTAGCTTGTAGACTTCTGGGCTTCCTGGGTGAGGTCTGCTCTCTAATAGGGATTGAAGTAAACAGGGAATCATATTACTTCCTCAGTGGGCCTGAAGAAGCCACTGTGTCCTGTCAATTTTAATTCATCTGAGTCTGAAGCCTGAGCACCTTTAGGGGGCTGGTGAGCCCTCTGGGGATCCCAGCAGACATTCACATGTGGGGTATTGACTCCATTCTAGGCACATGAAGTCTTTTAAGAACTGAGCGTTCTTCCTTATTTCAAAGGTAGGGGTGGGTTTTCATAGCTGAAGGGGCAGCACCTTTCCACACCACCCATCCTCACCTTCATCCTCACTTTTTCCTGGAGCCACCCTCAGAAGAGGCTGTCGGCAGTGCGTCTGTCCAAACCAGGAATATCAAGGAGGACCTAGGACACCCCACAGAGCCAGGATTATCCAGTCACCCCATGCCGCGGACACCTCTGCTATGACTCCCAGAACAGCTAGCAGGAAAGAGATCATGGTCATGCTAGGCTTCAGACGACAGGGTGACTCAGAGCAGGACTCTTCCCCTGAGGTCAGCACAGGAGGGGTGTCAGCCACATACACACTTGTACTGAACTTTCCTGAAGTCTCAAAGGCATCCAGGGCCAGAGGCGTTTTCAGAACCATTGACTCTAAAGAGAAACTGAGAGAGGTCTACAGTAGATAAGGGACACCTCAGCACCAGTGCCTGCTGGAATCTCACACCTGACTTCCATGGTCAGTGAGTTCAGGAGAGGGGTCACAGCTGACAATCCTCCTGCCTCAGCCTCCCAGGGTGCCAGGATTACAGGCAAGTGCCATCACACCATGCTGAAAAATGGCATCATTTGTTTTTATTTTTTAAATCCAGCCCTGTAAGAACCTGGCTTAGCTTTTTCCCCTCTTAAGAGCTCCACATTCCTAGTCTAAACTCCCTCCGATCTACATCCAGTACCATCATTCAAACAGTTTCCTGAAGCTGACAAGGCACACATCGAGCAGCTTTTGTGCCCATGTCTACACATTTTTGTATTCACATAGATAACCACGTGCAGCTTCACACAGTAGTGTGTCAAGGACGCAAGTGAGGATCCAACGCCATGTGTAGGTTACTTCAAGGGAGACAATGTGGCATCGTTTGTTTAAAAAATTCATAATATAAATGAACAGATGATCCAGCGCCTGTGCTTGGTTTACAAGCAGCCAGGCTGCTATCATTTAGCCAGGTGCCTGACGAAGAAAAGAAAGACCTGAAATGGACAAAAGAGCCACTGCTGGGCAGACTCGGTACCGGGTCCATGCCCTGTCTTCTTTTATTCTCAGAGGTTCTTCTCTCCAGTGTACTCATCCAGGAGCCCCCATGGCTGGCAGCTAGTGCTGCAAGAGATGACAGAAGCCCCACGCCTCACTCATTGTGCCCCATGCCCAAGCTTGTGTTGCCATGTCTTGGGCCTTGCTGTTCTTGAGCACCATGAATCCCTGACTGTCTGTGTGGCCCAGGCCTTTTGAGCTTCCCCTCCTGACCATCCCAGACCCCAGAGCCTCCCTTCTGCTTTCCTAGTTCAGCTCCTAAGGAAACTACGGGAACAAAAACAGCATCCACAGCTTATGTCAAGGTCTCCAAATGGTGATATATACTCAGAAGCCCAGCAAATCCAGAAGACGCTCAGGAGTGTCCTGTTCTGTATCGCAGAACCTCCCCAGGGACCGACACCTGTTACCCAGGTTTCATCTTCCTCCCAGCTGGGCCCACGCACTGCCATGAGTGAGTCACAAGCGTCTCCCCAGTCTTTCAGTGCCTGGGTCCCCAAACCACACTTGTGTTTTCATACAAGTGTTGGGATGATTCAGCGGAAACTTCTGGTCAAACGGATCACCATAGCAACTTTCAATAGACATCCAGCATGCAAATTAGACAGTGGAAAGGTGCACTTTGCAGTAGCCCCAAACCGCCCTCAGCCCTGCGTGGATCGGATCCCAGATGCTCGGAAGGTGCCTGTGATGCACCTGGCCTGGTCTGCTGGGACCTGAGATGCCACAGGAGATAAGTGAAGACCTGTCGGTGCTTCTGCACTCTCGATTCCGGGTAGAATGAGGAAGATGACGCTTAGGACTGAGCTGGGACATTGGAACTCACTCCCACACATTGTTAATACCTCTCAAGCTCCTGGTTGAATTCTGAGAACTCTCAGAGCTGCAAGATTGTCATCTGTGCACTGGGGACACAAGTTCTGCTTCACAGGTCAAGTGCATGGGGAGCAGGGCCAGCAGATTTTGGGCACATACAAGTCACTTGGGAAAGGGCAGCTGCTGCTGGAGTCTTCTTGGACCTTCTGAAGACTCTTCTGCACTGAGCCCAGGTCCTCCACCGAATGCACATCCCAGGCATGTGGAGTTGTGGTGGAAGGATACAAATACTGGCAGTGGCTTTAGGGCAGCTGTGAAGAGGCACAGTGGGGTTGCGTGTCTGAGGCAGGTTCAGGGGCACCCAAGTCTGGGTTACTCCTCGTGCAGGACTCTCATTCACAGAACAGTTGCTGGAACAGAGATTTCAACCTATAGGGCAAAGGAGTGCTGGGGAGAGTGTTGTCTTGTTACCACAGCATTCACTGTGTCAGACCAGAGTGACTGGCTGCTGGCAGCGGAGGCCCAGACATAGCCTCAGTTTCTGTCTCTCTGTCTCTGTCTCTTTCACACACACACACACACACACACACACACACACACACACACACATACACACACACATGTATGCACATACTTTCTGGTTGGAGGTAGTTGGCTGCCCACACTGGCTCAGTGGCTCAATGATATTAAGACCAGCATCTCAGTAATTCTTATTTCTTTTCTTTATCTTGGCAGCTCATGTTTCCCAGGTGACTGCTAAGGTCCCTGGCACTGAGTGCGCACTCTGGAAGGGAATAGGAGAGAAAGAAAAGTGAGAGACAGAAACAGAATGGAGAGGAGAGGAAGACAAAGAGGAAGATGGAAAAAGAAGAGAAGGAAGAAGAGAATAAAGAAAGAAGAAATGGAAGAAGAGGAAGTGGAATGAGAACAGAAGGAAGAAGAAATGGAAAGGAAAGAAGAGTGAAAAAGGAAAGGACAAGGGAAACCAGTGGCAACACTGGATACTTAGGTCTTTTGTTGGTAAAAGTGAGTTATGTGGCCATTGGAATCAGCCATTGTTCCATTAGCTCAAAAGGACATAGGACTGCAGTAGAGTCTTTGGGGGGCAGTTAATCAGGTGTAAGCCACAGTTCTGGACTCAGGAAACTTCCTGTCTCCCGTGGCAGCCACAATCCTCCATTCATACCAGGGTACATGAGCTGGTTCACTGCCTGACATATATCAAGCTGTCGTCACCTGCTCTTTGCATCCTCTGAACCTTCACAAGAGCCTAGGCCAGGGCTGTCACTTCAAGAGAAGTTGCTGATGACCCACAGGTAGAGGGCAGGAAAGAAGCACAGCCAGCCTTGCTCCAGGCTCCTGACTCTCTGTCCAGTGTTCTATTCTCCTGTCCATCAACTCTGATGGTTGGCAAGGGCCTGACAATCTAATGATCCCAGACTTGTCCTTCTGGGGAAGACACAAATGCCATTGGCGTTCAGCTATTCTGAGCCCTGGTGGGTCTGGGAGAGGAGGAAGACAAAGGAATGACTCATCTGGACCAGAGGCTCCCATAGGACTCAGCCATGGTGGTTCTGTTGGTCCACACACTGCATCACACCACTGGGACTGAGCAAGAAGAGGTCCCCATGGGGGGAAGGAAGGAGGGTCACTGCAGAGGTGAATCCAGGGAGAACACCAGAATCTGTGGGAACCAAGGGAAATGTGGGTGCCTGGGGTTGTTCACATCAGGGAGATAGTGTGACATCTTACTACTGCTCCAAGGTATTGGGAGAGAAAGTGATTTTAACAGAGGGAGAGAGAGAGACAGAGAGAGAAAGAGGAAGAAGGGAGAGAGAGAGAGAGAGAAGAGACAGAGAGAGACAGAGACAGAAGCAGAGACAGAGACAGAGAGGGACAGACAGAAAGAGTCAGAGACAGATAGACAGAGACAGAAACAGCTTGCACAGCGAAGCATCTCTCATAAGCTCAACCTAAATAGAAGCCAGAGAGATGTGTGTTTACTGATATATCCCATGACAAGTCAAAGTACCCTCTGCCATATTTTATTCTTTTATTTTTTGAGGTGCTTCAGAATGAACCCGGGGCCTTCACACTGGGATATATCCCCAGTCCTTTTATGTTTTATCATGAGACAGAGTCAATTTTAGTTGTTAAATCTTCCATAAATTTGAACTTATGACACTCCTGCCTCTTCAGCCCCCAAGAGTTCTGGAATTACTGCTGTGCACCCCTATGCTTGACTGCCATGTTTCTGATCCCCTGGATAGCTACATTTTGGAGACCTGACTTTAGAGCTGATTTTGTATTCTTTATTCTTTTCATCAATATTTTCTATGGTCCAAATTACAAGAGTATAAATCTCCACATTGGAGGGGAGGGTGTATGTCTATGTTGATCACTAATTCAGTCCACATCTGGAATAGTAATGAAATAAGCAACCACAAGATGTGTGGAGTTGCTAGTTATTTAAGACAAGTGATTGGTGTTTAAAGGGAGGGGAAAGTGTAGATAGGTATCAATCAATTATTTCTGTGTATATATATATATATAATATATATATATATATTATATATGTATATATATATATATGTTCATTTAATGACTTGTTTGACCTAATTGACCAACTCAAAGTGTCAAAATACAGACACCAGTAGCCATATCAAATTTGTTCCTTTCACAATAGAAAGATGATTCTCCAGGGCTGTTCTTCCCCTGGGGACTAGATGTAGTATTTTCTTTTCTGTCTCTTGGGAAATATGTTGGTAGGCATAGTCCAGTGTACTGGTAACACTCGAGGCTCTGCTTTTCAGAAGTTCACAAATAATTCTGAGTTTCAGGTTTGGCAAGAAGCACATTAAAATGTTCTCAAGGTGTACTGATAAAATGTAAGTCAGAGCTTCAAGGAGGAATAGCTCTGCCTCTCCCAACCTGTCTCCACAGACATGCAAAGGGTGGGACATGGCCTGGAACTCTCTGGGAGCAGGCGTTGTTCCTGGCAGGAGACATGGGCAGCAGATAGCATCATTTGAGAAATTAACATGGCGGCAGGGATCTTGGCACAGCACTCACCTGGTGCCCAGCTTAAAGATGGGAATATATCAACTAGTTCTGACAATCAGGTCACAGTGCTCCCTCCCTCCTGAGAGAGAGGGAGCATTCAGATTACCAGTAGCTGTTTTCAGGTTGAGACACACCCCTGAGCTGGGAGATCATAATGCAGGAGCCAGGTCGCTCATTTCCAGTAGGTTCCCTGGGTACCCACCGTTTGCGTGTCTGACTCTCCATGGAGTGCGGACCCTTGCCCTCCAGGAGGAGTCGAGGCAGATGGACAGACGGACAGGGACATCTGAGATCACCTCGTGGAGTCAGATGTCCTGCACCAGAAGCAGCACACAGGATGCCCTAGGACCACTGCCAAGTTTCATCACAGGCAGACAGAGATACGAGCTGGAGATATCAGCAAAGCAGCTGTTCCTCTCCAAAAAATATTTCTGTTGACAGCAATTCAGAACACAAATCAAAGTTATTATCGTGGGAAAAGCTCAACTTTGTTGGGCTGTTTTACTTCTCTTCCGGTCTAGTAGTTCCATTTTTAATTACACGTCAGGTGGCCATCATCTTCCTTGCTCTGGTTCTTCTAAAAGGCCAGATCCAACCACACGAAGGAGCATAGAACTCTGTCCTCCAAACCTTTGGATTTGGGGTGATTTCTAAGAAGGAGACACACAGAATGTAAAACATGACAAGGAGGAGCACGGGAAGAGAGGGTTACACATGGAGATACCTGGACGTGAGCATCAGCAACACAGTCTTGGGCTCTGAGCTTCTGCCATCTCACATCCAGGATCCTGTGATGTATTACAACAGGCAGCATGTCAGGCCATTGTGTGCAGGAGTTAGATGGCACTGTGTGGCACTCAGCAAGAACCCAGCCAGGGACTCTAGACCCAGGGCTCTAGAACTTCTGGGCACTGCTGCCGCTGCTTCTGCCGCTGGTGGTGGTCACTACTTGTGGTGGGCACCTGCCTCCCAGACCTAGGAGCATCCATATTCCTGTGCCACATTCTCAGAGCACTGAGATGAAATCTGGGCCCATACACACACCAACTCATTTGCTGCACAGTCACTACATATCTCCTCTGTGCAGAGACAGGCTATGGTCCTCCCTGACCTTGGATATTTTCTCTCTCTAGAGCAACTAGACAAGGTAGGTTGGACCTCCCAGAATCAAGATGCCGAGGAATGTTGCTGAAGTCTCAAAGCTCATGAGAAAATAAAGCCAGGGCTGCCTGGCTACCTAAAACCAAGGTGCCCTCCATGAACCTCTTCTGAATGAATCGGAGCCAGAAGCCAGCAGGAGGTGTTCTGCTATTTGCAAATCTGCTGTCAAAAGCCTCCATGTCGTGTGCTGACTGCATACCAGGAGAGGTGGGAGAGCCAGGAGGAAGCATGGTGTTACAGCAGGTTTACAAGGTGCCAAGCAGTGGTGTTTCATTTTTCATGCATGATTAACTCTTGTCTTCCAAATGCTAGGTGATTGGACAAATTTCTTCCCCAAATTATGGACAAAAAACTGACACCTAAAGAAGTGAATTTACTTCCTGGACAGTTAAAACTTAGCTCTACTTAGCTTTATTAGGACCTTATCTCTTCTACATAGTGCAAGATGGGACCAGGGCAATGGCTCCACGCTAAAACATGCAGGGAAAATGTTCTGTTGGTACTTCTATATTCTTGTTACTTCTCAGGAATTTTTGGTGGAATCTGTTTTCCTGGGGAGAATTCTAGGTCTTCCTTTAACCAGATAAGTCTCAGACTTCAACCTGCTGGAGCTGGAATCTAAAGAAAGAGCTGAGCTTGTCCAGGGCAGGAGAAGTGATAACACCAGTCAGACGCCAGGGCTAGAAGAACAGACTGAGTCAATATTTGTCAGGGAAAATGGTATCTGAGGACTACCTAGAAGGTTCCAGGGAAGCTGAGGCAGTAGAACACATGCCTAGAACATTATTACCCAATTCTGGACAGCACACACCCAGTCGGATCGCCTCGGAAGGAAACCAGCCTGCATTTGGAGTAAATAGTTAACTCTTCTGGGCTGGAAGAAATGATTATTCAAAAGTTGGTCTCCACATACAAATGCAAATGACATCCCGAGACACATGAATGCTAATTTCTCCAACGAAGTCTGTAGACAAATGCTAGTCATTAGAACCATTTCCGTGCATTTATATTAGGCCGTCCTCTAAAAGACTTTTCAGACAAATATGTCATCAAGATATTCAAAACCATGTAATCTTATCCAAAGTTTCATCTATCAACAGTGCAGTCTTCATCTCCTGCAGCTGTGTGTCAGAATGCGCGGCGAGATTACTCAGCTGATACGGAGAGGCTGGGAGGGGCTGCACAGCACCCCAGCAGCACCCCAATAGCAGGGCAGGGTCTGGGTTTCTAGGTTGAGCCACAGGTGAGAGATGGAGCTAGGCTGGGGTTAGAAGAGGCACACGGGCACCTCTGAGCAAGTCGCCTTCCTACTCAGGAGCTACCCAGATGACAGATTAAATTGAAAGCCAAATGGTGGGGAGCTAAAGATCTTGTCTTCACCACCTTCTGCAAGGCGAAACCTCAGGCCTGTACACTGCTCCTGGGGAGAGGCAAGGCTGAAGGAGATGGTTAGAGTGAGGCGACAGCGTTTGCAGCCCTCGTTGGAGGCCTGGCTTTAAGTCACTGCTCTGTGTGTGTGAGCATGTGTGTGTATTTTTCACTACCTTTCTTTACCGTTCCCTTCCCCTGTCTTCCTTACCTTTTTTTTTTTTTTTCTGGGAAAGCATAGCTGGGGAAAAGATTGTCTTTTTGTGTTATCCCTGGGGCTAGGAAAGCCATTGCTACTGGGTTGTTCTCTCCTATTTGAGCAGGGGCCACTAATTTATGAATGACAGTGGCTTTGGGCAGGGATGAATATTTCTTTTCATTAATTATGTAATGAAATGAATTAATCAAATTATTTTTAATCTCCTAACTCCCTAATGTGGCCATTCACCTACCCATCTGACCATGTGTTCATCTTTCTATTCATCTATCTCTCCACCCATGCACGTAGGCCTCCCTCCAACCATGTATCCATTCATTTTATTTCCATTGATAGCAATGTTTGAAGAGCCTGAGAATATGGCATGGTCACTATCCCAGTACTATGATCAGAGACAGAGCTCAGGGGTTAAAACTTGGGCCCAAATCACCTGGCTATTAGAGGCTGTTAAAACTAGCTTGTCTGTTCTCTGGCTCACTCCATGAGGGCACGAAGAACCATTTCTTGAATGACTGTCTGTACAGGGTACCAATGCCAGATACAAAAAGCCAGTCACGAATCAGTGCCAAACCCACAGATTGCTGTGAGTTGTGTGTTTAAAAATCACAGCCCAAATGCAACGGCAGTGATAAGCAGGTAACAAAACCCGCCTGACTGGTGACTGGAGTGAAAGTGATGTGGTTAGGGGCAACTGAGGGTCTTGGACTTCATCGTCCAGTTTCTATTAGAACTTTGTTCAACACACACCTGTTGATAGTAGATGTACAGGCTGCAATTCTCAGCCCATAGCTTCTGCTTTGCTCCCTGTTCCTTGAGGAGGAAGAAGTCAGGATGAGGCCAGCCTCTCCACAGAAGGGCTTGGTACACGCCCCTGGATCCTTCATACAATGCTTCTTAGAGCCAAGGATGCCCCTAGACTGATGGCTCATGCCTACCAAGGCCCCAGAGGTCTTTAGAAGGCATCACTGACTGTCAAAGGCATTGTGGGTGAAGGACAAAGTTCACACAGAGACCCTTGGGTAGAAGTGATGGTGGGATGACAGAGCAAGTTGGTTTATGCTGCTGAATCCCAAGGGACTTTTGACAGAGTACATAACAGAGGACATAGGAAGGGTCTAACAGTCAGAATGAGGCCCAGCTATGAAAATTCTCACATATGACCTGGAGTCGAACTTCAACGAATCCCAGGGGTATCCAGGTAGGAAATACATATGAGGATTAGCCTACTCAGGCATATATGAGCAACTCTGGAGGCAGGAGTCCTCTACTCTGTAGTATAATAATTTAGGTGAGGACCTATCCTAGCCTGCAGATGTATGAAAGTAACCAAGAGACAAGATTCTCAAAACTTTTTAAAAAACAGAATGGGAAAAACATGTGCTTGGTTGGCAGCTGAAAAAAGCAGAAGGAATAGCTCAGCCCACTCTTGAGTTTGCAGCCTGGAACTTGGGTGATGGTGATTTTTAAACCTGGGATCAAGAGTGACAAGACCAGCTTCAGAAATCTGAGATGCCCAGAGGCCACTTGTAAAAATATTTTGTAAGTTTTTAATAATCTGGCTCTGAAGTGCAGAAGATAAAATATTGGTAAGCAGTGGATATTGGACAGCCATGAGCATTCAAGGGGCTTACAGGCCATTAGTCATCACTTCTGCACCCAGTGCAGGATTTGCTTATCCGTCATGGAATTCCTCTCCACCCCCGAATCTTGGCTGCTCAAATATAATGATTCAGGCAGCCATTGAAAACCAATCGGAGGTGACAAGGACATTGAATTCTTTAAACTGATTTTATTGGTGTATTTTATATGTACATGACAATCACATTCAACACTGAGGGTTTGCATCAGTACATGACACATCTTGGTTCTCATGGATGTTGAATCCTTGATGACCCCCATGTGGGTGATTACTGAAGCCATAGAGGTGTGGGAGAGCCCTTCATGGAGATGGAGGACCCACGTCTGCCAATACCCAGCTGTCACCGACAGAGTGTGGGCATTGAACCATGACCTAGGCTCAGATTCTACACTCACCACCTAGTTGTTCCATTAACTTTGGAAATTTCTCAGAATCCCTAGGTCTTAATTATTTATTTGTTACATGAATAACAAGATGCTGTCTTTTAGGGTTTGGGAGAAGGTTGCAGCCAAGACAAATGTTTAGAACAACCTGATACATCCTAAATGATTGATAAATTCTCTTTGATAACAGTAGAGAACACAGAAAACTTTGAAGACAAAGGTCATCTCAGAGTCCAGACTGGATTTCCTGTTCAATGTCCTCAGCAGCCTGATCCAACTTTACTAATCACCAGGGATAGCAGCTGGCACCGGGAAGAATTCTCACTCTACTGGGGTCTTGCACTCCGCACTAAGGGTTTGAGTCCTCCCTTTCCCCCTAACTACAGTTTAGGGTTTACATCTGTACCTTGTTATGATGTTGTCTCTTAATTTTAGTAGTTCCTGAGTGCAGACTTTGGGAAAAGCAGTGCACATTCTGGTTTAACACGGTGAACACTCTACTCACCAGGAGTGGCAAGTGGACAGGTATATTTTGATGCCAAGAGGAGAAGGAACAGGAGCTGAATTCTCTGATCTGAAGGCCAACCTTAGGTTGCCAAGCATGTGTTACCTGAGAAAGGCCCTGTAGCATGTCTAGAAAAGCATATTTTTAAAATGGAATACATATAATTTATTTATTTGCCTGGTTTTCTATTTCTCAATCATTTTCTTCCACCTCAAGGCAGTTCTGGTCTTTTGGGTGTAGCACAGCACATAAAGTGTTAGCAAAATACCCTCAAATTTATGTAGTGAGTATCAAATTTATCTAAGTAAATAAATGATTATATTCTCTGAACTGCATCTCAGTCAGCTCAGACAGACTTTCACTGACTTTGCCAAGATCTAGGAACCGTGTTCTGCGGGTTTCATCCCCACAGAGTGCTGTTTCTGTGGGAGAGAAGTAGGGGTCGCCTTCCAACATCATTTCTTACTACAGATGTGCAAGACTCCAATGCCAAGGATCCCTCAGTTGCTTGGCCTGAACAGAGAACTTCTGGTGACCTTGCAGTGAAGAGTGTCAGGCCCTCGAGTTGTGACAGAACTTCGAATGCCCAGCACCTACCCCTGCCGACAGTTAGGATCCATTCTTCACCTCAGAGATTTGACCTGAGCTCGCTAAGTGTTTTGTCTTTCTGAACACTGGACCAAAGTCAGTCCTGTCTTCACCTTGAACTTCCCGCTTGTGTGTTGGTGAACATGAGTGTGTCTGCCTGTGAGAACATTTGTGGACGTGCTTTTGGCAGGGATGTTTTGGTGTGGATGGGAAGAGAGAAAAAGCCAAGTGAACAAAAACAGAGAAGCCAGAGTGAGCAAGGAAGAGGGGAACAAGGATCATGGTGGTCTCATCAGGAGTTCATAGAATGCTGTCATTTTCATTTCTGGTCCCAGAACATGTGTCGGACACAGTTCAGGGCTCCATAAATATCACAGTGACCCAGACTGGTAAAGTCCATGATTGCGTGGATCCCACACCCTTTCTGGGACACTGTCCATAAATGAGCGATACTCTAGGATAATTCTGGACAGATTGGCCTGTCTGAACTCTGCTTTAAAGTGCTCCTTTTCTTCTCATGAAGGCAGAGTTTGCTTTGCTCCTGGGCAAACACTCCAGTTCCAAACTCCTGTCCAACAAGGGCGTCTGGAACATAGTCTCTGGACAGAAAACCTTTGACTTCCCCTTAGATGACTCCACCCATTAAATTCCCATTATGTTAGTGGCTTTCAACTGAGGGTCACGTTGCTTTCTGGGAGACACTGGGCAATGTGTAGTGTCACTCCTGGGGGATGTGACTGGGATGTAGCAGAGGCCAAGAATGTTTCTAGTCATTCAGTCCCCTACTTCAAAGAATAATCAAACTCTAAAGGGCAATAGTGCTGATGGAGGAAAATAGTTCATGTGTTCATTTCCTGTCTCCTCCACAAGGAGAAGCCACGTCTTCTTTCCTCTGATATCCGTGATCTCATAACTTCATAGATGTTCAGTAAGTATCTGTGGAATGGCAAAGCTTCTAGTAATGCTCAACACATAGGCGAGAAATAAAATGTTTGTGGAGTGCATATGTGACTAGTGATATGACCTCATTGAATCATCCCACATTTCAGAGGCTCAACCACCCCCACCCCTCGCCCCACAAAGAATGATCAAGCCCCACTATCACCAGTGCCCAGGGTGAGGACCCCTGACCTGGTAGAGTTGGAGGTGGGGCTGGGACACCATGGCATCAGGACTTGTGGGGACTGTGTTCTCCTCTGAGAGATCTGGCCAGAAGCATTCTCCTTCAAACAAGCACTCAGCACAGCAATTTGTCCCTTTTCACAAGAGAACTGCCTCCCAGATGCGGGTTTGGAACAGCACACCTCCTCACCGGGCTGCAGGCAACCTCTCTGCAGAATGACTTGCAGAACCCAGAGGCTGGGAGCCAAGATCCTGGGAATCTCAGGGCTCACCTTGGGGGATGTCTTTCCCCACAGAACCCCAGCCATCTGACCCTTTCCTGTCCAAGAGCACGGAGCGATGTTCTTAACTACATACAACATCCTCTTGAACTCATTCTGCATATCAGTTCTGCCCCCGCTACCACTTCTGGATGGGCACCTCCACCCAATGCCTTCGGGATGGCACGACAGCTCATTACCTGGAGACTGTCCTGAGGCAGGGGTGTTGGGTAGAGAAGCAGAAATGAAATATCTGGGAAATCTGAGACATTGTTTTAAAACAACAGTTTTTTAGGGTGTTTGATTTACTATTCAACTGTGCACAGCTGCTGTTTGGAAAATAGGAAGCTTGCCAAGCCAAGAGAGCCGGTGGAGAGGGTCGGGAGAGTGGAACAAAAGCACACCAGTGCTGTTTGCACACTTATCGTGTTAACTTGACTCTAAAAAATCAATGCAGCTGACCATTCCTCGGACGCTATCGGCCTACCTCTATTTCAGCTGCTATTTATCTGCTGAACCCTCTTTGCTGTTGTCTTCTTTCTCTTAATTAAATAGATTTAGGGGATGGTCCTGCCATCCAAGTGAAATTTTTAATCAGTGCTTTGACAATCACTGCTTTTTTTTTTTCCTATTTTCTTCAGTCTGGCACTGAAACACTCACACACTCACTTGGAATTTTTTTTAAGTGAGGTACAAGTTCATCTAACATTTTAAGATGTGCAGCGTTTTGAACATTCACAATGTTGTACAACCATCACCCCAAGTTTCAAGCAACTTCAAGCCCATTAAGGACTCACCCCTAATTTTTACCATCCCTCGTCCCTGAAAATCCCTCAATTCCTTCTATCATTATGGATTAATCTGATCTGAATACTGCCTAAAATGAAATCATACAACATCTGTCTCTTTTTGTTTGCTTTGGTTTGCTTTTTGTTTGTTTTCAAGGTCATCCAGGTTGCTCGAAGCGCCAGCTCTTCTTTCTGCAACTGAATACTAGTCCAGTGTGAGGAGAGACAGCAGTGGTTGATGAGCCTTTGGACTTCTTTTGCCTTTGGGCTATTGTGACTAGAGCTGTGATGAATGGTACTTTACAGGATTTATTTGAAGATCTGTTCTCAGTTCTTTGGGATAGGTACCTAGACGTGGAATGGATGGATCATAAGATAATTCTGTGTTTAACTCTTCAAGGAACTGGGAATGTTTTTAAGGCCCTTCTCTCATAAACAGCTTCGGTGCCTAATTGACTAGTATGTTCTTCACCCAAGATAAGCCCAGCATTAAACCAAGAGTCACCCCTTGAGATAGTGCTGGCTCTGGCCAGGAATGAGAAGACTGGAGAGAGGCAGGGATCTCCTGACAGGCCCTTCCTTTACCTTCATGATGACAGCTGGGTTGATACTCAGTCGGGGACTGGGTGTACATCCCTGAGAACCTAACAGAGCAGCTCTTAGTCTCTGAAAATTCTGTAAAGAAAGAAACAATGATTCAGAGAGTTTCAGAGAAATCTTGCCTGAAGACACAGAGCTGAGAAATGATGACTTTATTAAGTCCAAGAATCCATTGTCTGACTATCTTCCCAGGGCTGAGGCAGGAGAATTGCTGTAAGTTCAAAGCCAGACCAAGTAACATAGTGAACTTAAGACTGCTCTGAACTGTATGGTGAGAACTTGTCTCAAAGAGACAAGTAAACAAAAAAGAAATAAAATGATAAATAGAAAGGGAGTAACTCAAGGAGAGAAGCGTCTTCCTTTGGGGCATAAGTTTATCTTATCCAAGACTGGCCACAGGCAGGGGGCTATTTCCTTTGGTCCAGGTGACTCAGGAAACAAATTGATCACTAAATGACCTAAAGTGAACTGGGTGACAACCTGTACTTCTGGGCATGAATTCTTCCCAAACAGGTGCAAATGTCATGTCCCCGTTACTTCTCCTGGTGCAGTTTTCCTCTAAAGAGGAAGTAGTCCTTTGCCTTCCTTCCTATGGGACAGTCTCCTTTGAGAGGAAAAGAACAGGAAGAGAAACCAGAAATTTATCCTAAACCTTCGTCTTGCCTAGCATAAACTTTTATAATGCACTCATGCAACAATTCTTCCAATAACTCTGTACATTTGGTGGTAGTATTCAGAGAGGCTGTAATACAACAAATTTCCTAAGTAATAGGTGGCAAAGTCAAGTTGCACAGTGAGAACTTCTTGCTTTGAAAGACCACTGGACGGGAGACACTCTGCCAGGCTAATCACTGATCAGTCACTTCTTATTACTGGATTCCTCAACACCCTTGACTTGGCAAGTTCTTACATGGTCTCATTTCCTCTTACACTACCTCTATTGCAAAAAAAGCGAGAATGTGTCTTTAGCAAGATGGAATTTTAACCTTGAAAATAGACTTGAATGCAGTACATTTTAGAGACTGAAGAAAAAAGGATTGCTTTCTTATCTTTGCTATTTAATAGGTCTCAGAATAAAAAAGCGTTCAATTAGAGGATTTGCTAGTCTCCTTATTTAAAGATGAGGGTATGTCCCTAAATAAGTAAATGATTTGTTTTTAGTTTATGGAAAAAGTGCATAAGCCTCAATTGGACCATGTAACTTGCCCTAACTTCTGTACCCGATGCCTGCTGAAGACACTATCTGATTCTATATCTGTACACTGTACCTGAATCCAAAGCTCTGTTGGCCCTAACACACTTTTACTTTGTTCAATATGATTCTAGGATCATCTGTCTCAGGATCAGGCCCAGGAAGAATGGTTGCCAAGAAATCCTGCTGGGTAACTCCATAAATTTCTGACCATTTCGTCTCCCTCTGACCTGAGTCAACCATTTGTCACAGAGTGGACAGATTCCCACATTAGGGTAGAGCTCTTGGAAGGAGATGGTTTTCTGAATTGCTTGTGGTTAGTGATTTTCCTAAGATGAATTAGAAAGGAAAATCTTTGATGGTTTGGCTGGGCAGGAGCCCAGGAGTAGTCTTTGTTCAATAACATGTGGGCAGTAGGATAGTTTGCAAACATATGTGTTGCCAGGGCAGGTGTATGCAGGTATGTGCAGGTGGACTCATTTAGGTGTGTGAAAATATTAGTGCAGACCTGTCTAGGGGGGTGGGGTGAAAAAGGATTAGGTAGGACCAGAAAGTCACCTCTGAGCTCTTCTGGAGGTGTGTGAATCTCAGTATATCCACTGGAAACTGCGGTTGGACAAGCATTTGGAACCCTGTCTCCACTTCCAGCATCTGACTAGACAGATCTGGATTGGTGTCCAAGAAACTCAACTTTAAAAAAATATCTCAGATAGTTCTGATGTAGACAAGAAGAACCACACTTGGTGAACTTCTAGGCTGGAGAACACCCAGAGACTGATAGACACATGTCCATCGCTTCTGTGTGTCCACGATGGCAGTGCGAAGCCTGCTGCCTAGAGTCTATGATGTCCCATATCCACTCCACATGGAAAATGACTTCTGCTTTCTTTTCTTTTCTTTTCTTTTCTTTTTTTTTTCCTGAATAGCTCCTGTCACATCCTCAAATCATCTATCTACTCATTTAGGGACATACCTTCATCTTTCAGTAAGGAAACCAGCAAGCAGTCTAATTGAATGCCTGTTTATTCTAAGACCAATTCGATGGCAAAGACAAGAAAGCAAGCCTCTTTTTGTCAAGTCTCATGAATGTACTGAATTCAAGTCTATTTTCAAGGTCAAAATTCCATCTTGCTAAAGGCACATTCTCACCCTTTTGCAACAGTGATAATCTCATTCACAAGCAATGACTTTTTCAAAGTCCCACTGGGAATTCTATCCTGGCTGGAGGGATTTTTGTTTGTTGCTTTGTTTTTTTTGACCTCTCCAAATAGGTAAAGGTAGGCTGGCTTACAGAAACTCTTTGGCAATCCATTTCTTCATTCTCATCAACCCAATTCTGATTTCATGTGATCTTGGAACGCAGCCTACAGTCCCTAAAAAAGGTGTGTGTGGGAGGGGGTGAGATGGGAGACTTATTTGACAGTGTTACAAGGAGACAAGGTGGAAGCAAACATTTGACACTCCAGCCCTGGAATGCTGTAAAAATTTAATTAGGTGGATCCATTAGTCATGCTCACATGGAGGTTTCATACAGGACTTCCAAAAATGCAGGCTAGTGAAGGGGCGCTTCAGACATTCCTATAAATGCCATTTCCCTCATTATTGGGAAATGCAGTCTCAGGGGAAACACTGGACTTGGCTTTGTATTTACAGAATTGAGTATGTTGATCCAATAAAGTCACCCCCCCCCTTTTTTTAAAGGAGTTCATACCTCCAGGCTGCCTCTGAGGGGTGATTATGGAAATCCTGCTTCCTATCACTTCCTGGCTTGCCTTGTCAGGCTTGGAGGTAGCAGGGCTATGGTTAGCTGGTGGACTCTGAGATGACCATGAGTGAATATCAGTTGAAAACTCACAGGCAGGTTCTTAAGTTCAAAACCAGGCCATGGGGAGGGGCTTGCGGGAGAAAGCAAATGGTAAGGTTCCAAGGCATGCTGTATGGACAACTTGATTTACAAGCAGGCATCTTCCATTTACTAATGCTGTTCTTTTGATGCTGAGTCTCTGCTCACTCACTGAGGTTGTTAGGAGGTGATCGAGGAAGATATTGAATATAATTAATCATATGGTGATACTTGTAAGGCATAGAGAATGAACTTGAGACTTTTAGTTCTGAATGAGTTGGATCATAGGAAACTATCCATGTTGGCTGTGGACAAAGACATTCCAGGGGAGTCTAACCTCGTGCTAAGCCTCCAACTGAACGTGAAAGAGCTGAGCACACTGTAATTGTTCTAGGACCATAATCCCTGGAGAGCAAGTGTGGACAGTCTCCTCATCTCTGTGGGTCCAATTGTTTATTTACTTTATTATTTCAGCAAACATTTATTTCTTTACACTCTGGATTGAGATATAAAATTTAATAAGACACAGTCGCTGCCCTAGAGGAAGTCAGAGTCTAATAGGAAAGACCAATTTCTAAACAAATAACTACAGTACAGTGTGGTAATAATTACAGTGTTACTATTTATTAAGTGACTATGCACTGAGACATTTACATACCTCAGCTCATATATATTTTTTAAATGTAACCCAATAGGACTTCTTATTTTTTAATGCCTGAAGAAACTGAGACCTAGACAGATTTAAGAACTTGTTAGATCCTATGTTAAGAAATGATACAGCTGTAGCTAGCATGGTTGAACAGCCTATAATCTCAGCACTCTAGGAAGTTTGGCAGGAAGATTATAAGACTGGATCCAACCTGAGGCAACTTGGTGATTTACTGAGATCTTGTCTCAAAATAAAAATTAAAAAGGTCTCGGGATGCAGATTTGTTCAATTCCCAGGGCTGTAGGAAAAGAAAAATGAAAGGAAATAAAAAGGAGAAAGACAGAGAAAGAAAAGAAGGGAGAAAAGAAAAGAAGATCAAGAAAGAAGGGGAAGAGAAGAGAAGGGAAAGAAAGGAGAGGAAAACAGAAAATGGAAGGATAAATACAGAGCTGGGATTCAAATCTATGGCAGTCAAACTACATTAAGCCACACTGCCTTTAGGCTAAGGTTAGTGCACTGAGCAAGTAAAGTGGCACAACCAACAGTGAATGAAAATCCGTGAGGGAGAGTCAATTCTCTATCAAGGGGATCTTGGGGGATGAACAGGAGCCCACACATTGGGCAAGGAATACATCTGATGTTGAGCCACCATGCCTGGCACTGTGGTATGTGGTTCTCATTGCTGACTGGAGTGAGTCTCCACACCCAGCATTGTAGTATGTGATTACCAGGGATGGAACCCTAGCCCTTGCGCTTGCAAGATGGGTGCTGGAATCACTGAGCTAAATTCCCGGCCCTATTTCTTTTTTCAATAAAGAAACGTATTTGATATAATGATACAATGTCTCTATAAGTCCTTGAGCTTGATCAAATTTTGGAGTCCTTTGGTTTTCTTTTTTCAGAATTCACTGCACACGTGAAGATTTTAGACTTCTGCTCACAGTGCCATCTAGATAGTTGGATGAATTTGAGAACCACCCAAATGTCAGGAAAAGTGTGTGACTCTGGGTAAACAAAATATCATGGGAGGAAACTAATAGGACAAGTGGAATGAGCGACTTGAGAAAGCAAAGCCTGCCAGACCCAAGGAACTGCGGGAATTCAGAAAGAAACACACCTGACTGTGACTCAGGTGAGGAAGAACCAGAAGGGCATTGAACAACGAGCCTTCTTTAATTTTTGCCTGTTTGTTCCTGGCTGCATGGTCCGTCACCCTGGCTGAGGACTGCTTGCTGGGTGAAGCAGGGGGAGAGAACTCTACAAGCCATTCTCCTCAGTTTCCTGGGAATTTTGTAAGTGTAGCTTTATTCTTCAAACTCTAAAATTTCATTGTAACCTCAGTCTGTTAGCGAAATTTGGCCTCACACAGGGAAGTCATGCCAGGAAGCAGAACTTCTTGGGCTTTGCAGAATGTGAACAAGTCAGTTATCTGAGGACCTTCTTCAGCTGGGCTGAGTTGAACTGAGTCTCCTGAAACTTATTTTTTTAAAAAAGCCCCGATACCATTTCTGTTTAGGATTTCCCAAGCTGCCTCTCCATCTCTTAAAGCATGTTATGTAATTCTCAAAATACATATAAAGACTTACAATAATTTATTTTTGTTTAAAATGGGAATATAGGAGTGGGATGTGAATATTATAGAGTACAAATGTCAGTAATAGATGAGAGGAATTGATTAAAGGTAGGGATCATTTGCCCTGCGGTGACTGATTTTGTAGAGTGTAGCTGTCCAGTCTGACAGCCACAGCCGGACATGGCTCTGGTGCGCTGCCTGGCTGGTCCTAATGTGAACGTTCTGTGAGTGTTCGGTGCACACTAGCTTGAGCATGCAGAGTGCAAACAGGAATGTAAATTACCTCCTTAGACGGCAACATGAAACCTTTGGAAATATTAGGTTAAATAACATTTGTTAGTAAAATTTTTGTCCTCTGATTTATTTATTTTTGGGGTTTATTTGTTGTCATAGGGCTGCTTGACAACTTTAAATGACCCATGAAGCTTTCATTACCTCATGTTGCTGCCTTAGGTCTGCAGTTGTTACAAGCTTCTACTTCACATCCAACTCAGACCCCCAGCCTTCACACTTCTGCCCCAACTGTCCCAGTCTTAGACTAACTGTAGCTGACTTTGGGGAATAAAAACTGAGTTAAATCCATTTTTCACAGAATAGCCTCTCAGCTGTTTGAAGGCACCTCCCAAATTCTTCCCATAGCTGTTCTATTCTAGGCCAAACACCCCACATTCCTCAACCACTTCCCATACACCCTACTTCTCATCCTTCTCTAGACACCTTCCAGTTTCCCAGAGATCCCCTTAAAATATGGAGCTCTTGGGGCATCAGTTACAGCACAACCTTTAAGTGTCCTGTCTTCTCATCTTTGAATTAATCCCTATTATTGTGACTGGTTGTGAATAACATCTTTGGAAAGTAGGGTTGCCACCAGGGCTGATGCATAGACCAGCACTAGTCTTCTGACTCCATCCAAGATGTCCTGAATCACAAAATCTGGAGATGGGACCCAGGGATCTGTGCTTGGACAGCCCTGCAGAGCTTTCTCATCTACAAATGAAGAGGAAACACTGGTTTATCCCCAAAGCCTTCCAAAATCTCCTGCCTTTCAATCCATCAAGTGTTGAAATAGTTGGAGAGTTGCCCCTTGTCTTATCTGGAGCAGCTCATCCTCTGCCTGAACAGGGCCATACTTCCCTACATGCCTTGGGTCACAGTGCTCCCTCTACCTCCCGTGTATCCCAAGCTCATATCCCCAGCTCTATGAACTCCTCTACCAGAGCACCTCTGCCAGGTCCCACATCTGTGTGTAGACATCACTTCTATTGAGCCAGCTGGTGTCACCTGCTCTGGAGCTTCTTGCTGAGGACAGTCAGGCTTTACACAATGACTGTCTCCTGGGCAGAAGTGATTCTCCCTGGGGGTGTATTGTCCCCTGCAGCATTGGTGCAGCAGTGGACATACTGACTGCCACCCACCATCTGGCAGGCAGAAGCCAAGGCTGGTGCTAATTATGTGCAGATAGGTCCCCTCAAAAGTGCGACTTTGTCCAGAATATAACCGGCCTCTGATCTTGAATCACCCTGACCAATTGGTAAATTCTGTTTCTTTTGGATATTAGTTTTATCTCCAATGCCAAAGGAGGAGCTGAATAAATATATCTGTTGAAGAATAAGTAACATTTCCTCCTAGGAGGAGACATGGCAAAAGCCAATCGAGATCACCAGGAGTTTATAAGATCTATTCCAGGAAATAACTTGCCTGGAGGGTGCAACAGTGACAGATCTATGAAAATGGTTTTTATTGAATAGATAAACTGGCTTATAATTAGCATACCCATTGCCAATTAATACATCTGCTTTATAAAGTACTTATAAACCACTAAAACACTCCTGTATTTCTAAGTCATTTAACTATTCACCTTTTGTTATGTTACTCTCCCATTAATTTGCCCAGTACTACCATATTTATTAGCTGTGTATGAAATTGGGCCACTCAACTTGTCCAAGACCAGTATTCTTTTTTCCAGCTGAGAATAAAGCTGCTGTTGTGCCTTGTGTCTAGATGTCACCCCAAAGTCTTGTGTAGTTAAAATTGGGGTTTTTTTCAGAGGTGCCTTGATCTAGAATGTGTGATGCTGTGAATAGCACAATGCTAAGCCCAAGAACTGTGTGATCAGGGTGTGCATGCTACCCACCTTACACAATCTGGATGAGATACAAGGACAGAAGGAGCTGTGGTTGTCCCTTGTTTGCTTTGCTGCCTTTGGCCCACCTCGAACTGTTTCTACCCTTCATTGCCCATTTGTTGTGCTATCCTGTCTGGGAGCCAGCAGATGGTGGACCGAAATCTCTAGGAACCATGAACTAGATAAACCTTTTCTCCTTTACTTTTGAGCATCAAGTATTTTATCTCAGCAGCAAGAAGAGTAACTAAGATAGCCTGTGCCTTCTGGGGCCTGCAATGGAAGATACAAAGAAGATGCCAGGTGATACTTAGGAGACAGATCGTAGTATGGCTGTGTCAACAAAGACATGTGACTGGTTGGAGGAAATATGTTTTCCCTGTGGACAAAGCTTTTTTGGAAGCTTCTAAAATGTGGAAAGGAAGCTGTCCAGACCACCCAACATGAGGGTCCACACTTCCGAATTCTCCAGAAATTAGGGCTGCTGGAGGGAAGGGGCTCCTATTTACACGGATGACAGTCAGTGCACGTGGGTCTGGGCATCCGTATCTAGGGCCTAGGCCTTCTCCCATGGAACCTTTTTTCTTCAGGTTGCCTGTTCAAGCTCTCTGTTGTGAATCCGTCCAGCTTGGAGCCACCTGCAGCCTTATGCAAATGAGCCATGGCTGAGTGACTGAGTCCCAGAGCCAAGCACAGCCCAGGAGCCAATGAGTCATTGTCCTGGCACAGAGTCTCTGGGCCTGTGCGGGAACAGATAGGCTCTGTTCAGGTGGACCTCTCCTGCACATGATTGGCTCCCAGTCAGTGCTCCTGGAGCAGGCGTGTAACTTGCCTGCACTTCCTCTTGGCCTGCAGGAGTCACAGTGTCTTCCGGCCAGAATGGACATTTGGGTCTCAAGCTCCATTGTCAATGTGGAACCAAAATATTGGACCTTGTTAGAGAGGTATTCCCTTGACATGGGGACTTCTTTCTCCAGCTTCTGCCCTCTCCCTAAGATCTGGACAGACAAGAGTCAGATGCTAACTCTTTTCTTGTCACTGAATAGTAATCACACAGCACCTTTGAAGTGAAAGTGCTCTCATTTCTAGAGCTCATTTTTGTGATATTTGTGGAATCCCAGGAGCTTGTCGGTGAATATTCGGTTTTATGATGTAGTAACATATGAATTATTTTATGATTTTATTTTATTTATCTGTGGTGTTGGAGATACCACAGATACCATCACATTCATGCCAAGCTACATTTGCAGCTCTTTTCAAAAAAATTATTTACTTATTTTGAATTTTAAGTTACCAAGTTGCCCAGGATGGACTGGAACTTGCAATCCTCTTACTTCATTCTCCTGGAATGCTGAGGTTACAGGCATGTGCCACTCATTGTGCCTGGCAGGAATCCATGATTTTCTAGGTAGCTGTCATGAGAATTTCTTTCTGACTAGATATCCACTCTTGAAGAAGAAGCATGTTCAGAAAGGGTTCTTTGGGGTGAGGTGATGGGAACTTATTTTCCTGGGCCTGAATGTGACTGGGCTGGTGGAGTGGGGGGGAAGGATTTATATGTTACTCCTGGGAGTAGGATGCAGAAAAAGGCACTGAGTATGCCTTTTGGGACAGCTGAAGGCCAGCCACAGTCCCCTTGGGCTCACCCCTTCCTTTGGTCAAGAACCTTTTAGGAAAGCTGCCACCTTGAAATGTTTCAGACAAGTAGGTTTCATTTAGAAATCCTTTCATGAAAAAGGCTTTTGGGTTGGTTTGACTGGGGTGGAATTTGTAGCCACATGTTCCTTCTTTGTGAGTTCAGAAGTCAGGATAAATGTGAGGAAGTAAATGGTGGGGGAATCCACAGTTATTCTGTGGATAACATTGGCTTATTCTGAGTATATGGAATTATGGTTTGGGCTGATTTAACTAAATCTCCTGGGATTGAGGTCCAGGGATAACATCTGAGTCACATTATTAACAGCCTTCTGCAGCTCACTGCGCTGACGTTGCCCCTTTTCTACCTCCCCCACAAAGACAAGGGGCTTGGGCTTTGTCTAGGGCTCACTGGGATCCAGATTACAGATTGACCCCAAAGACCAGGTCCACAGCAAGATAAGGCTTGGCCTCATTTATGACAATGGGCTGGGACCATGAAGTGTGTGCTCCAGAGGCTGCCGCTTGTGAACCCAGATGGAGGTTACCGCTCCATCTTGGCTGCTGGCAGGAAACAACAACTTGTCAAAACTTAAGGTTCCAGCTCATTGGAACCTAATTCCTAGATGAGCACAGACAGCAGAGGAAGCTGCGCTCCGCTAGCCCCAGATAGGCTGGGCAGATGTTGCACGGGCCTCCCCATCATAGCACTCAAGCGCAGGCTGGGCTCATCACCCAAATAGGGCCCCAGGGAGGAGGTTGATGGGGGCCTCCTGGTGCTCAGAGCTGCCAAGCGCTGGGCTCTGCCTCTCCCCTTGGGCTGGCCTGGCCCCCTGCCAGCTGGGTTTGGAAGGGAGAGGAAGGGACAGGCAACAAGTCTAGCATGGGAAACTCTTGCAAAAGACCCAGCAATGCTTTTGGATGACAGCCGGTTGTCATGGGCTCAGAAAGCTGCAGTGGGGAAGGAAGAGAGAAGTGGGTGCTCAAGGAAGCTAAGGTGCTCCTGCTGGTACCACCCTGAATCTTGGGGAAGGAGTGGGTAGAACTGTGCAATCCAAAACAGGTCTCCAGCCAGGAGGATAATCCACCCTCCTTCCTGCCACCCAGTCACCTGCCTCAAAAGGAGAGGTCTGTCGGTTCTTGGTTGAGAGGGGGTGAGAGAGACACAGTCGTGCACCTTGGCCTGGTCTGCCATGCATGTCCACAGCGGGGGTGTGCATGTGCTTCTGCATGTCTAAATGATGTGAACATATGTCCACTATCTGGATGTGAGCATGAATCTGTGATAAGTTTGTAAAAGAGTGTCAGCATTCTGTATGCACCCATGGGCAGTGAGTGTGAACTCTCTTAATGTGTTTGTGCCCTCAGCACCTTTGGAGTGTATTATATGATGAGATATGTGCCTGTAAGTGTAGGGTAAATGTGTATGTTGAAAATACAGGTATATGTCCTCTGTGTGTGCATGCTTGACCACACACTTAGTGATGTGTTTGCTTTGTGTGTATGTCCTAGATGTGCACACTTATGCCTTCCTCCTATGTGGGCAAGAGAGACACAAGTGTATGCGTGCACATGAAGTGTGGGCCCACATGCACCTGTCATCCTAGTAGATACAATGCGTATGCCTCTGTGGTCCCAGTGTACACACAGATGCAACTTTTTATTTGAGACACTATAAATAATCAGAGCCTGTGCCCTGAGATACATCTACAGACCTTTTTGAAAGATTATTTTTCTTCTGATTCAGGGTTTTGCTAAGTCACTAAATTACTGCTCAACTTGCAGTCTTCCTGCCTCACCCTCCTGGGATCTAAGATTATGGGCTGGCACCACTACTCATGGGTTGTATGCGATTTTTGTCACCTCCCTGTCTGTGTCTCACATATATGTGCCTGTTAGACAAGTGAGAGGAGCAGCAGAGCATTAGAAATAGCACACATGTCTGTGTGGACCAGTAGAGGCATCCCCAGCCTCAGCTCCCTAATGTCCTGCTTCAGTATTGTCACCTGTGTTCTAATCTTGCTCCAGCTCTGTCAATGGGCCAGGCAGCTCCACGCCTCTGGGCCTTTGCACCTGCTGTCACCTCTGCTGGAAGATTGTCCCTGCTCACACCTTTGACCCGCTTCATTCAGGTCCACTCCTGTGTCCCCATACCTGTGACATCCACACTGCCCACTTGCTGCTGAGTCTCCACCTGGCAATGCAAAACCTTTCTCTGAAAGCATCTCTCACATGTGGGGGGCACACACCTTCACCTCCCTGTCTCCTTGTCCCTGGCAGGAGCTATAAGTAAGAGGATGGCAGTCCCTGGGTTGGCATAGTCCCTCCTCAGCATCCAAGGGACAGGCCCACCACCGTTGCTCTGCAGATGGAGTCATGTGGCTCAAGAAGAGCATCATAGAACTCTCTGGTAGTCGAAAAGAAACCAGCCCTGTGACACTGGTTCCTAGCTTAGAACTTACTCTTCTACTTGATTTAATAAGTAAATGTTTAGGGCCTGATTCTGTAACCAAGAGCTGTTCTAAGCACTCAGAAGATCCCTGGACACTGCCATTGTGGGCCTCCTATTCTCTTCTGGTCCATTCCACAGGGGGGAACCAATAGTCTCTCTCTCTCTCTCTCTCTCTCTCTCTGTGTGTGTGTGTGTGTGTGTGTGTGTGTGTGTGTGTTTGTCCACCTCACAGGCATCCATACTTTCTATAAGCAAGGAAAGTCCAAAATGCAAGATTGTCTCAGAAAAATGGCACCTAAAAGATTGTTTGTGCAGCTACTCAGTGGAAGCGGTAAGAACTAGCCTCAGAGGAAGATGTGGTAGGCAGAATCATGGGCCCAAAGCTGCCACATCCTCCTCTCCAGCACTGTAAAGACTGCAGGTTACTTGGCACCAGGAAGAATTAAGATTGCATAAGCAGCCAGTGAACAGCCTCATGAGAAAAGAAGTGATCCTGGATCACCCCTGGACTCTCTGCTGCAGGGAGGCTTCAATGTGCACAGGCCAACAGATGAGGAAAGTTGGAGTGATGTGATATGAGGTGGACTGGACTCGCTGTTGGCTCTGGGGATGGAGGACAGGGCCAGGAGCCGGGGCTCGAGATCAGCATCCAGGAGCCAGAAAGTCTCCATTGGAGCCTCCAGCAGGAAGGACAGCCCTACTCCCACCTGGAGTCCAGCACAGAAGACCTCTGTGGGCACTGACTCTGGGACTGTGGCAGAGAAAATTTGTCTTGTTTCAGGCTACTGAGTTTGAGATGAACTGAGGTAAGAGTAAGAGGAAATAAGAGGAGGGGCAGAATCTCAGCTCAGGGAAAACTGGTCTTAACTTAAGATCTAGGTGGAGGCTTACTTGAGAACTGTGAAGGGTAAAGGCTGTTGAATGGGCCACCCATGAGCCAGGGCATTGGACACGCACATGGACATCTGGTGGACCTTGGCTATGATGCAGGGAGGGTGCATTTCACCCACCTCTATGTGGACCATGGCTGGAAGGACATAGGGGCTATCATCCCTGCTGCTAACTCACCAAGAACAAGGTCACTGTCCCAAAGATGGGTCCCACACTGTGAACTTGACCTCCTGGCACCTGTGCAGGTGAGGATTGAGGGACAGGAGCCCCAGGGCTGCCCTGACTCAAGGTCATCCTGACTCCAGACAGATCCACTGTATTTGGACGGCATCCCTGCTGCCCACACGCCCCGGGTGGCAATGGCCAGTCAGTGGTGGCAGCATCAATAGCAATAAAATGAATAATTGCATATTTCCCACGAATGCTCATTGCTGGGGGCTGAGTGAAAGATCCACAAATAGGGCTGCTGCCATGGTGAGGGAGACTGGACCAAGCTGAGGGACGGCTAGGGGTGAGTTCCATTACTGCAATTAGCGCACTGGGTAAACAGCACTTAAGGGCTCTATCTGGAGTTGTGGTAATCCATCTGAAATAGACAAGGATCTACGCAGGGAGGAATGAGGCGAACTGTTTCCAAGTCAATTTAACAGTCTAGTCTGCAAACAATCCTCTTCTTCCTTGTGCATGAGCTACCCCTGTCCCCCCTTCTTGGCTCTCAGCTGGGTCCCTTCCAAACAGCTGCATGTGTCTGAATGGGAAATCAAGCACCCAAGAACCTGGACGGGGCACAGCTTTGTAGCACTGCCCGGGCCCTCTTCATCCTGCAGAGGGGTTTTTGCTGAATTTCTCCTTCCTCCCTCCTGGTCTGTCTCCGTCCTGTCCCCTGTGGATGTCTGCATTTCAGATGCCAGGGGTGAAAGACCTCTTTTTGCCCCTCTGCAGGCAGCCAGGATGCCCCAGGGGCAGCTGCTCAGACGCTGGACTTCTCACCCTGCCCGGGGAACCATCCCCACCACTCCTGAGTGTCTGGAGACCCGAGCCTGCCACTGCTTTGTCTTCCTCCCCCTGGACTCTGAGAAAAGCGAGTGTGCCCGAGCTGGGGAAATTCCGACTGTGAGGTTTTAGAAACCAAACTATGCTACACCTTTTCTGGTGACCTTTTCTGTTTATTTTTTTCTGTCTGTTTTAGCCGTTGGGAAGGAAAAGGCCAGAAGTGCATCATGAGGTCTTGTTATCCAGGTTTTAAAAACATAGCCCTGATGGTGAACCTGTGGGACAGGACATGGTTACCTGCCTGCCGGCTCCTGTCCGATCCTCTGAATTGGAGGTTATGCACATTTTCATTTTATTTCATTATCCTTCTCTGTTTTCATTAGTATATACCTTCATCACATAATGATTACATTGTGGGGAGCTGCTACATATCCATAACACATCTTAATTTTTATTTTCATCCACTTTTCCTCCTCTCCCTACCCTTTTTCTCTATCTTCTGGTCTCCTTCCTTTTGAACAGAATCTATTTCTCTACTTCCTCTTGTCTATCTTTTGCTTTACTCTTTACTTGAACTTTGGGTTGCTTGTACAAAGGAAATCATATAGTACTTAAGCTTGAATGTCTGACCTATTTCATTGAACATTACTATCTTAAGGTACATCCATTTTCCTACAAATGACTCAAGTTTAGCCTTTATGGCAGGATAGGACTTCATTGTGTGTAAATGCCACATTGTCTTTATCCATTTATCTGTTTGTGGACATATAGGCCACTTCCAAGAATACCTCGTTATGAATTGTGCCGCCATAGACCTGGATGTGCCTCACTGGGCTACTGTGTCTTAAAACCTTTTGGGGAGAGATCTAGACAGAGTTGGGCCAATGGAATTTCTAGATCTAGTTTTCTGAGGAATCTCCACACTGGTCTCCATAGTGGTTGTATGAGGATATAGTCCCATCAGTAATGTAGAAGGCATCCTTTTTCAATGTGGCTCCCCAACTATTTGTCTTTCTTTGATTTCTTAAGGACGGCTATTCTGTTTTCTGGAGATGGGGTCTTGTTGTGTGTTTCAGGCTGGCCTGAGACTCACAGCCTCAGCTTCTCACGTGCTGGCTGACAGACCTCACACTCAGCTAGCCGCACTTCTGCAAAGTGTATTCTAGCATGTTGGAATCTTGACCCTGGGTAAGTGACCAGAAGGATTTGCTTTGTGACACCAAATGCTACACGGAAGTAAAGCAGACACTAAGTGTGATGATCAAATATGTCCCCACATTGTCAGATGCCCCTGGTAGAGGTTCCTGGATTAGTGAATGGCCCAGTCTACAGGGAATTCATTTCCACGTTATCTGCACAGGGGACCTGGCTGAGGCTACCCAGATCTGGAGAAAGCCTGGGACAAACTCAGTGTTCAGGCTGCGCCAGGGGTGTGCAGGGAGCCCGCGGCCGCTCAGAACATGCCATGTGGCCTGGAGACGCCAGCCGATCTGCGCTGTCTGGTGGCCACAGAGCGGTAGGACCTCCTCTCTTTGCCTGCCACTGGCCTAGAGATCTGGCTGCAGAGAGAACAACACCGCCTGTGTTATGAAGCAAACCGCAGCTTGAGAAAAAGTAGAGAAATATCTGATTCATCAGCGTGACTCAGCCCTGTGATCATTGTGCCTCGGCCCGGCTGCCCGCGGCCTGTCACAGCTTGCGAAGGGCCAGGGCGACGTGGAGAAGGAAAACTCCCTTTCGTGCTGGGTTCTGGGGACAGACCCACCCGTCTGTCTGGGTGCAGGGTGGCTCCGCGGAGCCAGCTGGGGCGATTTTATCAGCCACCAGGAATCAGATGTCAGACCAGCCGCTCTGCTGCAACTGCGAGGTGACTGAGGCTTCACCCACGGTCCCGGGTTGCCCGGGCACCCCTTTCTAGCTGGCTCACGTCCAGGGGAGCAGTAGCGGCCGCATTTCAGTGACTGTGTCGCAAGGCAGGGGCTGGTGGGGAAATGGCTCTCCAGGCGCCGGCAGACACGGGCAGTAATTATCTGGGTGAACACGTCGGGCGGCAAGTTCGTGTTTTCACACAAACCAGTGTTGCCGCCGCGATTGCATCAGGTCTCTGAGTAGCCCAGCAAGCGCTTGTGCTCTGTGGCCTCTTGATAGGTTACTCGGTAATAACACTGGGTCGCCTTTTCCAGGACAGGTGGGTCTGACCTTCTTGAATAGTTAATCCTGACCTGACTCCCCAGAGACATACAGAGTCCCGTGAATTTCTGCACCCCCATCTCCCCCTTCAGGGGTCTTGGTAACCCTGAAGCAGGCAGTTGCCCAAATTCCTCCCATTAAGGAAAGAATAGGCTAATTAAGCCTGCCAGCCGAATTTTGAGCTTTCTAATTTTGCCCTTTAAATGTATGGTAATTATCAGATGCAAAATACATTTCAAAGGCAGAGCCACTGCCGGGTGTATTTTTAAAAACCGGGGCTAAGACGGGAGTTAGTCGGAGAAGCAGCAATATTTTTAACTTGTGTCATTGGGCAGGAAAAGGCCATTGTCTCCTGATCGCCTCCATGGTATTTGGAAAGAAAACAGCACTTATTTGAAATGGATAAAGTGGCCGTTAGGGTGCTGCTGTCCCTGCTGATGCTCCTTAGGGTGGCGCTGGGAGTAGGCAGGGAGGTGAAGTCACAGCCTAGGGACTCCCAGCATGGGTGTCTGGAGGGGGCACTGGCCTCTGCAGGGAAGCCGGCCTGCGTGCGGACGTGAACTTGGAAGAGCTCTCAGTGACTGTCTGGCACAGCCTTTCCTTGTTATTTTTTATCTTTACTGTTCTCAACAGCTTTTCCTTATTTTTGACACAAAGATTTACCCAATGCTTTGATGACTGGAGCTCGGAGGCTGAAATGTTTGTCTTTCTCTAGAATCTATCCCGACAGACACCGTCCAGAGGGAATGTAAAGATGTAAAAAGTAACCAGTGGCTACATGTCACAGTGCACGTGAGACACAAGCGCGTTTTGTCCAGACTGTGCAATAGACACACAGTGTGTGGATACCATGCTCCGAGGAGCACAACACGTTTCTGTGGGTCTTGTATTAGAAATGGCCATGAATGGAGGCAGCTTTGTTCAGGAGTCTGCACGGGGCAGGGCAGGAGCCCCATTCCGGAAGCTTTTCCGGTGCAGAAGGGGCCCATCTCCTCCAGGGAAGACCACGCTATCCATTCTCGAAGGCCATAGTCCCTTCCGGTGCTTGAGTGGGAGGAAGAGTGGCTTCCGTGCAGGGCTCAGCTGCTGTGCTCCGTGCAGAATCCCTCCTGCCCACTGGACCGCGGTGACCTGATCTGGTGACGTGCGTGTCCACAGCAGCGTGGCTCGTGAGAGTCGGAAGGCAGAAGCACCCGCTGCTGTGCGGACAAGCCGGTTCACAGTACAGTCAGACAAACAGGTGTTCCTCAGCTACAAAAACAATGAAGTCAGATGCCTGCTCTGAAATGGGTGCCCTTTGAAAATGTGATACTGAGTCAAATAAAGCAGCTACAACAAGCCACCTTCTGCCTGGCTCAGCTTGTTAACTCAAGAGTCAATGTGATTATTTACTTATTTAGTTGTCCTTTTGATACTAGGCCTTAAACCCAAGGCCTTCACACTGAACTGCATCCCCAGCCCACTTAAAAAAAAAAAAACTCACAAAGCTCTTACTAAGTCACTAGGTTGCCCAGGTTGAGTTCTAACTCATCATCCTCCTGCCTCAGCCTCCCTGAGCGCTATGATTACAGACATGTGCCAACATGTCCAGCTTATATTTTTTCAGGTTGCCTCATTCCAAAAGGTGTTGGAACAGTTTATAAAGGTACACATGGGCAAAGAGCAGTAAGGAAGGGTGGAGTCATTCCAGAACAGGGAGGGAAGACACTGTCTATCACTGTGATGGCAACCTAATGTTTTCAACATTTGCTTGTCATGCAAGTGGATCCATTTGGTATCACATAAAAAACTCCCTGTGACTCTGCCTCCACAGTGACAGCAACACAGTCTTGTTGAATACACTAAAAGCCATCAATTGTGTGTTTTGGAAAGGTCCCTCTTATAGTCTCTGAATTGTATCTCTTTAAAAATACTAAATTACATTAAAAAGTAAAAAAAAAAAGAGAGAGAGAAAAATTCATTATCTCTTTGCCTCTGTATTTCCTCTCCAAATGGAGGCTGGAGGTTAGCATCAGTGTTGGCTTGGTGAGGATGACCCAAGTCTCTCAGGAGAAGTTTGTGGCAGTGGCCATGGGTCACAGGTGTGCAGCCTGTGCAGCCTGCACCATCACAACCCAGCTGGAGGAAGGCAGGAACATCACTGGGAACAGAAGCACACTGCCCTCAGAGCCTTAGGTCAAGTTCTGCCCATCCTGTGGGACCCAAGGCAGATGACTTGAATGCTGTGTGCTGGAAGGACCAGCTGTGTAAATGAGGATACTAATACTCATCCCCTTGAGTTATTCTTATAGGACTAAAATGACTACTAGATAGTAAAAGGACCCAGAGCTAGGAACCTGTCAGGTACATTTTTATCAATTTAAGAATTTGGGAATTAACTTTCCATTAAAAACTTGAGTCATTTGTAGAAAAATGGATGTACTTTGATCTTTTTTCTGGTACTGAGAATCAAACTCTGGACCTTGTGCTTGTGAGGCAGGCTCAGTGCCACTGAGATAAGCCTCTAGCCCCTTGATTTAATTTTTTATTTTGCACATTGAGGCTATAATATTAAGTGAAATAAATCAGACACACAAGCTTAAAAAATCCCACCATTTCTTTTATATGAGAAATCCAGAATATAAATAAAGAGCAAAATAAAAGATATGTAATAAGAAACAGGGAGATAGATCTTTTCCAAATGAGAAGTGGATCGAGAACTGGAGGGTGTGCAGAGAGACAGCGGAGAGATGGGATTAAATGGAGAATTAAGATGTGTTATTTACACGCACCAACTCTCTGTGATGAATGTAATCACTACGGACTGCAAAAACTCCAGGAATTATCTTGAATTTCTAGTGTGACAAGCAGTTTGCACACATCTCCAGAGCTATGATCCAGCTGTGGACTAACGCAGGCTCTAGACAAGACTCCCCGCCCCTCCCCCTCCCTCCACTCACTCTTCTAGAGACTTCCTGGCTGCCTCGTTTGCTGCCCTGGGTCACTCAGGGGCCTGCTCCCTTTGTCACACTCCCTCTGTGCCTCAGACCCCTGCCTCCCTTACAAGAACTCCTGTGATTGTGTCAGATCCAACCAGATAATCCTGAAAAGTCTCCCCATAAAGATCCTTAACCTAATCACAGGCTGGGAGTCCCAGCCTGGCATGAAGGAAAGCAGGTCACAGCCCTGGGCTGGGAGGTGGATCTTTATAGGGCTCCTTTTTTGTCTCCCACAGGAATACTCAGACAGATAGCCAGAGGAGTTGGAGCCACACGGAATCAGACAAGGGTCAGCACATCCTCCCCTAGCGACCCTCTGAGACTTCTGTGCACATCAGGTGAGCAAGAGGTCTCTTTGGGGTGGAACCCAGGACTCAGAGCCCAGAAATTCCAGTTCCTCCAAGTGGGCAGGATGGGGAGGCATCTGCCCAATGAGGGGCCTGGCACGTTCTGTTCCCTGTGACCCAAACACACATCCTTGTGGGCTTCGTGCTTCTCATCAGTGAGTGTCATCTGAGTTTCAGAAAAACCCACTGGAACGTCCTACTTAGAGTCACAACTAGGCCTCTGCTCTGCTGTTTTCTTCCTGTGCTCTGCTGTAGTTTTCTCCATGTTTCCATCAGAAGTTGCACTCATACACGCACTTGTTTATCCTGCTTTCCTCCTATTAAAACCTAAGATCCCATGGAAGCAGGGCTGGTCCATGGACATGTTTGTAAGAATCTATAATATGGCACAGCACACAGGAGGCGAGAAGTCTTAATTTGCTGCCTAATGGAATGACTGGCAGAGTGTGGCCCACTATGGACACTGTTGGCCATTGACTGACAGGCTGAAGGAGCAGGAAGTGAGGTCAGAACGCTCATGACAGCAGCACAGCTCTGACAAGGGTCAGCTCTGTGTCTGGAAGGGACATCTGGGGAGATGGCATTGTAGGTGGGGCCAAAGTCACTACTTCCTAAGAAGCAAAGACTGTAGATCCTTCCATTCACACTATTTCAGGCTTTTTTCATAAATTTATTTTATTGGTACATTTTATATATACATTATAATCACATTCAACTTGGGAATTTGTACCCATACATGACAAATATTGACTCTTATTTTTTTCCATATCCTTGCCCTCCCTATAACCTCCCCCATATATATAAGGTTTGTTTCTCTTTCTTTAGCATGAAATTTTGTTTGCTTCCCTCATTTACTTTCCATTACCCCCTTTCTCTTTTCCTTTGGAACATTTTCTTCCTATTGTACTAAGCCACCTCATCTTTGACAAAGGAAACAAACACCCTCACTGGAGGAAAGATAGCCTTTTTAACAAATGATACTGGAAAAACTGGGTTTCAACCTACCAAAGATTAAAGCTAGATAGATCTGTCTCTTTCACCATGTACTAAACTAAAATCAAGGTGGATTAGAGACCTAAATATTAAAACAGAAACACTAAATCTGTAGGAAGATAGGAAGGGATAGATGTGCACATATCCCTTCCAAGATAGGAAGGGATAAATCTGTAGGAAGATAGTGTCTCTTAGAGACACTGGCCTAGAGAAAGATCTTAGGAACAAAACGTCTCAGGCTTGTAAAGTGTACTTTGCATTGTTAAAGCTTTTTCTGAGTGGGTTTGTCCTTGGTTGGTTGCACAGTCACGTGTCACTGTGTTGTGCAGACCGATGGAGCCTTGAGTCTGCTGCCTTCCATGGCCAGGTGTTGTGCAAGGTGGACATGAGTTGGCACATTGATCCCATGCTCAAGTTCAACCAGGCTTGATGCAGTCATGGGACAAGGACAGCCTCAGGGGGCAACTGCTTCTCCAAGCATGGAGCACCTGCCCACTAGCACATCCACCAGCCATCGCCACAGTGAAAATACCACTGGCAGTGATCACTGCACGGGCCTTTCCATCCTCTACCATCCTTGCAGATGGCATCATTGGATCCCAGAAAGGATCCAATGATTCCTCTCAAGCACACAAGAGTGAGTGGTAAGAGACATCAGGCATTCTACTCTCTTGGACTTCACCAATATTCTCTCATTATTCCTGGGGAGGAGGTAGGAAATGGTCTCACTCTCTGAATCACTGATTCCTCAGCATTCACTGGGTTAATCACTCAGTCAAGCACTTGCCCTTTCTCCTTCCCCAGCCACAGCTCTCTGTCTCTGCCATAGTGTGCATTTTCTCCTTCTAGCAGATACTATGCTTCCTCTTCCCACAGAACCATTGCAAGTGCTTTTCCATCACCTCTCTTCCCCATGCCCAGGTGCTCTCTACTTACTCTTCAGTCTTGTCTGATCTCAGGCTCTCTGCCCTCAGCATATCACATACCTTCCTCCTAACTTCCATTTTCCTGTCTTCCGTGTTCTGTTTACTGTGCAGCTCGATTAGATTACACGCTGCCTCATACACAGACCAAGAGTTCAGTGGGGGTAGGGACTGAAGATGTACTCAACTGATTCTCCCAAAAGAATAAGTAGATGACTGAATAAATCAGTTTAAAAATAAACAATGACATGAAAAGAATTAAGACACATTATGTTCATGGATCCTCTCCACACCATGAAAGGAATCATTCTGGATTGCAAATATGTACCAGGGAAAGATAGAAAGGAGAGAGAGGGAAGGAAAAAAAGGATAGTAAAAAACATCAATGTCAAGCAGATGTAATGGAGGAAAAGGACTGAAATCAGAAGGGAATGTTCTGGAATGAACAAGTAGGAGAGTGAGAGGTAAGCTGTGTGTGTAGGTAGCTACAATCACACCTGCACAGCGGCAGATGCAGTGACAGGAGGCTTGGAGGTGTGCATGGTAGGATTCAGAGCTGGGCACTCACAGTGTTGAGGGCTGTGGCAGGTGGGCTGACACAGCTCCCCAGGGGAAGGGGACTCAGCCCATGGTTATTTCAGGAACTCTCAGAGATACAGCAGAAAGGACAGGCAAAGAGCAGAAGCAAGAGGCACATTGTAAGGCCATGAACCCCAGAGCCTGGGGGGCTAGGGTCCAAAACCAGGGTACCCTCAATCTACACAAATATTCCAACAGCCACCCCATAATTATGGAGGAGCCAGGCCCAGCAGTTCTCTGGGATGGTGTGGTTCATATAAGGGATTGTCTATCTCATGACCATTTGGGTGGCAAAGGCTTTGCCACAAGCCTTATTCCCCAGGGAGACCTGGTACCCAGAGAACCAGCTAGGTGAACAGTTACTAATCTTGCTTTAATAGAGCGAAAGACACCAGTAGGTCAGTGTTACTCACCCCTAATATGAGAGTTCACAGGAAGAGCAAGAATTGCGCACCCCGGAAGAAGTGGACAGCGCTTCCAATTATCTAACCCAGGTGAGAATTTCTCATCTAATAGACTTGATTCAATATGACCACACACTGTATGCCTGGAAGCCTCTAAGGATAAGGGTTTGTAACGCAGTGCAGGTAGGAAGTGTTTAAATTTTAGCAATGCATTTCTCTTTCTGATTCTGACCTTGCAGTGAATATTCTCCCAAGCACCCTCAGATTTGGCAATTTCTCCCTACTCAAGTCTGACTGCAGGACTGGGCTGGTCATAGGAAAGCGAGACAAGATTCGCACCTCTGTCTCACTGAAAGGACTACTCTCATCTGTGGGCACCAAAGCTGGGTTAGCTCTGCATCAGCCAGATGCCACACTGCCTTACTAGCCAGCATCCTGGGGACAGGGACATCTGTGGCTTTCTTTTCCATGTCTGTTCCTCTGGGGTCTTCTTCCTCCCCTCCTCTTCTGGTCTTTTCTGTTTCTCTTATAAGTCAAAGTAGATTCTCCAGAGTATCTTTTTCCTTCCACTTGAAGGAGATCTTGCCATCACTCCAATCTGCTGAAGACTGTGGACTCTTATGGCTTCATCATTTTGATTCTTTCACAGTCTTCCTGGCATTTGCCCATTTTGCCCACCTGCTGCCTCTCTCCTTTTCTGAGAACAAGGAGTGGGATGAGGCGTGGTGAGGTGCTAATGGTGACTTCACACTGAGGGCCTTGAATCTGGGTGGCAGCCACACAAATGGCCAACATTAGGGTCCCATTTGTCTAATGTTTCCATGATCTGTCGAGAGCTCCTAACGACATAAGAACAGCAATTCCTATTTATTGAGAATTTGCTGTGTGGCTGGCACCATGCTTATTGCTCTACACTGCATGACCTCAGATAATAATAGACTTGTAGGTGGTTCAATCAGCTTTCTTAGCTCCACAGCCCCAGCCTTCCTCTCAATGCAGACTGTGCCTAGTGACTGGCTTTGAAGAAGCAGAATGTAGTGAATATGACGGGATGCCACCTGCAAGATCACAAAAGTGTGATCTTCCATCTGATGCTCTCTTACTTGCTCTGATAAAGCCCAAAGCCTTGATGAGAAGCCCTGGAGCAGACACGGAAGGACTGGAGCCCTCGGTCCATCCACCACAGAGCAGAAGCCTGCCATCAGCCCAGCGAGGGAGCTTGGCTGTGCTCCTGTCCCAGGGGGGTCTCCCAGTGACAGTTGCCTCAGCCAACACCTCAGCTGTGGTTTGCACGAGGCCCTGAGCTGGAAGTTCCAGCTGAGCCTCATCAGATTCCTAATTCCCTGAGAAATCAGAGTTTGCAGTTCACAGTCATACTGCTTCAGAGTCATTTTAAAAGCACTGCTAAATAGCAATAAAATAGAGCAGGGAACACCATGCTAGAACCCACCAGTAGCCCTGTAAGAGTTTCCTCCCATTTGAAGGTAGGAAAGCTGAAGTTTGTGGCTCGATCAACTTTACACAATGGAAAAACAGACAAGTCACATTCAAGGCCATGGTCAGAGGCCATATGGCTTTCAGTGCCTTCTGTGGGTCATGGGTTCAACTTCTTTGGGAGCCAGTGAAATTTGCAGCTGATAAGCAGGGCCTCTGTACATCTCCCCTGAACTGAAAGCTATGGGGCACAGCTATGGAGATTGGGGGAGAGTGTGTTTGGCTCCTGTCTATTCTCCCTAGTAGCATCCAGAGAGTGGGTTTGAATGCCTGCTCTCACCTAACAGTCTATGAGACAGTATCACTGTTAGTATTAATTATTACTATATTTCTTTAGTTACTGGCCTTAACATAGCACCTTCTCACTGAGCTACATCCCTAGTCCTTTATTTTACATTTTAGTTTGAGACAGGATCTGTGTAGTTCAGGATGGCCTTGAACTCATAATGTAGTCCAGGATGGCCTTGAACTTGTGATCCTTCTGCCTCAGAGGGAGCAAATTCTTTTTGAGAGAAAACTTCCAGAGCCCTTGGATGCAAGCCAAAGAGGCAGAGCCAAAGGGGCTCCTTTCTGCCTAAATTGCGCAAATCGATGGTTTGTCCTCCAAACTGGAGTGTTTATCTCTGTTTCTTTTCTTCAGCTTATTAGGTGACTGGGAGAAAGCAGCAGAGTGGGGCCCCGCCTGCCCTGTGCTCTCAGCACCGATCTGTTCCTCCACGGTGTTTCAAGCCCACCCGTTCTCCTGAGATGTCTCCTGTGCTTCCCACAGGCTCCTACTCTGTGCAGCTACACTGACTCTCACTCTCCACCCCCAGGCGCCCAGGGTCAAAAACCAGATACCACTCAGTTGAGATACCACTCTAGGAAAAGAAGCACCAGCTAAGATCAGGGTGCCTGTTCTTTTGTGCTTAGGGTCCAAAGCCAGCGCCCGAGCCTGGATGTTAATTTTCACAGGGTTGTGGGAGTGCCAAGTGCAGCTTTTCTCATTGCAGACAAGATACCGGGGCCAGAAGCAGGGCTTGTCCTGCAGGCTGCCCCTGGTCAAGACTTGGACCATCTGGAGCAGAGCCCAGAAGTCTCACGTACTCTGCCAGGCAACCATACAATGGATGACAGTGGATTGTTGCCCTCTCAGGCACTTTTTGTAGGTGCATTATCTCTGCTTTCTTAAAAGAAGGTTCATGTCACAGTGGTTTCATATTTCTGTTTAAGAAATCACTGACCTACTTAAAGAATGTGATGAAATCTAAAACGTTTTTTCATAAAAATATGTACCAAAATTATAGTCAACTTTAAAGGTTTGTTAAAGAGCCCTGAACTCCGGGCTGAAAGCCCTGCTTTAACTCATTGTTTTCCTCATCTAAGAAACCAGCAAACTGAAGCTCGTGTTGTGATGGACAAGGCAAGACACAACCTTGGTATGGTAGGTCGGGCTTGGAAGCTCAAGTCACTTCCTAGTCACTTCTAGTTTCTCCTGAGCTGCAGCAACACAGATTCCCCAAAACAAATATTCCCTCATTTATTCAATTAGCCTGTTTCTTATTTTTTGAAAGAGTCTACTGAATGCCTGGAGTTCAGTAAGAGGTGGCCCCCCGAAGCTTCAGACAATTTTTCTTTCCATGAGAGAAAGCTTTCAACCAGGAGCTTACAGCCTGCTTCCTGCCGTTAACTCCTCCCAAACAGGGGCCAGCCGGAAGTGCTTACTGGA
Organism: Petromus typicus; assembly: GCA_004026965.1. Classification (NCBI taxonomy): domain Eukaryota; kingdom Metazoa; phylum Chordata; class Mammalia; order Rodentia; family Petromuridae; genus Petromus; species Petromus typicus. Next base: position 345,616 of record PVIR01000019.1, read on the forward strand.
GACAGGGAAGCACCTATCAAGGACTTCACCAGCTGACAACAGAGAAAGGGAGGAATCAAGCAGTCACCATCTAATTACATCCTGTCTCTGTTGGACACGATGAGTTGGAATCCTAGGAATGTGTTCACATTTGACATTTTATGGTTGAGAATTTAGGTTCTGTTTCTAGGCAGAAAGGCAGTTAGCCAATGACCCCTGCAATTATGTGGAGGGATAGTACTGAGACCACATTACCCTGTGTTCACCTTCCAGCACTGCTCTCAGAGGCGTCCAAGTGATATCTGTGTAAAGCAGAGTGTAGAGCCAGTAGTAGGAATGGAGATCACAGGAGGAGCCTGGCTGCTCACAGAAAGACCATTTAGAACAGAGCAGGTAGCCCTGGCTGGCTCAAATAGCTACTGGGATGACATGGGTGAGTCTTTCTCTTTGCTCTATTTCCTGTGTGGCTCAGTGGTCACCCCAGTCTCTGTGCTTCCTGACTTTTGGTGACTAGAGTTTCTTTTCCCTCTTTTGAGAGCTGCTGAGACTTTATATGGGGTCTTTCTAGTTGCCCAAGGATAAAGACCACAGCTGCAATATCCCAAAACAATGCAAGTCCAGTTCATTCTTGCTGGCCTGGCTCTGTACCAGTCCCTTGGAGACAAAGTGAGGAAGCCATCCCTTCAGGCAGGACCACAAGAACCCTTCAGAAGAGGGAGCAGGTGGAGTGGGTCAATGGGCACCTGGGACCATGTGTATGTAACACATCTCAGTTCTTCTTATTCCTCGTGTCTCCCTCCTCCTTCTCTCCCTCCATCGCATGCGGCTTTTCCTGTCTCCTGTTATATATCTTTTATTTTGCTCTTTAAATTATTTGTATTTGACTTTCTCATATAAGAGAAACCATGACATAGTTAAGCTGGTATATCTGATTTATTGAACATTATCGCCTCATGGTGCACCCATATTTCTACACGTGACTCAAAATTATGGTTCTTATGTCAGAGCAGTACTTGTTTTATATAAACATGATCTTTTCTTTATCCATTCCTGGGTATACACATGTTGTTGAAATATGATGTCCTTAACTCTTTTTGGAAAATACCAAGAAGGGGGATAGGTGGGTTAAGTGCAATTTTTACTTTTAATTCTTTGAGGCCCACCAGCAATTAGCTGGGAATATTAATGGTGAGAGAGTAGAGCATGACATAATTATCAGCTGTCCCACTGAGGTGTCACTCAGTCCAACTTCCGCCATCCTGCGTATTCAAGGCCTCTGTGTTACAATCCTGCCTCAGCACTAAGGCTGTCACTTAACCTTGAACATGTCACTTCTTTTTGGGGTACTCAGTGTCTCCATCTAAACAAAGAGTCAGACCATATGACTTTCCCAGTCCTCTGTCTACCCTCAAAAATTTGGCTTCTTTTGATTTGAGAACAAAGAACTCAAAATGACTTTCTTAGGTTGAGGCATAATTTACTTACAGCTACATGCTCGTCAGTTGGCTGTTGACTCAGACTTGATGAACGCAAGTGCTTAGGGAACCTCACACCCCAAGAAGGACATAGAATGTTTCCATCACCACAAAAAGTTCCCTGATGCCATTCTCCAGTTAATTCTCCACCCCAGAACCAACCGCTGATTTGATTTCTATCATCGTAGGTTAGTTTTGCATATTTTAAAATTTCATGCAAAAGGAATGGTACAGCATGTACTTTTGTATTTGACGTCTTTGACTCAAAGAACTATTTCTGAGATATTTCTATGTTGTTTCGTGGGGCTGGTTTGTCCCTCTTTTACTGAGTAATATTCACTTGTCTGAGAATATTGCAGGTTGTGTATCCTTTTTCTTTGGATGGACATTGGTTTCTTTTTTAGTGGTTAGCAGCTAGGAAGAAAGCATCTATCAATATTCTTATATAAGGCTTGTAGACTTTTTGGTTTTTCTTGTGCCTGGATAGACAAATGAAAGTAGAGTTTCTAATTCATTGAGTACATGTACATGTAAATTTTTGAGAAGCTGAGTGTCTTCTTGAGAGGGGTCACCATCTCAGATTCTCATCAGCAAGATCGGAGATTTCCAGTTGTTCTGCACCTCTCCACCCCTGGGTGTTGTTCTTCTCTTTAGCCAGTGAGCATAGCATGGATCAATGATTTTATACGGCTTTGGTCTCTTCTGCTTCCGTTACTATAGGATGAAAAACTTGTTAGTGTCAAGACCATTTTAAAGACTCCAAGATCCTCTAAACCTTTTTTTAGATAGCTCCATAGTTGTATCAATGACTGGTGTGCCAACCATGCCTCGTTTCATAAATCCATTCACTCCAGAGCACCTCATTTTATTTCTTTTCAAAAATATTGTCAAGTATGTATAAGCCTCTGGTGCTAGATTCCTATCAGGATGGTAAAGAAAAGGTAAGACTTGCTTTACATTCTCAAGGGCCTTTATAGGAGGGGCAGAATTTAATACCCAGAATGTTGTATTGTTACTACAACAAAATCCAGGTGTGTACTCTTTTTTGAAAAGGCAAGTGTTTTAGGGGTCCTGGGTGGGAAGGAACACATCCCACTATAGCAAGTAGGAAGAAAGAATTATTTGTTTCTTGAAATCACACATGAAGTTATTCCTTGTCTAGAAGCACTAGAACAGTGGGCAGGGAGGTTAACACCGGTCCGCACCTCCCTCCTTTCCCAACGTGGCATGGATGAGCATCTCTAAAAGGTGGTGCACTTGGAGCCCTTCATCAGCCTAAGAGTTTCAGGAGTGTACCAACAGGTTTGGCTTGTGAGCTGCACCGGATGGAGCTGCCTCGTAAAACGGGCCATTGCAGCACAGCGGTTGAACACAGAACAGTAACAGAAGAGATGAGGTTTGGCTTTCTCTCTTCAAGGCTTTGACCTGGAAAGAATGTTTAACCTCTGAGGGAAGCAGTGTGGCCTTCTTGGAGGAGGAATCTCACCATTACTCAACTGAAGCTCCATCTCCTCTGTGGAGTTTGTTTACCTAGACCCCGAGAGCTTCTGTCCTTAAAGCCTACTGAAGAGTGTGGCTAAAAAGGGGCAGAGAAGGTTTTCTCCCTGTTGGGGCTGGAATCACTCTGTTAGAAAAATCCTGTATTGTACATGTGTCAGAAAGGAAGTCACTTTCCTGGTTTCATATTAACTGAAAGTGATGGGGTAGAACCAGCCTCCTCTTCCTTTATTGAATTCATCGACATTTATTAAATGACTACCATAGGCAATGTACTATGAAAGCTTCTGGGGATGCACAGTTGTATAGAAAGGTAAACAATTATCATAATGCAGAGCCCAAAGTGCCATCACAGAGCCATATGCTAGGAAAGAGCAGAGGAGCACATTAGGTTCAGGGAGACTGATGGACACTTCCTCTGAGAGACACTCCTGAGGCCTGAATGAGAAGATGGGAAGGGTCAGCCAGTGGGGGAAGCAGCGCAAGGCTAGACCTGTAGCAGAGAGAAAGCCTTGGATTTTCAGAGTGCACATTGGAAGCCATGTACAGACAATGCCGAATCTGCAGAACTGTGTGAGTCCTCACCTTCTGACATCTGAGCTGGGCAGCCCCACTGTCCCTTTCCATTTCTCTCTGAACAGCTGCACATGTGCTATACCGCGGTACAGCGCATGTGTTTGTTCTGTGGCATCTATGACCGTCAGTCCTAGTACATCAGAAAGAGCGCAGTCTACGTCAGAACTCTACTGCTTCAGTAGAGCTTCAGTGAACTTCACCCAGGGGGCTCCTCCTTGGCAGACTGTGTATTTATCTTTGGTAACAGAAAGAAAGCAAAGGAAGGAGGATCACATACAGAGTCTAATGGAATTATTTACCCTGCCCTAGGGTGAGGGAACAGCGATGAGGGTGAACTGACTGGAAATCTAAATCAGTATGTAGAAGGTGGTAACCTAGCTGGTTCTTATTCTTGAAACCAAGTAGAAAGGACCCTGTAGACTGAAGAGCTGAGGAATTTCAGAACCTACAGAGAGCAGGGACTTGAACCATCAGCTCTCTAGAATGCCTTATCAAAGAAGGTGTCTATATGGGCTGTTGTAGTGAACCCTAAAAAAGCGAGTCTGTCACAGGTCAGCAGGAGGAAGGACCTCAAATCAAACTTGACCGCAAAGCCCTGAGCTACCAAGAAGACTCCAACAAGCAGGTGAAATGTGCTGATTTACTGGCATGAGTTCACTGACCTCCATTCCTTTCCAGGACAACTCCGCCTCCTCTGCTTCCATCTCCTCCTGTTTAAACTGGCAAAAACAGCAGATGTGATGAGAATTACAACACAGAATGTTATCATCCTCAAAATTATCAGCAGTGCTCCTCTTCAGATTGACTCTTGGGGTTTCCACTCTGGTTTGGACCACTGGTTTCCTGATGATGCTTCTTCTTTGATATCAGGGAGTAGAGTGACCTCACAGTCATATACAGTGCTTTCTGCCTCATCACCAAATGGTAGGCATGTGAATGCCCAGGACAGTCTCTGCCTTCACCCTTAGAGGGGTTGGAGGGCAGAAGGCATTTTGAAGGTGTACATAGAAAAACAGAGGAAGAAAATAACGGCCAACAGAACACTGACTCTAACAAAATGTAACATACATTACACACTACATGTCTTTCTTCTAACATACTAGATCTAAGTTATAAAAGTCTAGCTTTGGTATCTGGTCTATAACAACTTTGATAAAGGGACTGTGACTTCAGTATCCCAACTCTGAAAGTAATAAAAAAGAAAAGAAATAATAGGAGATCCTCCTTCCTCCAAGGAGCAATGATGTTTAAGAATCTGGGGAAGGTGCCACTTTATTCATGTGTCTTATTGCATCCAAAACAAGTTCCATGATGCTTATTTTTTTAATCTTTATTGGTACATTAAATATACACATCATGATTGCACTCCATAATGGGGATTTGTACCAGTATAAGACACAACTTAACTCTCATTTTTTTCCCATGATGCTTATTAACCTCTAAGGTGAAGTTACACAGGGAGCCCTTGAAATGCAGGAGTTGTGCTACCATTTCTTTCAAGGCTGCCTACACTTGTCAAACCCCTTTCCTGGCTTTCTTGTCTACTACCATTGTCTGACCTACCACAATCAACACAGTCATTCATTCATTCGCTAACTTCATGTTTGGCTCCTGGGCAAGACCCTGTGTTATGCAGCACAGATCTCCAGAAACAATTATAGCAAGTCCCCTGTGGTTGTAGGTTGTCCCTTGGTTGTGTTCATAGCCCTCCTCTAAAGTCTGCCTTGCCTGTCAAGTTTTCACAGTAGATTCCTTGAAATACAGTGATCTCTTCTAAGTATATAAAATGATATTTGGAACCTGGCATCAATTTCTTTTCTTTTCTGCTTTAAAGGGAGGGAACAATTATGGAATTTAACTAGTGGAAGGGAGTCTGTTAATAACATTACAATGCACAGATCTTATTTTTATCAGCATGGTAATTGGAAGATATTTTACATTCATAAAGAAATACAGGTTCAGGGAAGTTTTGAGCTTGACTAATATCACACAAGTAGTTGACCCAAAGTATAAATAAATTGAAGAGCAAAATAAAAGAAGTATAATAAGAAAGAGTGAACTAGACTTCATGGAGATGGGGAGGGGACCTGGGAAAGGAGGGTAAGAGGAAGCAGATAAGGAAAGGTAAAGTACAAAGGATCAAGGGGAGTATGAGGTGTACTCCTGCCCTGTGACAAAAGGGTGTATTGTGCATGGCAAACGTATACCAGTAAATATCAAAAATCAATGCACAGATAAGCAGAACTGAAAGAAGGGGTTAAAAAACAGTCAACAGTAGAGACAGAATTAATAAACTTTCAGAACTGAATCCAAATTCCACACATGGCATTACTCTGCCTGTTTATTAATTTTTAAAATACCTCCTGGGATTTTGTTTCCCGGTCACAAAACTCTGAATGAATTTCTCTGTGTGGAGAAGGTAGCATGGGAAAGAAGTCAACGGTGGTATGGAAGCAGAATCTCCTCATTCCCACAGAGTGGGAAGACATATCGTTGGGAAGGAAATTAAGTAATATTTACTTCTCATCCAAGAGGGCTTAGGGCAAGAATGGAGGGAAGACAGTCTGTACAGACCTCCTCTAGAACTGTAAAGGCTGCTGTCCTTTATCTTAAGAACATTAGATCAATTCATTTATAGCATAGAAAGTCACATTTCTTCCCAGGTATGCCTAGAGTTTATTAATTATGGTTCTGATAGAGAAGAATTCTGAGAACAATAATCCCTCCTTTTTGTTCTGATAGGCCTGGATCTTCCAGAATTCCCCCCTGGGCTCAGCCCCTACCTTTTTAGGGGACGCAGCAGTCCCTTTCCAGCCTTAAAGCGTGCTGCTACCGAATCTGGCTCCCTCCGACCCAGCAGGGAGCCATGCAGTGGCTTCTTTGCCAAGAGTTGCTAAGAGATTCAAACAGTTCTGAAATCTGAAATAGCTACAAATTAATTGCATTTAATTATGCAAGACTAGATCATTAAATATCTTCTAGGTAGCTTGTGCTTCCCTTTTTCAGGTCCCAATGTGTAGTTTGAAGTATAAATAATATAAATTTCCCTTTTGGAAATCTTAACTAGTCTAGTGTGCTACCTAATGAGGATGATTTCTCCACTGTTAGTGAAATTAAAATGTTTATGTGCACTGGAGTTGTAGGTAACCAAAAACATCCTTCTTGCCATAGCAGACGGCATTTTGCCCCGAGGAATCTGTGAATATTTAAGCAATGAGTATAGATACAAGTTCTAAAATGTTCTACGTTAAATACACGTTAGGTAACATTTCTCCCTAGACAAAAATAATCACTTGCTCTCAGTCTGTCTTTGCCCAGCTTGACGTTCTCGTGGTCCACGGCTCTGTGTTAAAGCCCCACCCTTTTTGCCATGGTGGCCCACAACCGAAACTCCCCAGTCAAGGTGAGGTCTTCACCTCTGTGAGTCACAGGGGAGCTGAAGAAGTAGGTGGACCGGAAGACAAGGAACTCCTACTTCACTTGCCCAAGATCTGTCTAGAGGCCCTGAAGACACTCAACAAAGATCTCCCGTTAGCCTCCTAGAATTAGGAGACTGAGTTGTCTGTTTCTAAGGCTCTTCTAGGGCCAGTGTCCTATGTGTGAACAGAAAAATACACAAGAACCTGGGGTTTTTCCAAAGGTGGAGCAGTGCAGAAGTGGATGAGAGGGAGCCGTGGGGAGGGGCGTCTCACGGCTGTGGTGGCCTCAGAGAAGCAGCATCTCAGCCTCCCGCGAATCACTCTTTCCCCTCCATTCCTTTGAAAATAAAATTAACACCATGACATACCTTGTGTGAGCGAGTCGGGTAACAACTGTGATTAAAGCACTCAGTGCTGTTTGGAGGCTGAATCGCTCTTATTAACCCCCAGTTCTACATTGAAACATCAAAACCCTGGCACATACCGGGCACCCCTGTCTCAGGCGTCCACATTCCCGGCTGCTCTCGCTTGATCTCCTCACCTGCCGATTCTTCCTCTAACTCTCCTGCTAAACCTCTCAAGTCTCTCTCTCTCTCTCTCTCTCTCTCTCTCTCTCTCTGTCTCTCTCTCTCTCTGTCTTTCTGTCTCTCTCTCTCTCCCTTCCAAAGACCATGCCAGTGACATAGTTTATCATTAATGACTGATAACTCTGCTTGTGTCTCAGTTTATCACTATTCCTAGCAGGAAAAAGTGAGTCCTACAGAACTCCACCTCTGCATTCCATGGCATTAGAGCCACCTTTCATGGGAAGTTAACAGGAGCATTAGCTCATGGTGTGTGAGTGTGTGTGTGTGTGTGTGTGTGTGTGTGTGTGTGTGTGTGTGTGTGTTTAATGATTTCATAGTGACTGGCATTTTTGATGTTAGAAAAAGCATAAATTAGATTGATACTATTTTTCATCAGAAATTTGTGTTTGCCTGTTTCCAAAGTTTCATTAATGGGATTACATATTTTTTTAAAAAAATCTGGCTTCTGCTACTGAGCACTGATTTTTGAGACTTATCCATGTTGTGGAGTATATTTGCAGTTTGTTACTTTTTAGTGCTGTGTAGTATTCCATTCCATGAAAGTATCACAAACTGTTTATTCATCTCATTTCAGTGAACACCTTGGCTCTTTCTATATATTTATCATTATTGATAAAGCATCTATAAATATCCCTGTACAAGTCTTTTTCTGTGTATCTGTTGTCACTTCTTTTGAGAAGACATCAAAGAGGGTACTGTTGGGTTGGGGGAGATGTGTATTTACTTTCAAGACATCACTATGCTGGTTTCCAAAGTGATGTCTCCATATTTCACTCATTGTACAGGCTACTTGATATAACTTCAGATGTCAATGAGAATTTGTGTGATTCTATTTTCAATTTGTTTTCTCTGAGCTCATGTTGGACAGAGTAGTTTGCTTATCTAATAGACTTTCATCATTGCTTTGACAGTATTTATTTAGGCTACTATTGAACTATCCAGAGATTTTTAAAAATTTTTCAGATACTTGTGATTTTCAAATTCTAGAATTTCAATTTTCTTATCACTGTTGCCTCTTTATTCTTATTGTGTTCCTTCCACATTAATGTTTTCTTTGAAATTATTAAACATTTTAATTATTAATTTTATGTGTTAACTTGATTGGAATAAGGGAGATCAAGGTAATGGGTAAGACATTGAATAAGTCTGTGTGCCTCTGGATGAGAATAATATTTGAGTGTGTGTGGACTGGATGAAGATGACAACTCTCTAGGATGCAGCCTGGCATCACCCCATACAGCTGGGCATTCTACAGCATGCTGAGGACCTAAACAGACATTTGGAGGAAGGGCACACTTGCTGTTTTCTGTCTGTGGACATTAAAATTTGTCTTAGTCACTTGCTGCCTGGATCTAGTACGTGAATTTGGTCTCGTGGTTTTTAGAATTACCATTGGTAGTTGGCAAATCCAAAGCAGGAAAGACATGGTGGAAAAGACTACTACAAATGAAAGAAAGCTGCTCACAGGAAAATGACCAGGAAGCAAAGGAGCCAGGGAGGGAGACAGACCCTTCTAGGTCAAGTCCCTAGGGACCCACTTCTTCTCTTTTGCATGCCTTATCTTCCAACATTGTATCCAGCTCCAGGCCCTCATGACCCAATCACCTTCCATCAGCCTAGCCCATGAGCACAAGAGGCTCTGGAGTGATGATTTCCATCCAAACCACAGCAGAGCTCTTCTTGTATCCAGTACTTGGGCCTTTGGACTTGGACCATGACACTTCCAACACTCAGACCTTCCACTCTGGACAGGAAGCAGATGCCAGATTTCCTAGGCCTCTAACTTACAGAGAGTAGATCATACAGCTTCTCAGCTTTCATTACTCTGTGAGATAATCCCTTATAAAAAATCAATTCTCATATAATTTACTTGCTTAATTTTAATATTATAAATAAAAACTGAAAATGTATCTATGATATTTAGATCTACTTTTCACATATTTATATCTGTATCTTCTATTTGCTCTGCTTCTTTTCTAATTTTATTATTCCTTCTCATTTTGGAGTTTGTTTCTGTAGGGGAATTTTCTCTTGTACATGGATGACATTTTTCTGTTTCTTCACATGACTAGTCTTTTCTTATGGTATGTTGAATTTTATGGTTACTAAACTTTGTTGGCCTGAATGCTTTAGTCTTAATTTATGATGTTAATAAAGTGTTGAGTTTTGCCCTTTTGAGGAGTTTCAGATGAAAAAGCTTCTTTGAGGCCTTGTTAGTGTTCTAGAATGACCATAACTCCAGGGCAGTGATTCTTGTGACTCCTTCATGTGTATTATATTTTAATATTACAAATTAAAAATGTAAAGATAAAGTATATTTCATTTACTTAGAATGACAATAATAAACTCACTGTACATGAACATAAACAATATGTTTTTATTAAAAACTACTACTGCAGAAAATAGTAAGAAGTATTGTTTGTTTTACATTTTGGCAAATTTGCCTGACATCTGCTTTATAAGATGTCACTTTGATTTTCATATTTTCTTGGGCAATCTATTTGTTGCAGTTATTTTATTTGAAATATATAAAGGAATCTTTATTTCACAAAATACACAACTCAAAAAGGAAGTCTTGTATTTAAGCAGCCTTTTAGATAACTATAGATATTGTTATTGTCCCCAAACTTGACAAATGATAGTTTCTTAGAGATTTGTTTCAGTGTAATGTCTGAAATCATATCAATAAACTTTTTAAAATCTCTCTTGTTAAAATTTTCAGTAAAATATTAAATAAAATCTTCATTTATACTACATCTTGAGTAGTTGTTTAACTTATAATATATAATTTCATGATACCAAGTTGCAAAATTATCATTGTGGTCCTGAGCCCTCATCTTGGTTGGCTAAGTTGTTCTATATTATAGAGCATCAGATCTTGGCACAGAGCCAGTGAAACCATGGCCTGTGTCTTGTACAATGTCCAAGAATCATCAGTTCACATATTCTTGTCTAGTTGAATAATTTTTTTGCTGGAGGAGAGCTTCTCCCCTCTTGGACAGATATGGGTGTGTATAGAAAAGCCACAGAACCATTTGACTCATCTCCATCATGGCCCCTTATCTTTTATACAAACCAATCTTTAGAAAAGAGCACACTACAGCATACAAAGAGCCCTTTATAATCACTTTCTTATTCTGTTTCTATCATGTGGTTTCCATTTTGAGGCTCAGGGTTGAGTGGTGGCCTGGGTCACAGAGCAGCGTGAGACTTTTAGCGGAGTTGAGAAAAGTAGCTCAGGGGTCTCACTGCCTCAGTATAGATGCCTCCTTTGTTCTCACACTGGAGGAGTTGGCAGGTCAATCATTTTTCTGAATAGCTGCATAGGGTGAAGGGCATGACTGACAAGCTTGGATGGAGCTCTATCCCTGAATCAGTCTCTGCCAGGCTCCACTAAAATGTTGAATTATATTGGGGAGGAGAGTCAAAGAAGACAAACCGAACGATGACATTGGGTCACCTGTGCCCTGGTCAAACAATTTGGTTTGCATAGGTTTATTCATACAATCAATGCATTTGCTTTTTGAATATTGGACCATCGCCTCAATGGTAAACAGGACATAATGCTTCCTTGGCCTAACCTTATGCTGCAGCTGGTCTATGTTATGTGACAGCTGATGATGAGTGTTCAGAATATTTGTGGGTCATTTCTTAGGCATGGTGATTCTATAAATTTATCATCAAAAAAGTTACATGAACAAAGGTATTAAGTCCTCAGAACTCCAGACTTCCCTCTATGTTATACTTTGCACCATTCTTTGGTTCACTGACATCTATGGTATCTGCATAATGTTAATGGAAGGCAACTGGGATGTTATCATGACTCTCTTCATACTCCTTATCCAGCACCTTGGAGTTGGAATCCAGTCACCAGTCTTAGCAGGAACATGACACCAGATACGTGAGCAAACACTCCAATCAGGGCTTAATTTATTGTTACTTTGATTCTTTAGACTTAAGAGGTGTTGGAGATGACATTAATAAGGCACATTAGCCACAAAATTCACAGTGTTTGTAACTATCATACTGTGAATAGCACAAACACATGAACTAATGCTCTTCCACAGTTAGGAGACTATTATCCAACTGTGCAAAGAACTCACTCACATTACTAGTAAGTGAAGTTGAACTTTAATCACCAATGCAAATACAAATTTCAACAAGTATTCACAATGGAACTGTTTTTACCTGTCATAACATAACACCTGTCACACATAATTGTGTGACAAAAAAAGAACAAAAACATTCTTTGGGAATTGATGGGCTATGTGGAATTTTTAAAAAGTATTGAATATTTCACTACGACTTGTAAATGTGCCCTCTATTTATACCAGCAACATTTACACTAGATGTATGTATGCATATAGGTAGGTATTACCCCCTGCTATCCCGTGAGCTGGCGGCTAAATGTTTAGCAGAACACCACTGCCCAGCTCAGTTGTTGTTAAGAGTGCAAGAAGAGGTCTGTGAGTTTGCTTACTGTTGCCTGCAGCTGTGCGGAAGTGAAGACATAAATTCAAGGTCTGGGCCATTGGAAGAAGGGAAAACTATGGTGGAGGGCTGATGGCTGTGGGAGCAGAATTACCCAAGTCACATGAACAGCATGGGCTGAAGGCCCAGCCTGAAGAAAGGCAGAGAAGCAGGAAGGTCCACTTCTCTGGGTCAGAAAGAGAGGCTGGGGAAGGTCAAGGCAGTGGTGGGAAGATGACAGAAAAGGTGAAGTTGGAGAAATTTTCAAACCATCTTTGAACTCCAAATTTCAAACTTTGTACTCATACCAATAGGAAATAGGAATCATTGAAAATCTTTGACTAGAGTCCCATGGCCTGTGTGATACCCTACAACATTTAACCTGGAAGTCTGGCTAAAATGGGCTGAAGGAGGAGGAGACTGGAATTAGCAGAAGTCAGAAAGAAGATTGAAATGAGAACACAAATGAAACCAAGGGTAGTCACCTCAAAGCAAGTTGATGATCATCAGAACAGAGAGGAAGTTAGTGACAAAGAACACTATCCAGTATGTAAACAATATCATTTTGGGGGATGGTGTTTCAATTATTTTTCATGTGTAAATTTTATTTTAATTGCTAATGTTGATTTAGAGGTTTCAATATATGGGGAGATATTAGTGGATCAGGAAAATATAAAATAAGGACATTGGGGTGAGATTTAGAACATTTACACCTTCTTTTCCCCTTCATTTGCAGGATTTGGAGCTGGGAGATGTTGTTAGATCAGGAAATATTTATACATTTTAATTAATGTACTCTTAAACTTATTACTATTTCCTTTCTAGGAGCTTACTAAGAAATAAAAGTTTCCCATCCCCTCCATGACCAGAAATATTTAAAGAATGCTCTGTTTGCCTTTGAGTGCATTCTGGCACAGTGGCTTTGGACCATAAAGATTTGTGTGTTTGGGTCAGGTTCTGCCACAGAGCTTTCTGGCTTTGACTTGTTTATTTGGAATATAGAGGAGACATTGTAGAGCCCACTTAATTCTCAGGAGCCATTTGAAGGCAACCCAAAATAATTTTTAAAAAAGACATGTGTGCTTTTAAGAATGATTTCTTTCTAGGAATTATAAATTGGTAGAATATTCTGGAAAGCCTATAAGGTTTTTTAACGGGTTAAAGGTCCTGAAAAGAAAACAGTACACTCACAGACCATTCATAGACTCACATAACTGTAAATAGACTTGTCAGTTCAGTTGACCTAAGAAAAGGCATAATCTCTTCTTTTGCACATCAGATTATTTCAAACACTGTTTTTTCCCCTCTGGTACGTACAAAGTCATGACTTTATGTTGTTGAAAATTCAAGCAACACACAAGTAGATAGCATAATGCAGAGATTCAAAGGCCATTTGTACTGTCACAGACCTGGTTTGACATCTCTACAACTTTCTTGATCTGCAGCATCAGGCCTATTTTCTTGTGGCAACACAAGAATAACAGCAGAAATAAGCTCATAGGGTTATCATGATAATTGAGATGATATGTATAAAGTATTTAAGAACAGTCTCCATACAGTGTTGTGTTAGCTAATTTTCTCTCATGTCTGAGACAAAATACCTGCTATCCAAAGTTAAGGGAGAAAAGCTTTATTTATTTCAAAGATTGTAGAAGTTTCATTCTATAATCAGCTTGCTCCAGGGCAAAGTGCCATGACAGATTGGCATTGCAAAGGAGAAACAGTTCATGGCTGGCAGAAGATAGAAAAGCAAGCAAGGAACTTTCGCAGCTACTTCCTGACTCTTTTATACTTTGTTTATGCTACCAAAACTAAGGTGGTGCCAAACCAGTCAGTGGACAAATTTAGTAATTACACACCCTTGGTTCCAGCATCACACACTCAATGTCCAGGCACCTCTGAAAAAGCTCCACCATGACAGCATCAGTTTATTACAGTGGCATCTTAATTGCAAAATACTGAATAGCACTTGTTACATAATAACCACTTTGAGTGGTAAAAAGTCAGTCCCCAAAGGTTAGTTATCATTTTAAGTCATAGCCAAAAATCTTATGCTTCAATCCCCAGAGGTAATCAAAATATACATCATTGTGAATACTAGGAACTCTAGGACAGCATATATATATGCTGTCCTAGAGTTCCTTGTACTGCATGTGCTTAACTTTGCTTTGACAAAAATGCAAAAGGAATCCAGTGAAAGAAAGATAAGCTTTTTAATAAATGGTGTTGCAGCAACTGGATATAACAGACCAAAAAGAAAACCTCAACATAAACTTTGTAACATGTAATTTAAAATAGATCAGAACTATAAATGCAAATGTAAGAGTAAAGAATTTATAGAGAAATGAGAAATTCCTTATTCAAGTCTTCTCAAAGAGATCTTTGACTTCATACTAAAAATAACATCCATGCAAGGAGAAAGTGACAAATTGAACATCATCAAAATTAAAGTCTTTTTCTATGAAAGATCCCACAAAGCAGATAAGAAGATAAGTGACAAACTGGAAGAAAATTTCTACCACCACATAACCAACAAAGTGTTAGTGTTTAGAAAATTTAAAGAATTCTTAAAATCATCTGTAAAACTCCAAAGCAATCCAATTAAAAAACAACCGATCAAGAGATACAGACATTCATTTTCCCAATAAAGATATTACATATAGGAAGTAAATTCATGGACAGATGTTCCATACCACTAGCTATTATGTAAAAATTAACCCCAGGAACAGTTCTCACTCATTAGAATGACAAAAAAAGTGAATATAGTGACCACACTAAGCCCTAGAGAGAATTCACAGAAACAGAATTACTCACACATACTAATGTGAATGAAAAATGGAACAGACACTCTGGAAATCAGTTTGGGAATCCCTTTTACAATTCCATATGTAATGTCATATGACCCAACTATGCTGTCAGATATTTACATTCTTGGATATTTATCCTAGAAAAAAGTGTACACCTATACATGGATATTTAGTATCACTCTACTCAAAGTTTCCTCAACCTGGAAGTAACCTACATGTCTTTCAACAGGGGAACAGTTAAACTTGTGGTCTCTCTGTGCTGTGGAACACTACTCAGCAATGAACAGAAAAGAGCTACTCATTAATGTCATCATTTCAATAATTAATATTTAAATTAGCAATTCAGTCAGCATTAAAATTCATCATGAGAAGATCTGGGATATTATCTTGAGTGGTAAAAAGTCAGTCTCCAAAGGTTACACTACTGGAGCCACTTATGGAACATTCATGAGATGAGACTGTAATAGGAATGGGAACCACATTAGTGGTTTTCAGTGGTTAGAGCCAGGCAGGGGAGGGGTTGGCTCTGGGCAGCGTGGGACGTTCTGGGGGTGGTAAAACTCTTCTGTATTTTGACTATGGTTCTAGATACATAAGCCAACACATGTGATAAAGTTGCACAGAAATTATGAGTCAAAGAAGAAAGTTGAGAATCAGAATTTTATGTCAATGTCAGTATCCTGGCTGGGATATTATACTGGAATTTTGCAAGATGTTACTATTGGCAGAAATGGGGTAAAGTTACATGCAATCTGTGTATCTTTAAAAACAGTCACTTATGATTCTACAGTTTTCTCAAAATAAAAGGTTTAAGTTAAAAATAAATATTGTAAGCTATTCAAAAAATAAATAAGGTTAAGAGTGTAACCAAGTCGAATTGCTCTGAAAGATCGTGCTGTTTGTTGTTGTAGGCGCTCTCTGGCTACTCACGGGCTACCTGTCAGCTCTGTCGTGATGAATGGGTTCCAGAAGTTTCTCGGGGCATTGCAGCCTATACCAGGTTGGGGGAAATGGTAAGGAGGAAAGTGGTTACAGGTCTGGAGCCAGGGGTGAACTCTTAACAAATTCATCCTTAGGGATCTCTGCGGCTCCATGGGGAATGGAGATTAAATCTAAGGATGAGTCCAAAAGGACCTTCTTTGGAGTCAGTCATACTTCAGGTGGCTTTTTCAGGACAGTGGAGACTGGGGCAGCTCAGACCTACCCAGGAGGTTCAAGTCTATTATCTCCTACTGAGAAGGTGGTAATGACTGTCATAGAAGAAGAAGACCTCAATTTAAGCAAACAGCTGCTTTTCTTTGACAACAGAAGGGTAAGTGGGCTCAAGTTGGCCCTTAATGAACTGATCCATGGAAAGAAAGTTCACAGCAGATTCTCTCATGGAGCACAGAGAGAACAGCACTCAGTGTGACTCGCAATCCTTGCACAGGTACTGCACGCTCCTCTCTGGAGCCAGGAGAGACAAAGACCCCACCCTTTATCGGCGTGTGTTCAGGCCTGTCCCACAGCCACAGATCCGGGCTGTGCACTCTTTTTAGAATGCTCTGTGGAGTCCCAGCCTGGGAGGTTTTGTGGTTTGTGTAAAGGGAGCCCTAGATCCTGTTCTTACCCAATTATCTAATAGTTAACTGAGGGACCTTCCAGTCCGTTTCCCTTGGCAGTGTGAGGGGCTTAGCATTAAAATTCCATGGCTTTGCTCCTGGCTGTGGCAGTGGGGAGGACTCGATTGCGGAGCTGGAGGGCTGTGTAGGCTCCTCGCGCTGGCGACAGTCAGCTGTGATTTTCCATCAGCTGCATCTCATTATCCCGTCAGGGCCCCCATGCCTATGGGTGAGAAACAATGTGTAATCACTCCCCACTGATTACAAATCGCTGTGTGCTCGTGTGGCGCCATGGCGCACATCACGTGGCCCAGGCTGCCAAGTGGTCCCGGCTGGCTCTGTGGGCCCAAACTGTCTTCTTGCAGAATGGTCCTCCAGGAATCTGGAGGCCAGTGTCCTCGTTTTGCTCTTGGGGTTAAGTACAAGAGCAGGGGTGGGGCTAAAGGAGCATGTCAGCTAGTCACAGATGCTACAGAATGACAGGGTCAAGTTGAGAACAATTGTGTCAGGGAGCTAATTTCTAAGAGAGAGATCGACAGGTTTCTTCTCAGAAGGAAAATCAGGATTCCAGAACTGGTCATTGGGCAGGGGAATGGACCACATTTTTCCAAAAGAAATAGTAATACTCACCAGTCATGCAATGGTGATACAAAGGACATACACATGCCACTCATGGGACATTGGACAGGTTATTTAATCTCTGTGAGCCTCAGTTTCTTCATCTGTAACATAGAACAATACCAGCACCAAGTATTTAGAGTATTTAATGATGCAAGGAGTTCACAAATGCAAAATCTTTAGGATCCATTGAGTGCCAATTATTTGTATTATAAATACAATTTAAAGTTGAGGAAGACACTTATTTCCTAGTATCCTCTTTCTGCCTGAAGAATTAGGAGAATCAATAAGGACAGTGATTCTTAAGCCACCTGTATACTAGTGTTCTCGGAGAGCAGCTGGAAGATCTTTGGGGCTTTTCCTAATAAATAACCATCACCTGGACAAAAGCCTCATCAACAATGAGATCATCAAGAAAGACAACAGAATAGGGATGCCATGATTACACAGTACAGACAAAGTTATATGTATGATGGGGCAGACTCCGTCTTCAGTGCATGAACTGTGTGTGTCTGTGTATTTGTGTGTGTATATGTTTGTGTGTGTGTGAAGATGGCTCTATTTCTCATTTTTTAATTTATTGTTATAATAATGAAGAAAATTTTTCTTGCAGGATCTAGTCTCAAATGATACTTTCTCCTTGACACTGATTTTGCCTTTTGGGTACTGCAAAGCTTGAGACTGGTCAGATTTCCCTCCCTACCCTGACTTCAGTGAAGGTACAAGGAGCATGGCCAGTCACACCACACACATTTTATCTCCTCATCTCCCAGTGGGGGTATCCTTCTTGTGTTGGTTGTGGTCTTAATGATTTTGCTCTGTCTTTGTTGGTGGTGACAGTAAGTGAAATTCAAAATGTGACTATGAAGTGGATTTTTCAAGGCACGTCCAGAGAGAGGAAGGGAATAAAAGATGAGGAAGGGGCCATATATGAGTTTTGGAGTTCTCTCAGGTCACGATACTTGTACAAATGGCTTATAATTTAATAGGAGAAAATTCCAGAAATGTTTGACACTTCAAAAAAGCTCCCTATTTCTAACAGTTCCCTCCCTGGGAGTTCTTTCTTCCCTAGGCTTTTTTTCTCTACCTATGTGCTTGTCATTTGGCACATTTATGAACAATTTTTATTCCTTAACTACAGTTACTTAACTAGCATTTGTCAAATACTTAATAATATAACTACTTGTCACATTAGGAAATATTTCAAGTATGTGGAAAAGTGGAAAGAATAAGATAACATAGTCGTACCATCATCATTTAACTGTGAAAAGACTATTTGACCATATTCAAAGGCAATATTTCACCTTAAATGATATAGTTACTAAGACACTTGCAATCCACTGAACTCCCATTCCATGTTCTGTCTTCCCAGAAATAACTTCCCTGAACTTGCTTCTTACGATTCTATTTTGTAATTACACTAAGTATAAAATGTCCATCAATGGCACAATAATGGTCTTGGATTTTAAGTTTTACTTAACCAATAACCTTCTTGTTTGATGCAATGTTATGTTTAAAGGATTAATTTGTTTGAATAAATCTATTTCAAGGAGTAGCATTGCTAGTCTTAGTTGTACTCAGTATCAATTGCCCTAGATTTTGCAAAACTACTCTCCAATATGATTATAAAAATGTACACTCTCAACAGGAAAGTATGAGAATTTACTTTGTTCTGTATTCTTGCCAACACTTGGCATTGTTAGACTTTTCAATTCCAGACAGTTTTATGAATGTGGGATGATGTATTAGTGTTGTTTTAGTTTGAATGTCCTTTATTACTAGTGGTTCTAGGCATCTTTTCATTTGGTTATCGGTTTTTTGGATTTTCTCTTCTATGATTTTGTGTATTCAATATGCTTAGCTCATTTTATTATTGACCTTTTAATATTTTTCTTATTGACTCTGAGATATTCTGCTTACCAACTCCTTAATATCCAATATTGTTAGTATTGATAATATTTCTTTGTGGTCTTTCGGTTTTGTTTATAGTATTTTGGTATATAGTACTTCAAATTTTAACAAAATCAAATCTATCATACTGTTCTCATTATGCATTTTGAGTTTTTACTGAGAAATCTCTCCCTATCACAGGGCATAAAGATACTCTTCTATATGTTCTGCTAAGATTTTAGTTTCATGCCTCACATTTGTATCTATCTATCTGGAACTAATTGTATATATGGAGTGAGGAAGTGATCTAATTTGCATATCTTCTTTTAGAACACCAGCTGTATCAGGGATTATGATTATGTGGTCCATTTCCTCTACTGATTTCTATGCCCATTATTTTTTATGTTTTTTTTTTCCTGCAAATGTTGGGATCTATTTTGGAGCATGCAACTCAGTTCTATTGGTCTATCTTTCTTTCCATATATCAGTGCCATAACTGTCTTGAATTTATAGTAAACCTTGACACCTAGCACATCTGTTAGTTTATTCAACTTATTCCAAATATTCTAGACTGTTTATTCTTCTTTTCATCTTTGACTGAAATGCAATAATCATCTTTCCAATTCTTGATTGGAGTTTTGGATGGAATTACACAGAAATTAAATATAGATTAATTTAAAAAGAATTACCAACTTGTAATCTCTTCACCTATTACCAGAATCTAGATCTACATACACTGAGTTTTTTTATGATATAAAATGTTCTGTTTTACATAAAGTTTGTGTACACTTTTGTTAGAATTTTTTCTAAGCATTCGTTGTTTTGGTTCCATTATAATTTATACCTAATTTAATACATATAATTCAGTGCACATTTGCAATTATATGATGTTGGTGAATACAGTGGACCCTTGACTTATTAATTCAATCTTTTCCCAAGGGCTGATTTTGATTCATTTGTCAATTGAAGGTTCAGACTCCTCTACACAGTCTTCAATGTTTCTCTCCTCTACACAGGAAGATCTGTGTCCATAGAGACTGGCCCAGAATTCCCCACACAGAAAGGATGTTGTAATGTTAATTAAAGAGCTTTTTAGGGGTTAAATTTATATCTGAGAACATCTGAAAGCACAAATAGATGATATTCAGGTTGTAACTCAAGACTTTGGTTGTAAGTTAAAACTAAAATTTCAGTTGTGACCCATGATACTTGTATATCAGGCCAGTTGTATTTGAGAGTCCACTCTAAACCTTCAGTTGATTTTATATCTCTTCAGTTATTCTCAGTGGTTTGCAAGTGAATTAATTTTAAACATTTGAGTGGGTGGGGTGAGTGTATGCAAAAACATTGCTTTTAACTGAGTTCATTATGGGTTTTTTTTTTCTTTATACTTTTCAATGCTTTCCATTTTTGTTCAATATATATCATGTCTTTTGTAACCAGTAGAAGAGCTGAAATTAAGTATCCACTGTGAAGATGATAGCCCCACTTGGTTGGTGTGACTAACACTTCTTAAGCACATACTTGGTGCTTCATATACATGGCTTAATTTTAATTCTAATAGTAACCTGGTGCAGACGGACACTGAAGTACACAGAAACTTACTTTGATATTTGTTCATGGATGAAACTGTTGCACTGGATTTTACGCTATTATGCTGTCTTCTAGGAAGGCCCATTGTTTTTGTAAGTTCTCCTTTTCAGTCTCAGTCTATGGAGAATTCACTTGGCTAGTTTGTCACTGACATGGCTATTTGTCCTTGTCTTTGGAGAGAGCCTCAGGGACTCTGGAGAAGTTAGCTGGACAAAGACATCTCCGTGGGGCTCCCTCTCCCGGGTCTGAGAGAGGAAGCCAGGCCTGACAGCTGTTGCTGAGCCACTGCGTGAACTTACTCATCTTGAAAATAAAAACCATAAAAGCTTTAAGGTATGAATGGTGCCTAGAAAGATCAGATCTTTTAGAGTTTCCCCTCTACTGTATTCAAGAAAGGTAGAAACAAATCTGGCAGTGACCACAGGAGAAAAGGGAGGTAGTTGCTCTAAAGGTGAAGATTTTGCTTTTGTATTCAGCTTCCCTAAAGTTTAATCATCATAACTATTGCTTGAAAGTAATCTAGACCCACAAATGTGTTACAGACAAGGGGAGGAAACATGGGATGATTTAAAGTAGCTTATTGCCTTTGTAAATCTTTCTCCACTGCATTAATGACCCCTGGAAGGTTAAAATGCAATGCAGAGCAATTGCATCCAAGTCTGCGATCTGGTTCTTCAACTCAGTAACACATTAGGAGCTACCTTGGAAGAATCTTTATTATCACCAGGCACAAAGTCTCACAATTGTATCATATCTCCTTTTATCTTTGTTTTCTATGTCTACTCCAGCTCAGTCATCTCCCATCCCTTCATCTCTAGGATTATTATGACCTGAAGTCTATCATCACTTCTGCCTATACAGATGGCTCCTTCCATTAAAGGGAGGGAGGAAGGGAAAGAGAGAGAGAGAATTATATGACTACATAATTCATATTACTACATAATTCATAAACATAAAACAGGTAAAATTCAGTGATACACATACATTATTATTATATTTTTACCTTTGACTCCTAAAAGTACGGTAGGCCTTATACCTTGGGTCATCTCTACCTACTAGAGAAGGCAGTCTGGCACTCTCTTTTCTTCCTCCAATCTCACTCCCCTCATGTCCTTTTTCTTTCTTCCCACCTAATTCTTTTTCTCCCTCTCTTTTGTCATTTCCTGTCTTGGTGTGACATACTAATGAAAGTCAATTTTCAGTTTCTTCCATATCTTGCTTACAATCATTTTGGTTCCAAGAAACAAAATCTTTCTCCTACGTTATCTAAATGTGGAGCTCAGGTTTTCTTGGACTCCTACAGGTTATACTGTTCTTCCGAGAAGTTTGGATTATGTCGGTGTTTTCTTTTGTTTGAGCTTCACCCATGTGCTGCAGATTGACCAGGAAGAGAGACCCTTAGAAGACTGTTCCTGATTCCGCATCGCCTTCCAAGTACATTGAGCTCTGTGTAGGGCTTCTGCTGCGGATGCAGACTTGACAAACATATGCTTTCTCTTGTTACACAAGTCACTTGTGATACCCGATGGCCAAACAGGTCCACAGAGGCCCTGTGCTGCCCGTCTTACTGCCTGGAGAGCAGTTGGAGTCTGCAGCTGCTTTTCATTCCTCTAGAGGAAGAGCCCATGAACTTGGAAATGGCCCTCAGGACTTCTGTTTTGCTTTTTAAAAAACTAACTTATCAGTGTAGTACCAGCGTGAAAAGGAAGAGTTCAGGGTTATAAACTCAGCTCAGGCAATGGTGGGGCTGAGGCCCCCTGGCTTCTCTGAGAGTCAGCTCCATGTCAGATATTCTTGACGAACTGCAAACAGTGGAGAACCAGAGAATGTTTTCTTCGAGGAGATATTCTGCTCTTCTTTCCAATCTCCCATGATATCATCTGAGATTTTCACACTTACTTGTAGAAATCCAAACTCAGTACAAGACGTGATCAGAATACTAGAGTATGCTTAAATTTTACAAGAATATTACAGTAAAAGAAATATTACCAGCAACTTTCCTAAAAATACTCTCCTTCTCTTTAAACACACTTATCTTATCATTCTTGCCACATTTTGAAGCAGTGCTGGAAGTCCTCCTCCGTAATTATCCTTATGAGGTATGATTAAAAATACAGGGACGACTGCTGCCAAGGGCTCTCCAAGGGAGTGGTGGGCACGCAGAGTGTTTCTATCCACTGTCTTTCCTGGATGTGATGCCATGTGACTTTCAGCTCTTCCACAAAGTCAAAGTGACCATGAAAGGTAAACATTTTGAGTTGATTCAGGACATAAAAAGAGACATAAGTCTCAATAGTGAGCATAACTGGAGATCATCAAAAGAGAGGACTCCAGAACTGCTTCAGAGAGTAGCAACAGCAATAGGATTAGTATGCTGAAAGCAAAAAGGGGTATTTTGAGGGACATTAAGGACAATTTATTTTTTACTATAATGGATTTTAATCTACAAATTTACCACACGTTTTGATCAACCCAAACATGTCTGAGTTGTCCTTTTTCAATCTTTCTCCCCACATCAGCCCTTGATGTTATCATTTCCTTCATGGCACCAGTCAAGCAGTCTCTATATTTTCTACTGCAGCCATATGAACATGCATCTTGATCATTCTTCATCTACATCCTCTCTTATGTCTGTTATCACAAACAAGATCCTTAGGAGTTCACACTCAACATGTTCAGGATTCCTAACTTGCCATCTGCTCGACAATCTTTCCTCATTTTAACCCATTCAGTTTGATCTTCTAGCACAGTGCTCTTCAAGTACAACAGGCATTACAGTTACCCAGAAGTCTGGGAAAATGACACTCTGATCAGCGGTGCTGCAGGTAGGGACTTGGCTGTGCGCACTGTCAGGCTCCTAGGTTACCCTGGGGCCCCTACCTTACAATGCCACTTTGAGAAAAAGGGTCCTAGGAGACACTTTTCCTCCCATAAGTCTCCCTTCTTCATTGGCTGTCACCCACCAACTTAAATCCCTCACTCACATGTAAAACTACAGTACATTCACATGTAAAACCAAAAACAGTCAGTGGTTTTATTCAAACTTGACCTCCCCTTCACAGTCTTTTCCTTCTTTGCCTCACAAATCTACCTCCTGTCCTAATCAGCTATCTTGGTTTTCACAATCTTTCATACCAGGAGTGGTGCCATCTTTCTCATTTTCTAATGTTTACTTATCCTTCAGGTTTAACAAAGCTTTACCCTTCCTCTTCCTCTGCATCCTAGGTCTTCACTTTTTGGCACTGTTCTCTGATATATCTGACTGGCTGCTAACTGGGTGATGTCTTTCTGCCCCACTAATTTAAGAGGATTGCAGCCAAGGATGAGTGATATTTATACTGCATGGCCTGGTAATAGTAAATGTTGACCAAATTCTATCACTAGTTTTATTAACAGATATGAGCGCTTCGGGTGGGCAATCATAAAGGGTGACATGCTTCTTCCTACAAATATGTCAATTCCTCCTCCTAAAATAGTCCGGGCCGTTCAGCATGAGTACAATTTCCTTCACTTGGCTGGCAGTGGGTTATGGCAATGAGTCTCAGTCGAAAATCCTCCTGCAGAGATATCTCTGACTATCCAGATCAGTTTATTTGCCTCTGATATCATTTGCATCACATGCTTCTTTGCTCTATTGTAGTACAAATTGCACCTAAGGTGTTTTAATTTTACTGCTCTCCAACTGTTTGCTCTTCTCCCTGTACGAGGACTACACATCCTTGGAGGTTATCACATAACCTGTAGTTATTTTTATGGACTTTATGTAGATTTTCTCATCCACTTTGTGTTAGGTCTGGCTAGGTGACCTTCTCTGACCAACAGAAAACAGGATGAAATAAATGAAAGTTAGTCGATCTATATGTAAACACCTTACTGTGGTGTATAGATTTTTACTAGGATTTCTCAGCCAGAGGTTGAATTTGTCTCCATAAGACATTTAGCTCTGTCTGAAGATATTTTAGATGTCACATTTTACAGGAAATGCTACTAGAAACTAGTGGATAGAGGTCAAGATGCTGTTATACTCCCTGAGTAACATGCCACAACAAAGAAGTGTCCTGCCCCGATATTAACAAAATTGAGAAATCTTGTCATACACCAAGATCATCTAAGGAAGTTCTGTTCCTCCCAGTTATCTGGGAGGCTGAGGTAGGAAGATTGTGAGTTCGAGTTCACTGATAGTGATTTAGACTTGCTGTTGAAATTCAAAGATGTCAGGAGTTTCATGGAGGCTATGGATGTAGCTCAGTGAAAAGGTCATTGGCTCTATCTCCAGTTCTGAAAAACAACAAAAAAAGTTATATTCCAAATGGAAAAATAGGCTATGGAGTAAGCATCACTGGAAAATTGGGTATCCAGGATTTCATAATCTTTCTGAGACCACTTATTATCATGTAAGAAGGACAGTGTCATGGGGTTAACAGTGTGTCAGTGAAATGGTGATATACTGGTCTCTGAGAAGTGCTGGATCCTACCTCCTCCCCTCACTCATGTTATGCTCAAGTTTTTTAATCCCTTACAACTGGGGAGAGTGCAAGTATCTGAAATGTTGCTCAAATCAAGGTAGTGGTAGAAGGGGATGTATTCTTTGTGCTGTTTTTTTGTTGTTGTTGTTGTTGTTTTCCTGGTTCTGGGGACTTGAATCTAGAGTCTGATGGGTTGATTTTGAAGGTCCAGAAGTTTTGTTTCTGTTTTCCAACGGTGCAGGCAGCCAGAGCCCTTGTGATCTTTAACTATCTGTATCTTTGAGTTTGCAATAGCAAGAGAAAAGAGAAAAAAAGAGAGTAATAATACCAATGCTGATTGTCTCCTGAGGTCTCTAGCCAGAATGACCCTTGAGAGAAATCTGATAACATTGTGTCTTCTTAACTTGCTTTCATAGTTTTTTTTTTTTTTTCCTTTTGAGCCTATTGAATCAAAGTCCAAATCCTTCACCTTCTTATGAATGACCTTAGATACTCTCTGCTTCTTTGTTTTAGTGTCATTGTTCCCCTGGGGTCTCCTACTGTATCATGTATTCTCTAGACATTTTGCACACAGTGTAGTCCCTTTAACCTAGCATGCTTTTGCCCTTCCATTTCACCTTTGCAACCTCTACCTGTCTTCTGTGACTACCCTAAAGCTTTGCTGGTGAAGCCTTTCCCACCCTTGCTCAATAAGTTCAGATCACTCTG
Source organism: Petromus typicus (assembly GCA_004026965.1). Taxonomy (NCBI): domain Eukaryota; kingdom Metazoa; phylum Chordata; class Mammalia; order Rodentia; family Petromuridae; genus Petromus; species Petromus typicus. Next base: position 371,302 of record PVIR01000019.1, read on the forward strand.
CCTGTGTTTCCATAATGTCTGGTCTCGGAGCCAATGGTTCACCATAAATGAGTAAATGCTGCACCTCACTGTGCTCACCTCAGGTAAACTCCGAAATACATACTTTTGTAATTATTAATGATTAGTGGCTGTTCTGAGGCCCCAGTGCCAAGTCCTGGCCACACAAGTCCTCCCTGAGACACTGCCACCGCCACATTCCCCATTTCTCCATCACTGTCTGGCACCAGAGTGGACTTCGGAAGCCTCCTCTGGGCTCATAGCCAACATCCATGCAGACTGGTCTCTGTGACCATGGTTATACTTCCACCTTCAGATGGTATAATAATTATGATAACTAACAATGGCTATCTGTTGACTTTGTTACTTTCTAAACTCCAGAAAATGGACAAATTTTGGAGCATAGAGGACTGGGCACCTAAAATATTTGCAACATTATTTTAACTGTTTATAACATTTGATCCTCACAATTTCAAGATGAAAGAATTGCTCATTATTCCCAATTACCACATAGACTTCTAAAGATAAAATGAAATTTATCCCAGAGAGAGGAGGGTGAAAAGCCCCAGGTACTAAAAGTTAGGGCTGTGTTATCCAATCTCATTCACCTCAGGACACAACAGCATCGCCAGGTGTCATGAGGGCTCTTTCTGCAGACACTTCCACCAAAAGGCTTGAGGAGAGGGGGATTATGGGTAGGTAGATTTGCCCTGCAGAGGAAACATGTTTCTAATGCAGATGGGGATAGGAGTGCAGAGCTGGCCAGGGAGCTGAAACACTGTGGAAGCTGCCATTCATGCTGACATAAGTGGAGATCACGGATCACATCTGTACCATCTGGGTTTCCATTGATGGCTCAGGCAGCCTGAGGTGGCCCCCACTGGCCTGCTCGAGGTGGGCCCTGTTGGCCTGCTCTTGGTGTCCACACCCATGGACTGCCCATTCCCCATGAGTGTGGGCTGGGCCTTCATGGTGATGTGACTGCATGAGTGTGTGTCACTCACTGCTCAGATTAGGTTGCCCACGGAATGTGGCTTCCTTCTCGCTCACCCTCTTGTTTTCTGACTCATACTGCATGGAGCCAGCTGCCACTTTATGCCTCGCCTTAGGGAGTGGCCCATGTCAGGAAACCGAAGAAATGAAGTTCTCCCTACCCCCAGCTAGCACAGAGAGACTGAGGTCCCAGGACCACATCACAAAGGACTGAGCCACAGGATCCACCTGATGGAGACCTGCCAGCAGCAGAGCTTGAGATAATGCAAAGCCCTGAGTAGTGACAGACTGCAGCCTGTAAGAGGTACAATAGCTCAGGTCTTAAATGTCTGCCCTGGCCCCCCATTCTCTTGTCCTTCTGGCATATAGGAACCTATATTAGGTGGGGCTTGGTAAGAACTTTCTTCCTCAGGGACTCCCAGGGGATTCTGGGACCCTTTCCCTATCTCTGTGCCCTTCCATGAGGCAGTGGGCCTCCCCCACAGTACACTGCCCTTTGATGTCCTGTGCGCCCTAGCCCCGCAGCAGCAAGGCCAATTAGTCACGGACTGAAACTTCTAAAGCTGGTAGCCAGAGTAAGCCTTTCTCTTTTTTAAGTTGCTTTATCTAAGTTGTGACTATAACAAAAAGTGGACTAACCCAAGAAACTTTAAGGACACATGCTCAGGGACCCCAGCCTGCAGGAACTATGAGATAATAAATGTTTATTGTTTTAAACCACTAGGTTTGGGGGACAGTTTGTTACACAGCTAGAGATAAGTAATAGCAATTAAGTAGTACTTCAACCTAGTTTTTTTTTAACTGTAAAAAAAAAAAAGAAAAAGAAAAATCCTTCAGGTAAACAGTTAGATGTCAATTCTACAGGTGTAGTTTTGGTTTGTATTCACTGTCTTATGGCTGTACATGGAAATTTCCAGATTTCCCTAATGTTGACTATGCCATGCTGTGACTGGGCATTCCTAGGCATGGAGACTGGATCTCATTCATCGCTTTAGCCCAGGTCCTAGCACAAAGTAATGCCATAATAGTCATTCAGTACTTAGGTGTTAAATTGCCACTGGATAGCTGTTAGGATCTACATTTTACTGAAGTAGAAGAGCAACACTTAGGGCTTCCCCAGGGGGGTCAGATCATGGGATCAGATCTTTCACTAAATTCTAAGATTGCCATAGGCATACCCTAAAACTCCAGGGTAGGTAAAAAATCCCTCTTCAATCTCAGATAGCAATGTTTCCCTTTCCCACAAAACATACTAGATCAAAATAAGCAAGTGGTTTAAAAAATGTTTTTAGTAAAGAAGTTCATCCAACAAGGCTTTGTTTCTTCTTTTACCCCCTTAAACAGAGAGAAACAGCCTTTCCCTTACTTAGATTGGATTCTTGGAACATAATTCTTGAATGATAACTTGATAGAAATGAGGAACAATTAAGCTATTTTAGTCCTTGCTAATAACATGCATGGAGTTATTGGTGTTTCATTCAGAGTTAATAAGAAACATTTGCAGCAAAACCACAGGGCTCTGTAGATAAAGCAATTGGCAAGAAATGGTATGTTTAAATACCAGAAAACAGCCCATATCCAAACAGGTGTGCGATAAAACAGTATAAATAAACTTCTTTCCAGGCAGTTTAGCCCAAGCAAAATTGTGTAAGAAACTTGCCTTCTATTTTGAATAAAACTATAACCAAACCAGGCCGCTTGAATCCTCCTTAGATGATACAGCTGGAAAAACAGTTCTTATTCCGAGTCAAAAGTAAAAGTTGTTTTAATTTTTTTTAATGGCCGGATAAACAAAACCTTGCTAGGGGGGTGATTATACTTTTGTAAATGTGGCTCTTAGCAAGAATCTTGTGAACGACTCACCTCTTCTCAGCCTTTAAGAAACACATTCCCCCCTTTGAATTAGCAATGGTCACTTCCCATTGTGTGGGGATGTTTTATAAAATGTTTTCGGTGGTGCAGTTTTGACGTGGGTACCTGACTTAGGGCATCAAGAACACAGATTCCTGTGAGAACAGCTTGGTTTCCATTAAGACCTGCTAAGTGCACAGGAAATATGGTTTAGAGCTGGAAAAGGTTATAAAAACTGTCCTTTTTAAATGCCATTTCTCTCTGGCCAAGAACAAGAGATGTTGGACCGTGCCAGAAAGTAGAGAAGTATGTGGGTTAAATATTTCCTACTGAGCTAGGGATCATTTGTTCTTCGGAGATTTATTGCTCACAATAGTTTGTTCTTCACCAACTTGCATCTAGGATAAAAAAGCAAATATATATATATATATAGATATAGATATAGCCCAAAGCCACTGGAAATAGTAGAGATAGTGCAAAGGTATCATAGTTCTCTGGACAGTGGGTGGTCCTTCCCCTCTGAGAGTTCAAGTCCTGGCTCAACTTCAGGTAGTGTGGGATTTACCCCTCCTGAGCCTCTTCTAATATGGATTTGTATGAGCAGTGGTTGTGGAGATTACATGCAAATATGTAAATGTTATATGCGATGAGATGTTGAGGACCCACAGTAATATATACCAGTGCTTATGGCATAAGTAGTTTTACAAAGATTCCATGCAATAGCATGCAACATTCTTCACACAGCAAATGCGCAATTGAGGGGGGCTCTTATTTGAAGTCTTGTTACTGCCCTTAAGTACTTGCCTCCTTGACATCAGTCTGTAACTCACCCTTCTTTCCCTTTGCCACAGCTATTCGCATATACTGTGTACAGAACAGAATTATATCAAGTGGATGGAACAGAAATGAAAACCAGTGCATTGACGTCATTTGGTGAAGTGGTTCAGCATGTGCCTTCTGAAATTGGGCCTGCTTAAAATTCTGCCCTGTTTTCTTTCTAGCCAGGACATTTTTGAGCTCCAATATCCTCACCTGGAAAGCAAAAGTGTCCTTCAGACAGCCACTGTCTTTAAAGTGAAGAACACCTGAGTGCTCTGCGTTGTCCTTATGAGCCCACCTTGACACTGATTTCACAGGCTGGATCCCAGGCTTCTCCTGCAGAACTCTGCCTTCTCTCCCGATTCTGCCTCCATCACCTCTTCCAGGTAGTTCTGGCCTGTGAGCACCCTTGAGAGCCAGAAAGCCTTAGCTGATATTTGTATCATAGGAACAAAACATTCTGATTTGTGCCAAACTCAGTGTTTTAGAATGCCAGTGCCCCAACTCTTGGTACATCTAGCATGAACAGGATAGCCAGCCTTCTTGGGAGCAGAATTTTCTAAGAAGCCATGGGAAGATAGTGACTGGATCAAAGTCTTCCTTTCACTTACTATTGCAGGGTAATGAAGGGGAGCTGGTGTGATGGCACATGGTGCTGCAAAAAGTCTTCACCCCCCTCACGCCCTCACTCTTTCTCTTTCTTGTTCACTCTTTCTTTTCTACCCTCACCCCATGACAAATATTGTAAATAGGCTTCCTTCTTATCTAATCCTCCCCTAAGTGCTTTTCATTTGAAAACCACAGATAAGTGCCAGAGATAATCTCAAATTTGTGTGCAATACAGGCCTGAGTCCTGAGAGATGTGTGACATTTCTGGGGTCCATGTTGTGACCTCTTCCTCCTCCAGTCCTCTGGTTATCATAGCCAGGCTTTACCTGACCCTGCTGGCTTCTGTCTCCTGAAGCAGAGACAGAGACATTGCTTCCTGCTGGAGGCTCCTGTCCAGCCCAACAACCCTCCAGCTGTGACTTGAAGCCAGGAGGAGCTTGGAGGAGGGTCCACCAACAGTGGCCCTGGGGTCAACTTGCCAAGGTGGACTGGCCTCTCTCCTCCGTCTCTCCACACCCCTGCTGGTGGTCCCTTCACAGATAACTGTGGTCGTAAATGTTGTGCTAAGGCTGCTGTGCGACTTTTCTAAAATAACAGGCTGTTTTCAGAGTCTGGGCCACATTCATCCTGGCCTGAGTTAAGAGGTGAAGAACATTCCAATTGTAAGCTTGCATGGAAAAAGTCTATTTGAAGTTTTTTTTTTCTGCTAACAAGGTATGCAGAGGATTCAAATTCTAGTAAATGAAGGTTTGGGATAGGCCAGTTTGCAGAATACAGTCATCTCCCCTCCACCCTTTAATTTTTCCATAAAATGCCATAAAAAGCCACTATACTAACAAACATTTTGGGAAGGGAACAGGCTCCAGGCCAAGAAGCCACAAGCTTAAATGGGGGGAAATCTGAGCCCTGAGACATGGTTTCCTGAGCAGAGTCATTATTTAAGAAGAGATCAGGCATTAGCAGTGGTGCCTCAACCAAGATGCAGATCTCCAGCCACCCCAGCTCCCTGAGACTACACAGGATGGGCAGAGAGAAAACAGTGCTCACCTGGACCATGAATGAAAACAAGACCTTCTACCTGGAAAATGCCTGAAGAAAAGCATCTTCCAACTATATAAAAAGCAAACCCAACACCACCCTAAAACCTCAGGGGCACTTATGTATTTTCAATTTATTCCTAGGAATTATAGAAATATTTATGTAAAAATGGACCCAGAGGAGTAAAGATCCCCTAGAGCAACCATTAGAAAAAAGAATATGGAGGAACATTACCTGAATAAATACTGAGATTTGACAAAATCATCATGATAAAAATCAATCTGGCACTGTCTCCAGAACAGAGACCCAGGAATAGAGCAGACTCTGGGAGATAAACACACTTATAAAGGAGGAATTGAAATACAAGTTATTGGGATTAGTTTCATTATTTAGTAGAATGTATTGAAAACCTAACTCTCCACAGAGGGCAAGAATTTCTATAGTTAAGTGTTATATAGAATAGATCCCTGATGAATAAAAGATTAAATAGAAGAAGAAATATAATGAATTTAACAAAAAATAATTAAGGAGAATATTTTGATGAGTTAAAAGTAAGGAAAACATTTTCTAAGGAAGGCAAAATCCTGAGCCATATGACCAAAAAGAAAATTTATGGAATTAATTGCACCAAAATTTAGAATTTTTTTCTTAAAGATGACATTAAAAAATAAAAACATAGGGGGCCGGGGAGTTAGCTCAGTGGTTCCGGCGCCTGTCTTGCAAGCGCAAGGGCCTGGGTTCAATTCCCCGGTAACCACATAACAATACTGGGTGTGGAGACCCACACCCAGCAGCAACCAGTACCACATACCACAGTGCTGGGTGTGATGGCTCACGCCTGTAATCCCAGCACTCGGGAGGCAGAGGCAGGAGGATTGCGATGTGAGTTTGAGGCTGAGCTCAGGGCCAGCCTGAACCACAAAAGCGAGACCCTGTCTCAAAAAACCTAAAAAAATAAAAATAAAAATAAAAAATAAAAACATAGGAACTCAATATTAGAAACATCTAAAACTCAGAATCAACCTAAGGTAGGTGAAGAAACCTATACATTAAGAAGAAAAGGATCATTAAGTCCAACCAAAATAAGGAGAAGAGTTGATACCGGCAATTTGTAGGAATCCAAACGGCTAACAGAGTGCAAAGAGGGGTTTAAACTCATCAGTAACTGGAGAAATGTAGAGTCTTAGTCAGTGAAAAAGCCTTTCCACCTGCCTAAAGGGCAAAGGCAAAATGTAGAAAACTTAGACAATGCCAAGTGTTGTCCTCAGGTATGGGAGCACATGTGCTATGGTTTTGTGGTTTGAATGTTCTCTTTGAGACTCACACTGAAATTCATTTGCCACTGAGATGTTGTTAAGAGTTATGAGGTCCTTTAAAATTTGATTAGGTGAGGAGATGTTACCAGCAGGAAGAGATTAATGCCATTTTCAAAGGAGTTTGTTCACTATAAAGGGGGGATTTGGGCATTCTCTCTCTCTCTCTCTCTCTCTCTCTCTCTCTCTTTCTTTCTTTGTCCTCTCTCTCCTCTCTCTCTCTCTCTCTCTCTCTCTCTCTCTCTCTCTCTCTCTCTCTCCCAATAGCAGTGGGGAGCAGCTAGCATTTCCTGAATTGGGTATAGTTTCCCAAAACCAGTTCCTAGTAATTTATATATGTGAGTTCAGAGTTCAACACTCTGTTTTGACTTCATATGCAACCTGTGTTACAAGGTCATGGATAGAAATTCTGTTGAGCAACATTTCATTTAGACATTCTCTTCACTGATGAGATGAGCTGTTTTCTCCTCTTCTTCTTACCATGTAAATACCTTTTGGAGTACCCATCCTGTTAAGGCCCACTACCAAAATGTCCTTACAGTAGTCTGACATTCTTGCTCTGGATAGCCTAAGAAGTGAGACTGTTTTAATGGCAGGACCTCCCATGAGTGTGTGAGGTGAGAGAGCCCTATCTTTATGTAGGGACAGTGAGGTATCATGCTGCACCTGGGATCAGGACTCAGAAAGGCAAGGAGCTGAATTCACAAGAATGAAATAGGACCCAACTCTCTCCAAAGGAAAGCAAGCATTTGGAAAGCTCCCAAGGAGCAATAATTCAATTGGACTATCCTGATGAACTGTTTTCAAATGTTTGGAGAAATATAGTCAAACATTGAACAGCTTCCTAGAACTGAATCAACAGGGCAAAGGTAACATTTTATTAGACCTCTGCAGTCTCCCCAAAGACCTGATCTGAGTATAGCATTGTGCTATAGCGATGTGCTTCATCTGGAAGAAGAAGAAGACTTAGTTTTATTCTTCCATTAGTGGGTTCTCTAGAGAAAGGCATAAGTTTGATAGTTTCTGACAATTGCTTATTCAAAGCTAAAATGTTGGCACAAGAAGCCAGCTCCATGTACTGACTGTTTAATTTGTACCTGGTGATCTGAAGGGTTTTCTCTAATTCATCTCGTGCAGTTCCTCACAGTCTTCCAAGGAAGAGTCTGTCACTTCCCATTTTTCAGAAACAGAAGGCAATCTCTGGGAGGCTGAGGTGTTCTCAAGTCAGAAAGCCTTGAGAAGGTAGATCTGAGTTCAAATTCAGACAGCTGATTCCATATGTGGAGCTTTCTTTAATCCCTGCCCTGCTTAAGGGATATTAGGCAGGTTACAAAGACTCATCTGTCAGAGATGAAGGAATAAATTGTTTTCTCCTCACACGTTTTCAGGCAAGGTTGCTAGAGAAGAAACTGCATGCTAAAAAACACAGCTCTCTCAAGCTGTGAGCTTCCCAGAGCCTGTCCCTGTGGAGGAGGCAGTGTGTGAACTCCTCTATTTGCATACAAAGGATTTGGAAGAGGAATGACCTATTTAATAGTTGGTCATACATATTGATACTAAACACTGATAAATGTTTTGCATGAGCTACCATCCTCTGAGCTAGCCCTCTTATCTTTCTATTTGGAGAAACTAAGTTTTCTCAGTTTAATTAATTAGTCAGACTCAAACAACTAGTATTGATGGAATAAATTCTAAATTTTTCTGACTCTTAAACCAATGTACTTTTTAATTGCTCTCTTAGCATGTGGCATTGTGTGGCAGTGAGAGAATGTCAACTATGGTAGTGATGTTACGGGGATGGTAGCAGGGGTCATGGTGGTTTTTACTGATCCTGATGGTTGTGATGCTCATGGATGTGTTAGTAATGGTGAAAGTGGTGGTGGTGATGAATGGAATTATGGTGTTAGAGGCAGTAGTAGTGGAGTTAGTGGTAGGTGTAGTGTTGGTGAGGGTGGTATAATGTAGGCAATGGTGACAGTAACTGGAGAGGTGACAGTAATGTCAGTAGTGGTAGCTATAATGATAGTGATAGCTATAGTGTCCCAGTAGGGCCAGAAATAGTGGTGTTGATGGTGGTGGTGATAGTGTGGTGAAAAATACTTATGATTCTGTGGATTATAGTTAGACTCTATTTCTTCTTTCAGTGGTGGTAGTAATGGTGTCAGTGATATTGGTGATGGTGGTGGTGGTGGTGATGATTATGGTGGTGATAGTATTGCTGATGGTGGTGGTGATGTTGGTAGTAGTGGTGATGGAGATACTGGTAGTGGTGATGACAGTAATAGCAATGATGATAATTGCGGAAGTGATAGTGAAGGTGACAATGAAGGTCATGATTTTTGTAACTGTACTGATTATGGAGGTGGAATCCCTGCACTTGCCAGTGGTAGATGTTAATTCATCTTCTCAGCCAAGATCTCCTTTGGCATTTCTGAAAAATAAAAAGGACTCCTTTGTCTTCTGTGTGCCTGAAAGAGTTGATTAACTTTTATCCAGATGTTCTAGAAAAGAGAAGTTGGCCTTTGATTTCCATGCCTCTATTCACTTCCATGCTCTTGACAAGCTGTGCAGTTGCCCAGTACCAGTGGGGGAGAGAAAGATCCCGTGACCATTTCCCTGAAGGCAGCCTTTGGCCACTCTGTACTGGTACACGTGACCTCTGCTTCACCCCCTGCCATATTAACCAGGTGACTGGGCCCTGCCAGCACCCAGCCCAGTCCAAAGGGATTTGGGATTCAGTGTCCCAGCAAGGCACTGATTAGCTGGTAATCAGGCAGTGATTAGCAGGTCAGGTCACCTGCAGTTCAGCGCCCATTGTTCCCTGCAAAGTCCTGGGATGTTTGCCACGCAGCCAGGCAGTCTGGATGTCTGAGGCACCAGAGACCTAGAGAGCTGTGATTAGGACAAATCCTCTGCTCCATTGGGCCCTTCAGGTTTAGCTGAAGAATCTTCTGTGTGTTCAAAGGATTCAGGAGAAAAATGGCCTGCTTAAGGACCCAGAAGTGATAGGGAGATGAGACCAAGGATGCACTGGAAGCTAGCAGAAAATTCCCACCTTCCACACCAGGCCTGAAGTTGGAGCCTGACCAATCAGGATTCAAAATGAGATTCTGCCACTGTCACAAAATGTGACTTTGGACAAGACAGGTAAACTCTGAGCCTGGTTGCCTCTGTTTTTAAGAGAATTAATAATAACGCAGGCCAGGGATATAGCTCAGTGGCACTGGCATCTATCTGGCAAGTGCAAGGTCCTGAGTTCAATCCCTGGTACTGCAAAATAATAATAGTAATAATAATAATAATAATATCAATAATTGCTTTAAAAAAGAAACAAGTCACTTGCTTCTTAGAATTGTTTGAGGTTTATATGCTGAAAGATATATATAAAACAATTAATATAGTCTCTATAATAAAGAAAATGCCTAATAAACACCATTACTCTTTTAAATAGTCAAAGGAATATTACTATTTGAAAGAGGATTTTTATTTGAAATGTATTTTATTTTCAAAAATAACTTAGTACTATTACTTTAGAGATGAGAGTAAGATTTTTCTCTGTGGGGCCATTTTCAGGATGAGGTGAAATAATTCTTGTCAAGCAGTCACCATAGGGCCCAGAACACAATCAGTATTCAATATATTAAAGCAATTATTATGGTGATTACCTGTGTTATTTGTACAAAAATAGATGTGAAAGGATAGTGGTACATCAGAGTATATTACAGTATATGGCTGAGACTATGGACAGAATATGAATTTTTAGTGATACTGGGAATTGAACTCAGGTCTTTCATATTGAACCTTTTATACATTTTTTTTGAGACAGGTTCTCATTGTCACCAAATTGCCTAGGCAGGGCTTAAACTTGCCATCCTCCTGCCTCAGCCTCCCAGAGTGGTGGGCCTAGAAAACATAATTTTGAATTAACAAAGGATTAATGAAGTTAATCCATACCATTACATATTGGAGAGTTTTATAGCTGTGTCCCCTCATACCACCCAGAGAGCTTATTAAAATGCAGCTTTCAATTTGGCCTAAGACATGGTCTGAGATTCTGCATTTCTCATGAATTCCCAGGTGACTATTGGACTGTAAATTCACCTACTCCACTTTGCATAAAGAAGGTGCAATTGTGTAATAAAAACAAGTGTGGGCACATGTATGTACAAGTGTAGAGAGAAGTCCCCTTGATACATTTAAGATGAGTGCTGTGTTTTTCCTTTACCAGACTCTTCTGTCTTCCCCCCAACTTTAATAATGAACATGTAAAGAAAACATTCAGAAGGACAATGCCTTCTGTTGATATGGAAAGTTCTTCATTCCACCTCAGTCTTGTCCCAAGGCCAGGTTTTCCACACATTCCTTGCCAGGTCTGCTGGCCTGAGACCCTGGTTTTCTCCCACGGCCACCCTAGGTTTTTGCAGGTCTCAACCATAAGGAAGTCACATCAGTTCTGCTCATTCTCGAGTCCATGGCTCTCTGAGAGCAGGTGCACCCCAGCTCAGGTAGAGCAGCTGGGCAGAGTTCAGGGTCCAAAGGCATCCACATTTCCAGGTGCAAGATGGATGGCTATGAACTTAGAGGCCAGAGAGTGTCTGAAGCCCAGGCCACGTTGCCTATGGAGAGTGTGTTCCAGGCAATGCAGGGAGTTTGAAAAGCACTCTAGAAACTCCAGGAGGGACAGCTCTGCTGGACGTTCCTGTAAGTGGGCAAAGGGAGGTCCCCTGGCATCTGAAGTTGTATGGCAAATGACATCTTCTTCCTCTGAGTTTTCTCCAGAAAGAATTGTATTTATGAGCCCTGCGTCTCTCTCATTATCACACTTAGGGGTCAGCAGAAGTCTGAACACAGAGAAAAAAATTAGACAAAGTCCAAGTCAAATTCTGACCTTTCCACTGAACAGAGAAGTGAGTGGCCTTAGACTTCGTAGGAACTCTATTTCTTTCTTGGGAAAATGGGCCTAGCAAGGTAATGGTGTGCTCAGAATTAGTAATTACAGAGCTAAGAATTCTAGTATCTGGTCAGGTTTACAACAGGCCTCAAATGCCAACATTAAGAATAACTGCTGCTTTTATGAGTGCATATTATCTGCTTCCCCTTAACGCATACTCTGTGCCTGCCTAGAAGAATGCCCATGCCACCTGACATCCCAGTGCTAGTCCTCGCTATCCTGTCTCTATCAGTCAGTGGCTGGAGAGAAGAAATGGGGTCATGGGAAGAGAGTTTAGTAAAGGGACTTTTCACAGAATTTTAAATACAGCAAGGAAATCAAGAAGGAGTAAAGGCAGGGGTGGGGGCAGGGAGTTCCATCATACCCAGCCTGAGGAGCCAAAACAAGTCTCAGGCATGTGGCAAGGGCTGCTATAGAGATAGGGCAGCTGTGCAGGACTTCCAGCCTTTGACAGAGAGAAAAACCTAAGTCCCCGGAAAGGGGACTCTAGGCGATAAATAGCCTGACTCTTTCTGAATTTTCTCTGTCCTGTCCATGTCTACGCCAGGACTTTGGCTTGGCACCTCCTCTTCATGATCATGGGATACAACTGTGCTTCCAAAGGGGACACCAATGGACACACCTCCTCAGAGTATGCAGCCAGAGGCCAACTGTATTCAATGCAATACCCATGAAAAGGATTTTAAAGCTGTGAAAAGGATCATTTCAGATCCTTGAAAGACTTTTATGTCTTCCACTCTTTCTCCGTTACCTTCCTGCATTCAGGCTTCTGAGAGTCTTCTCAGGAAGGACCGATGAGGCACCGACCTTGTCACTCTGAAGACATTGAGTCCACTGGTGATCTGACCGTGAGAGTCTCTGAAAGACTTCCAGAAGCAGCTGCCTTCTGAAAGGAGAGGACTTCTTCCCAGACTGTGTGGAATTTGACTGGGCCCCTTTAGTGGAGTCCGCACAGAAGCCAACAGCGAGAAAAGCTGTTACTGTCATCCAAAGGAGGATATGGAAATTGTCCAGGGGCGCAATCAATACTTACACGGCGGGGTGCGGAAGTGGGGGGAGTGAATCTGAAGGACCGACAGGACATTCCCAGTGTGACCTTTGTGATGCCTCCGGGCTCCTTCTCCAGAGTTCACACTTCTGCTTTTTAACATTTGATACTTACAGCCCCATATTAATGCTCATATGCACCCGTCACTGTCAGGGTAGATAGGCACATGCACGCGGGTGGAACGCGACTGTGAGAGTGGATCCGCAGGTTGGAACCATGACACTGGTCTCACACTGACCGTCATCTAAAATGATGAACGAATGAATTTACGGTCATTCATTGTTCTGTTTTTCTTCTCCCCTGTCTCCCACCATGCTGCAAATATACCCCAGTCATACTCCAAAGGGAGATGGCATTTCTTGTCCACTTGCTACAAACCCCTTACCATATGCAATTTCATGTGCCTTTTGCTCGGAATCCATTTAAAACCTACTCTCTTTTACATATGATATTATTTAAATATTTAGAAAATGAAAAATCTGCATGACCTCCTACTATTCACTTATTTTAATAAACTTACATTCATCAAATAAATGCAAACAAAGCTGTACTATATTCACAATTCAGTGTTATGATTTAGCTTGTTATAGTTCTTGCATTTAAAAATGTGACAGCAATTCTTAAATAACAGGGGCCACTAAGGTAATCCAGGATATTTTTTTATTTTTTTTAATTTTTTGAGACAGGGTCTTGTTTTACATAAAACAGTTCAGGCTGGCCTTGAGCTCAGCCTTGAATTCACAGCAATCCTACTGTCTCTGCCTGCTGAGTTCTGGGATTACAGGCATAAGCCACCATGCCTAGCATTGTGGTACGCAGTACTCATTGCTGGTGGGGGTGAGTCACCACGCCTGGCATTGTTGTATATGGTTACCAGGGATTGAACCCGGGACCTTAAGCTTGCAAGGCAGGCACCAGAACCACTGAGCTAAATTCCTGGCCCAATCCAGGGTCTTCTTTTCTCATTTGACTTGCCATCGTCATTAGAATGAGAGCCTAATATTAAAATGTTCCAGTAGAGAAGGCAGTTTCTGCACACTGTGCTTGGATCGCATGCACAGTCCTTCATCTCCATGGCTTGGATGAGGTGGATGTGGATCTCTCTGTTTTCTGCCTGGTGACACTGAGGCTTTGGGACTCAGACACTTATTTGTTCAGTTCACTTCACAGTTGACACAATAAGACTCTCATCCAGGGATCTTGTCTCTAGATTCTTTGGCAGATAAGGCCTCCATCTGCGCATTACCTAGTGGTGGATGATGATATATTGATACATATCAGTGTTGAAAAATGGAAAGGAGGAAAGGAAAGAAAGTGGACAGAGAAGGAAATATGCTTGGCCCGAGATGATGCTATAATCTAGTACATGGTGCCCTGCAGTCTTGGGTGCTGTGGAAGGAGGTCAAGAGCAGCAAGGAGTTTCGCGCCATGCAGAAGCTGGGCAGGCATCCAGGGGGGAATGCCACTTTTGAAAACAGCATCTTCGGCCTTTCCACCCTAAGCTGAGCAGCAGTCACCCCACAATGAGGTGAGGCACCCGAAAGGCAGTTCTCAATGCTCCCCATCATGCTTCCCACTCCTGGGACTTGCCGTTTCTTGCATTGAGTCAAAACTGGACACTCTTTCCCAGAATCCTTCCTGTCAAACCTTTGAGATCTGCAGAGTTTTGGAAATTGTGATGTTCAGTTCAGTTCTACTACCACTGAGAGAGCACAATGCTGGCATTTCTCTGCCTCCAGGAAATGAAAGTATGCCTTAGAAGCAGTGTCCTTCACTCCAAGAAATAAAAGCCACAAGAAGGTTGTCTGTCCCTCCAACCCCAAGTGGTGAGACTTTAGGAAAGTAAGGTGTTGGTACCTAACAGGCACGTGAGGTAAATTGTCACTCACCAGGAGTCAACAGGCTAGTGCCCAATATAACTTTTCCATGACTTGCACTTCCTGATAATACAAATTTATCTCATACTAAAATCCCACTTTCCCCGAAGCAAAGTTAACTCTATTATTTTGCAATGGTAAATTGAGTCTTGTGCAGTTTTAGAAATCACATACACATCAGGTAATGCTGTAACAAAAGTCTTTTTTGCCTTCCCTGTATTTTGAGGACAATGAAACCATTCAGTCATTGCCCAGAATGATAATTACCCTTTTGGACACATGACTTCATATTCTCAATCTATTAAGTGCACAAAATCTGAAAATGAGTGGTATTAGTGATTCCATTGAAATGGATACCAGGGAACCGAAACAAAATAAAGCCAACTTGAGTACCGTAATCCCTGAAGGAATAAGTACTAAGAGGATGGGTGACTTAGGACACTTGGGGAGGAAAACAGAACACAGAGGAGTGAAATAGTGATCACACAGGGCTTTTTACTTACTGGGTGCCCAACCTGAGCTGCTTTGGGTCACAACAGCTGGTGCAGGGGATGGCGCTGCCAGTGTGGGTAACAGTTGTGATGACCTAGGACCAAATCACAAGGTACAATTATTGGTGTTTCACACTCTCTGCTTGCTTGCTTCTCTCTCTCTCTCTCTCTCTCTCTCTCTCTCTCTCTCTCTCTCCTTTCTCCTTTTTTCTCCCTCCCTTCTTTCCTTATATCTTCCTTTCCTCCATCCTCTCTCTTTTCTTCTTTCTTTGCTCTCTCTATCTCTCTTTCTTTGTTTCTTTCTCTGTCTCTGTCTGTCTGTCTGTCTGTCTGTTTGTCTGTTTCTCCATTTCTTTTCTTCTGTTGCTCCTATGAAAATACTGCCTTTCTTTTAGGGGGTACCATCCACAGAATTGTCAGCAACATCAGAAACATCCACTTCATCACTCTCACCTTCAAGCCGGGACCAAACTTCCCTGGTATTTTAGAATACTCTTTCTCTAGAAACTTGAGGACATACTGAACCAAGCTATGGTGTGCTCCGGGAGTTATGGCCTGCCACACAATGCACTTCTCCCACACCTTCTTCACAGAAGTGGACCCATGAGTGATTCTGTGGAGAGGATACTTGACACCACTATGCTTTGGGGTCAGCTCAGCTATCTAGAGTATTCTCTCCAAGAAAAGAGGCTGTGTTACCTGCACTTAGTATGAATCTTAACTTCATGTCCTAGGCCCTACCATCTGTGGTTCCAAAAGTCAGTGAGAGTGTTCTCTTGAAGGACAAGAAGTGAATTTTCAGATGAAATGAAACCTTGGGCAAACCCCAGAAGCCCCATGGTGAGAATGCTGATCAAGTGTCTCCATGCCCGGTCCTTTACCCCTCTGTGCCCCCCACTTGGCCCCCTGGAGACTCACATTAAAAATACTTTAGCAGGAAATCTAGTTGATGGGTTAATCAATCAACCAACAAGTATTTATTGAGAGCACCTAATTTTTACTTAGTAAATGCTGACTGGAGCGGATGGTGCTGTGACAGGTAATGGGGGATTCTTCAAAGTCAGATAGAGGACTCCAAAGTACTATGCATGCACCATGCATCCATTCAGCACCTAACTTTGGAAACCCACACCTGAACTGTGCAGTACTCTGGGAAATGCAGCCAAAAGAGACAGGTTAGACTCTCATTCTATGGAGCTTAAAGTTTATCACTGTCATAATTTTAAATGTTTAAAATAAAAGCAATGTGCTTTATCATTAGGAATCACTGCGCTTATAGTGGTCAGGATAATGCATATTAAATTCACTTTAGGTTTTCATGGCCTTGAGGTTTATAATCAAGAAGTGTTGATTATAATTAATTATAATCCAATGTTGGTGAAAGTAGACCAGACAGACCAAAGGGCACCCAGGATTGAATAATGTCCCCTCAAATTTCATCTCCTCCATGAGCCACAATGTGACATTATGGGGAAAAAGGTTCTTTGGGGGTATTATTGAATTTAAATGACATTACCTTGGATGAGGGTGGACCCTCAATCCAACAGCTGGCATCAGAGTTTGCAAAGACACAGACGCAGATGGAGTTGATGAAGGCTCATAAGGTAAAGAAAGAAGAATTTAGGGCCGGAGAGTTCCGGGCCCTGTCGTTCCGGGGCCTGTCTTGCAAGTGCAAGGACCCGGGTTCTATCCCCAATAATCACATACCATACTGGGCGTGGAGACTCACGTCCAGCAGCAACCAGTACCCACATACCACAGTGTCGGGTGTGGTGGCTCACATCTGTAATCCCAGCACTGGGGAGGCAGAGGCAGGACGATTGCTGTAATGGAAGTTTGAGGCTGAGCTCAGGGCCAGCCTGAACCACAAAGTGAGACCCTGTCTCAAAAAAAAAAAAAAAAAAAAAAAGAAGAAGAAGAAGAAGAAGAAAGAAGAAAGAAATAAGAATGCAACCACAAGCCAATGAACACCAGGGACTTGACTTCTGGACACCATTGGAATCCAGGGCCTTTAGCTAGAGTATGGCCTGCTAGCACCTTGACTTCAGACTTGCAGCATCTAGAACAGGGAGAGCATTCATATCTGCTTTAAGCTCCCTCAACTGTTAATAGTAGTGAGAGGATATGAGTATAAGAGATAACTGGCTAGATTCAGGAAGTTGACCAGGCTGACGATGTGTCTTGACCTTGAGGAACAAGTGTCACTCAGGAGAAGACATCACACACACTATCTGGTGTGACTATGTGCACAATGAAGATTGAAGACCTTGTAAAGACAGAAGGGATATATTGGCACCAGCTTTCTGTATGAGGAACAAACCTCCTCTGGGAGCATGAGAAGATGCAGATCAACCTTCTGCTTATGGGACATATGGGAAAAAAGAAGCAAAGGACAGTGAAGAAGTTACAGGAAATGTTTTGTTCAACTCAGAAGATGTTTTCTGAGCCTTGTCTATCTCATGCCTCTGAAAACTCCTGTGCTACTTGGAACAAAACAGAAGAGTTTTAGTCCAGTAGGGTGTGGACTGGGATAGAGGCAGCCTGAGGAAATGGGATGGAAAAGAGGAAAGGTAACTATCCCTGCTCAGGCTGCCCCAGAAACTTCATGGAAAAGATTTCGGAATAGATGTTGGAAATATTGGTGCATGTTGGCAGTAAACGTGTGCAAAAGGAGCAACCAGAATGCACTACTGTTTCACCACTCCCTCAGAAGAGGTCGTGTGCAGGGACTCAACAGTACACAATACATGTGGGGAAAGTTTTGATGGATAAAAGAACTCACAATTAAACCAGAATCCAGGAGAAGAGAGCACCTTGGATAATACCATCCAAGGTTGGGGATAAGGTAAAGAAGATAAATGGGACAAATACAAAACTGTGAGTGGTTTGATGGAACCTTGGAAGAATGAGAGCTTACAAGAAGTCAAAAGGTGGTTTCTAGAATGGGGAAAGAAGGGAGAGCAACGAGGACCAACAGCTTCTACAGATGCAGGCTTAAGAAGCTTGGCAGAAAACAAATCTTGGTGAAGGGCCAGGAAAGAGTACTAAAGAAAAAGGTTGCAACTGGAAATTTTCAGATGCCAGAGAGAGGAGTTTCACAGTTTCATCTGAGCCAGAGCTGGGTGGGAAAATGAAATGGTCCACACTTAGGGAGCGCTCGTTGTGCTTCACTGATTGCATCAGCCATTTTCAAATACAGGTTTTCATCATCTGAAATCTGGATTCACATGAAAGACTAGCTTTAGGAGGCATGGATTTTCTTTTAATGACAGGGAACAGAGCTGATGGATGAATATTGTAAAGAGATGGGCCAGTGATAGTAACTGTCCATTCCCTAAGTACCCACTGGGCACTTTCTCTGAGCTTGAAGACGAAGGCCCTCAGACACATTACTTAATGCAACCATGCAGCATTCTAAGCTGTTCCATCATGGTCCTCATTTTGGAAATGAGGAAACCTTGTCTCTCTGAGCGGTTTGCCAAATTATTTCAAAATGCAAGTGATTGTAAATGAAATTGGAGCTCAAAGCTAGGTGTATCAGACAAACATATCTCAGCCTCAATGTCTTCATCTGTGTATTTTTTTCTTCACATTTGTAGTGCAGTTGAAGCATGTAAAAGCTGTTCAAGAAACTGCAACTTTCAGCTTTACTGTTATTCTTCTCCCTTTGGAGTGAGGTCACTGGACCTTTGCTTCAGCTATGCTGCTCTTCTAACATACTCCATTGACCTTTGGAGCAGAAAACTTCCTGGAGACTGGGAACAAGGGTCCAGCATGTTACAAATCAGACCCATCTGCAATCTTAGGCTCAAGAGGTCTGTTGTTGGCTCCCAGAAAATAATCCATGTTTGTGATGCAAACTAAATACAGAAATGTTACCAAAAAGCAAAGGATGTTTCCAAAAAAGATAATGCAACTTGAGACAATAGTTTTTCAGATCAATAGGAAACCTTTAAAGGCCCACTGATGAGCCAGACTGCAAGGATACTCCTCTCCCCTAAGAGGGAAATAAAATGGATCAATAAGAGACGAAAACTAATATTAAATGGCTGAGACTTATCCTAGCTATGAGGCACTCCTTTCTGAGTTGGCTCTCTGAGCAGACTTGTTCATTCCCTTCCTCCCTCTGTGATGAGATCTTGAAGCCCTGGAAGGGGAAAAATCAGACTGCAAGTAGCCCCTGGAGAGGTGGCAGCTATAAACTCTATATCATATCTAACTATTCTGGTTATTGGTTACCATGACAAGGAATCTTTTGCCTAAATGCAACAAACTGAGTGTTGGGATTCATCTAAGCCTGTCATCACCTTTCTACCTCCAGTCTTATAGGTTGGTGTGTAAACAATATGGTATACCTTTGAGTTTTCTTTGAAGGATTCAAAGCTACTAGCTGTATGGTCTAGGGCAAGGCATTCAATCTGTCTGAGTCTCTATCTTTATAAATATGTCAGTGTTGTAGTGTAATAACATAAATGACAGTTGTCATCTTCCTTATCAGCATCATTACAACTACTACCACCATGACCAACTGGTACCAATATGGCTGAATACCTATGTGATTTTATGAGTAAAAGAACTTAAAGATTAGAAAACCACTACTTATTAGTTGAGTTATCTGGAGGAAGTGAGAACTCATCTTTGATCTGGACACAATTCATCAGGAACTCAGGGCAACAACATCTCTTTTGGTCACTGTAGGGACTGGAGGAGAGGCATAAAGCCCTCATGACAGTGTATCATCCATTACAAGTACTTAGCCAAGGTCCTTCTCCCCCAGGTCACCTAGTCTAGTCCATAATTCATCCCCAACTCAAAATTCAAGCTAACATCTTGGTGAACCCAGATTGATGACTGGGAGGCCAATTCTAGAGAAAGACAGCTGAGAAGAGGAGAAGAGGACATAGAGCCTTGTTGTCTGTTGCAATAGAAAATTGAGAAGGGTCCAGACAGCTCAACCCTCATTTGAGAGAGAACATTTCACCACCACCACCCTGCCTTCGTTTCTCACATCATGTGCAGAGCACACAGCACTACCTTTCAGCATCTTGTGACTCTGGGTCATTCAGAGGGATCAGGGTTTCTTGCCTTGGGTCTTTGAGCTCCCTCCAGCATCTAGAAGTGGGCTCTTGGGGACTTTTATTCTTTCCACCAAGCCCCTCTACTCCCACTCTCTTCTAGGGTTTTGGGATCCATTCATGGTGCAGGAAAGCAAGCCCTGTGGATTAAGCTATCTACCCTTCAACCTCAGATATTAGGGCAACATTGAGATATTGAGTTCATTCAGTAGGAACTGCACCTACAATAAGATTGCAAAATTGGAAACAAGAAATAAAGGAAACACAAGCCTTCACTATGAAATCATGATTGTAGGACTCACAGACCTGCAATGCCTTGTTCTCTACAATAAGCTTCTGCCTTACCGAGAAAATTCTTAAGAAATTATAATTCTAGTCTAGTACACATCTCTTGTTGGGTGTTTTGAGTTTTTCCCCCTTTATTGAGTTTATTGGTACATTTAGGGTATACTTTATGATCACACCCAACACTGTACCTGATGTATCTTGCCTTTGAATAGCTCCTTAGATCTGTTTTCTCCCAACCCATAATGTCCAAAACTGCTTGAATCCTTTTCTTCACCATTTTGACTCTACTGCCTCCTCCACATGCTCCTCTCCCACTTACTTGTTTGGCAATTCTCCTTCCTCATGTGACACGAGACTCTCTTTCTAGTCTTGTCTTTGATGTTTGTCATTTGGTTACTTGTCCTCAAAGGAGGGTGGGGACATTTTCTTTCTACGTCTCTGTTTATCGCTATTCTGGATAAATACACATACAAGTCTCTGGGTGTCCAGCTCATCCCCTAGGAAGAGATTCCATCACACTGACAACTAATTTGCTTGTAGTGGGTGGTTTATGGTGTATCTGGGTGAGGCACATGCAGATTGCCAAAATCAGAACAAAACAACAACAGCCTTTTCCAGACTTTTCCTCCTGCTATATAGCAATAGATTCTTCCACTCCTCCTCTGTTAATTCTTCCCTCTAGTCCTTGTCTCACACAGGGCCTGCTTCCTCTCATTTCTCTTCTTCATGCTGAGTTCCTCCTTAAGAACAGTGTCTCCAGTAAGTTTCCTTTAGAAACATGAAGGAAGTATCAGTATGTCAATCTCGTTCTCTTTCAACTCCTTTTACTTGGCACAACATGAGCCCTTGGAAGGAGAAAAGACATACATTTCTTGGATGACTGTGCTAGATATTATAAAATACTTCCGTGAATGTACTTATCTCATATAGAAGTAATTAGCCTAATTTCAACAATAAGGAAACTGAGGCGCAGAAATCCTAAGCATGTGTTATAGTGCACACATAATTATGTGATGGGTATCCAGGACTCTGTGCTGTCTCTTGAAATATACACATGGTTGACACGTGGGGATGCATACAATCAAGTCACTTGATTGTGTGACATTCATTATAGAAAACATTTGTTGGATTAGTTTTCATTCCTGATTCCCACTGCAGAGTTTTGTGCTGACTTTAGAATTAGTCTTCAAAATTCTGTTACCATTATTTTTACTGTTGTTGCTGCAATTCTGGGGATCAAATCGAGGACTTTACAAATGCTAAGCAGGCACTCTATCACTGAGCCACACTTTCAACCCCGTGATTACTATCTTTCAAGTGACTGTGCATGCAAAAGTTGTACAATAAGTATGCATGCATTTGGGCAGATTCAGAGAAGAAAGTAGAGGCTGAGTTTTATTCACAGCTTTTTCTATGTGGATGACCTCAGGCTGTGAGAATAACAGGAGCAAGTTCTTCACTGGTGTTTCTAGGGGTCCTTCCTGCCTCTGACTGGGGCCCCAGGGTGAGAGTCACCTGGGTCAGTATGTATAAACTTTTCTTAGAACATGGCAGTGCCATAAAAACACACACCATTGGTTTCATGGTTTGGGGTATTTTTGGCCCTTCTCCTTGATAGTTATAAGACTCTTGGATAAATTCCTTGATATCTTCAAACATTATTTTTCCTATGGATAGCATGGGGCAAAACTCCCCACTCTGAAGTTGTCCTCTAAGCTCCTGATGAGCTGAGCCATATAAAGCCACAAACTCAAGGACTTGGTTTGGCAGGTGCTTTCTTGTGTCACATAAACCAATTTCTTTTCCTGTAGTTTGAGGGAGCTCAAGGTACTACTATTTAGTTAGAATCCATAGAGGAAAGAAGGAGAAGGAGATAGGGAACATAATTTGGGGTTAGAACTGGCTGAAGATGAGCGCTGTGTGGCCAGTTCCCACCAAGGGTGGTCTGGCCTGAGTAATCAACTGGAGACCACCCCACCTCTTCCCCAGAGGGTCCCCAATGCTGCTTGGTGAGTGTCTTCTTTACAAGCAACAGTGACGATGTGAAAGATGATTCATATCTTCACTGGGCTCTCTGAATCACTCTAGAGCCCAATGGTGACTGGAAGAAAACATCCCTGATCAATACCACATTTCCAGATTTCATTAGTGTTTTTAATAGCTCTGTGCTCTTTTGGAACAATGCATTGGGCATGTATCCATTTTTGGAGATAGACAGAGAGAAATGCAAGAGGCCACCCTTGGAGTTTGGGCTCATGGACACCCTGAGTCCTGTGAGAAATGTATCTGCTTCCAGAAGCTGTGAGGCATACTGTTGTTGCCTTGACATGACTCAGTTTCTTTTCTGTTCAGTGAGGGATGAGTGTTCTATTGTGTAGAGCTTTTCTCCAATGCGAGAAACTTAGACTGAGAGTCTTTTCCCAGATTCTACCCATCTCATGTTCATAGTTCCCAAGGCCTGTCAATATCATCACTCAAGTGTCTACTTGTCTCTGTTGTTACTACCCTAGTCTAAGCTAGTTTTCCCCTTGGAGAACAAATATAATAATTGTCTAGGTTCTGAGCTTTGTGAAATGGACCATGAGGAGTCTCCTTCCCTGTCAGATCCCACCAGTGGTTTCCTGTTCCTACACAGCTTCCATACTGTCCTTCCCTGCCCACTAAGCCTTCTAGATCTCTTTCTATGTTTCCAGATATGCCAAGGTTTTGTGTACTCTTGGTCTCAACATCCCCGTTCCCTGTGGACAGAGCCCTAACTCATGGGTTTGCAGAGCTCTCCGTGAACTCACTGTAGTTTTACTCTTCAGCTTCCTCTCTCCTTCATCTCCCTCCTCTGCTGTGTGAGTAATACACACATTTGCCCATTTCAGTAGTTCTCTTCATCCTGAATTCCATTTCTTTTCTCCATCTCACTGACCTTTGGACAATTTCATGTGATGCCCTCCCCAGAGAGCCTTGTCTGAGTCACTATTGGTCTTGGTGATTTGGGTGCTGTCTCTTTGTTCCTATACTTTTTCACCTAAATCCAGAGGCACTCAAGTGGTAAACTCATAACCTTTTATGGGGGGATTACTGGGGGAAAATATTAGCACATTTTAAAAATACTTACACTTCCATGCTTTCCAAGGTACATAAAATATTAACATAGCATTGCACATACATTACTTTTACAAGAGGAAATAGAAATGTAGGTAGATTATAAAGGCTCAAAAATTTACAATAAGTCTGCATAAGTAACAAAGTTTGGAGATCATAATAACATACTGTTCATGCTGCATTGCATTTGTCTACCCTTTCCAAGAGCTGCTTTAAAAGAATTCATAAGGGCAGAAAGCATTCTATGCTGTTTTTCCCAAGTGTGCTGTGAAGTAGTTTTTGATGTTTACCAAAGGAAGGGCATTGGCTCCTGTTGAGAACTCATTGCTTTTTCAATTCTTTCATTCTTCTCATTTGCATTGAAGAAATTCTCAACCAGGTATCAATATGCTTTTAACTCTTTTGGACAGCATAGCTGTTTTCCCTTTTTACCAGAAAGAAGCCTCAAGTTCCTGGAAAAGATCTCTTATTCTTCCATATTCCAACAACTAGGCTTTATTCTTAAGTCTCCCCCAACTTGTGACAAGTAACATTATTTCTTTCTCTTGCTAACCATGCAAAATTTCTTTTAAGAATTTTATTTATAAGGAGCAACTTTGCTAAAAGTTAAGTGGAGGATTAAAACACGGGAAATGTCAGCAAAAGAAAGTCATACATGTTTGGAAAAGTTAGAGTAGTATAAAAAATGCTATCTTTAAAATATGAAGGTCTTGCTAGATTTGGGGTAATGACTTCATGTGTGGCCACTGGGAATTATTTTCTGAATCTTATAGTAAAATTGGACCTAAAGAACTAATTTTGCCAGTTTTCTTAAAGATAGGTATTAATATATTTAAATATATTTTCTACTGCCTGCTCCTGGTTAATAATAGATATGTTTGTGGAGTAAATGGATGGAACAGTACAAAAGGGGTAATTCTGGACCAAGGAGTTTGAATCCAGATCCTCCTTGCATATGCCATGGAATTTCTTAGCTAGAAAGAGCTATCTGGAGAGACCCATTCTCATTCGCAAGAGTCCCATTTCACACCCAGTTGACATTTCCCCAAGAGACCTACGGAGTTAATGAGCCTGCCCCAGTCCTTTAAGTAACTTCTTTGATTAGTGAAAAAGAGAGTGAAATGTGGGTGAAACCCAAACTTATCTTGTGGCTCTGCTAGAATCCTGTTGTCCCTGAATGATATTCTGGTTTTGAAGTAAATAAATTTCCCAAACAAAGTAATATCCAAGGGCAGAGGAGATGACAACATGACTCAGGACCTAATGTCTTGATTCATAGTTGAAAGCTCTTCTGAGCCCAGTCCTGAAAGAGTGTCTTCAGGAGCTGAGTGTGCCGCATGTAGGTGTGAGGCCATGCACCAGTGCTCTGCTGTGTCCCTATCTAACACAAACACAGTTGTTTCATTTTGGTTTTAACATGAAGGACATGATTTCTGAAATGGGAGGTCATGGAGTCTCCATAGGAGCTCCAAGGATGAAGACCTAGAGTCTTTCCATTTTCACAGGAGGACAATGAAAGAAAAGATGGTTTTGTGTGAGTAAAAGGGACTCTGTGAGTGTGAGTACAGGTGCAGCTGCCCTTACCTGGGCACAAATGAGTATGGCTCTGACAGGAGGAGAAGGTGATTTTAGACTAATTCAGACACTGTTCTGTTCTGTGTTATCCTGCTCTCAGTCCACTTTCTTCTGTCACCAAACTTTTGCCCAGATGACCCCTCAAGCATGACCAACCTGCTTTGTGTACAAGATCATGTCTTTGCTCTTCTTTAATTAGCAGGTCAAGGTCCACCACTTCATGCCCTTCAAAATGATTCTTACCAAACAAGTCTAGCATTCTTAACCTTTCTCTGTTTTCAGAGATGATAAAGAATGGGTAAGAATTTGTTACTTAGAAGGTCAGGCCATGAAAGGAAGAGAGATATGGTGTACATTTTCCCATCTAGAGGAGAGAAAGGCTGCATGACCATTTGACAGGCCTGTTTTCTAGTTTTACCTGGTAGAGGGAGGCTTCTGCAGGGCCAGAGGGTGAGATGAAATGAGTCTTATAAGGAAAAAGGAGTACTGTGTGCAGAGGATAAAATATTGAGAAAGCTTTTGAGAATAAGGTGACAACATAAAGAAAATGTTTACACTTGAAGATTTATATGTGGTTTGACTTGTATTTGGCAGAGAGGATAAGCACTAAAATGATTGTAACATGTTTTAGTGCTCTTAGCAATGATTTCTCCTTATTACCTGCTCAAGGCTGCATCTGTCAGGATGTAGCCAACATCATTTAACCAAAAGGCAGAGAGAACTCGCTGTGTAAGTCAATACACACATAACTCCATTCATCAAACACAAATAGGGCCATTGTTTTTAAAGGACAGCATCTCAGAGAGCAGCGCATCTGTGCCTGGAGGAACTAGGTTCAAGACAAGCCCTATCAAAACTACAACTGCCTGCGTACCATTTTGTTTGTTTGTGTTTACATAACAGGATAAACCGATGCCAAAATTAACATGGAGATGTAAGAGATCCTGAATAATCAAAATCTTGACAAAGAATAATGAAGTTGGAGAATCTATACTTTTGATAACTTTGTAGCACTTGCTTGCATATAGATAGACTTATAAATCATTAAGATGCAATTGATAACCAGAAATAGACCTGTACACTCATGATTAATCAATTTCAACAAAGTTACTGAAATCATTCCCTGAAGAAAGAAAGAGTAGTATTTTTAAAAGTTGGTAGATAAGCAATTTAAAATCAATCTATCTATCTATCTATCCATCTATCTATCCCTATGTATAGATAGGGATAGATAGATATATGGAATTTGAAACCTCTACCTCACACCATGTACAACTCTTCAGCTTGAAATGGAATGGAGACTTCAATAAAATGGCTAAAATTATAATATGTTTAAAGAAAATACAATAAAATCTTTATATCTTAGATTATTCTATGATTACTTAAATATAATGAGAAATAGCCCAACAAACTAAATGAAAAAATAGACAATTCGTGCTTTATCAAAACTAAAAATTTGTATATCAAATGATCCCTTCAAGAAAGCACAAATGGTAACCCACAGATGGTAGGGAATATTTTCAAATCATAAATCTGAGAAAAGTCCAGCACTTAGAGTCTACAAAGAATGCCTACAACTTAACAATAAAATGACAAACAATTTAAACCATATGGAAAGAAACTGACATTGTCCTAAAGAACACATACCACTGACTAATAAGCACATAAAAAGATTTTCAGCATCATTAATTATCTGGTAAATGCAAATCAAAACCAAAATATCATATTACTTATGCACACTAGGAAAATCATAATGGAAGAGAAAATGGAAAATGACAATAGTTGAAGATGTGGAAAAATTAGAGCCGTCATTGACAGCTGATGGGAATATGAACTAGAGTAGGCATTGTAGAAAAGAGTTTGTCTACTCTTCAGAAATTCAAATATAGAATTAGACATGATTCAGAAACTCTACTGTTGGACTACAAACAGAAGAAATAAAAACATACATTCACACAAAACTTGTACACAAATTTCCACTGCTGCAGTGTTTACAATACCCAACAAAAAGAAACAATCTAAATGCCCAACAATTAATGAATGGACAAACAAAATGTAGAATATCTATAACATAGAATGTTATTCATCCATAAGAAGTTATGCAATACTGATGCACATTACAATGTTAACAAATCTTAAAGGCATTATACTAAGAGAAAGAAACCAAATACAAAAGGCCACATATTATAGAAACCCATGCATGTCAAATGTCTTGAACAGACAGGCTTATGGCAACAGAAAGTGCTATGGTAGCTGTCAGTGGGTGGTGAGAAGGAAGAAACTGGAAGACATGATTTCTTTTCGGAGCCATGGCTATGTTCTGAAGTTAATGGGAGTGGGTACATGACATTATAAGACTCTTAAATTCACTGAATTATGCACTTTTAAATGGCTAAAATAATAATTTTTATATTACTTGAAGTATATTACAGTTTATAACATAATAGTTGATCTTTATTTGGGAAGATGAATTATTGACTCTTCCAGCAAGACCTCTGCATCTGGGGAACCAGATTTTCACCACTGGATTTTCTATACTTAAAAAAAAGAGGTCACGGGGTGAGGAAAGCTAATGGAGCCAGCTCTTTGGTTTGTTTGGCCCAGGAGAGTTTTCTTTGCATGGTAACATCATGTTTTTCTTCTTACTTAACCATGAGATTTTCCATGCCAGGTAACATCACTTATTGAGTTCAGTGAAAAATTTATCAGATAATAACTTTAAGGTTAGCATTAAAGTGGTAGAAGCTAATCATATACATGGAGTCCTGACTATAAGCCAAACTTAAAAAGTGCTTCAGTTCATTTTATGGAAAAAAAATAGGTGTTGTTAGTTTTATCTTGACTTCACAGATGAAGAAACAGGGCTAGTGGGTATCAAGACTCATGCCCAAAGTCCCTGTGGATAGGGCACGGTGAAGATTTGGACACCGTAGTTTGATCACAGATCTCATGATCCTGGTCCTGAGACACATCCTGTAGCTTCCATTCTTTATTTCACCCACCTTCTCAGGGCTTCTCGTGAAGAAACAGAAAGTGTTTGAGTGCAGACACTGAAACACAAGCACCCTCATGTCCCACCAACTTCCAAAGAAGAGGACGATACCTTATGATCACAACTATGAAATGCCACCATTCTATTCAGTTGATCACAGTTATAATCTCTCACCATTAAGAAGTAAGTTCCATGAGGACAGAATTTCCTTTTGACTGTTTCTGTTTAGTTAACTGCTGGGTCTCCAGCCTCTGGGACAGAACATATGTGAATCTATTGAGTACATGGTGACAGAATATATAAAATTCAACACACACTGACTGATTAACAAACACCAGACACTGATCTTGATGAGCTCCCAGTATTTATTCATTTAACTCTTACAATGGCTTTATGAGGACAGTTTTATTACATCCATGATATAAGATAGAAGAGGAAACTGAGGCATGGAGAGAATAAATAATTTGCCCTGGGTCAGTTTAACCTGAAATTCATGAAGCCTGAGCACAGACCCTGGGAATTTGCTGCCAGAGCCTTCACCCTCACTTGGTAACTCTATAACTACCTTATGAAGATGGATGCCAATTTTTCAAGATTATGAAGTCCAAGCAGGAGTTTTCAGCCTCTATTATGAAAGTGAAAAACTTATGGTGGTCCACAGAGGCATAGCGGCATATGCACACTTCCCATAGAACCGGGTGAAATGCCACTAGATTTTCTGGCCGGGCCATTGGGAGTGTTCTGCTGGGGCTGTGGAATGTTAGGTCAACTCTCTACTCCTGTGCCCAGTTTTTGACTTGGTCCCTAGCAGATGAGTAAGTTTGTGCTCTAAGAAGGGAATAGTTTTTACACTTTGATTTGGAGGCACCAAAACGCACTAGGAAGAATCTTGCAAGGCTTTATAGGAATAGCAGTCTTTGTAGTGCCTCACTCTGCATCTGCATGTCTGGGATTCATTCCTATTCTCTGATAATAGTATATTTCTTTGATCACATGATTCATACTTTAGTTACTAGCCGAAAGAAATGTGAGCCCTTGTGAGGGAAGGAGGTTCTGAAGGCTTGGTGAATCTCAGTAAAAATGGGCATATTTTTGGCTGTCAGCCCTATTACACTATACATTCTTAGATAAATAACTTTGCAGACATTGAAGAGCTCAGACCAGGATTCAGACCACCGGGGTTCAAAGTCCAGGTCTTCTTAGAATTTGGAAAAGTAAACACGTTTCTTAAATCTTAGTTTTGTTGTTTGCTAAATGGAGTAGATAAGCTTGACTTTTACTTACTTTATACAATTATTTACAATTCTAAGTACATATAATGCTGTTGTCCAACTGTACAGAAATATAAACTTCAGAAGGGGAGACACCTGGCTTTCTTCGTTCACAAAATGACTGTATCCTTAGGCTCTCAAATGATGTTCAACAAAGAATAGATACTTACAAAGTTATGTATATTCATTAATTTGAAAAGCTTTAGCATGGAAAGCTAAATGTTGGTAAGAGGTCAGATCACCTACATTTCTCGATGTGCTTATATTTGTCTAACTTATTTCAGCTCCCAGACAACAAGGTTTTTCTGAGATAGTGTTTCATTTTCTTTTGGCTATAGATGCTACAACTTAGATCTACAAATATCTTTGGTTACAAGTTAACAAACTCTTAGGAAATGCCTCCCAATAGACAGCAATATATTGTTGGAAAATGAGGAGACAGTTGAGAAGTAAGAATTTAAGTTTTCACCATTTATATTTGCTTTCACTTCTAATAAATATTTAAGTTACATTGAATTTAACTTAATCTAATGACTATTTAGCTTTAATAGTCATTTGTTTATAGGAGTACTTTCAGCAAATTTTTAGTTAAAAATCTTTGGCTCATAACCAAAATGCATTAAAAATCCCACCTTTCTCCTACTATAAATTTATAACTCTAGATTTTCTTGTGTAATTGTTATACAAAGCCAATTTCAGTTGTTTCCCCCCACACACACCTTGTAGGAAAACAGATGTAAAATAATTCACTTACATTTGGAATTTCTTTGTATGATTTATTTGATGGGATGAGTTAGATACTGTGATAAGTACAACAATGATTGCCCAAAAGATGTCCATGTCCTAATTCTCAGAACTATGGCTACGTTGTCTCACATGGCAATGACGAATTAAGTTTGTAGGTGGAATCAAGCCTCTTATTCAGGTGAACTTAAAATAGATTATCTTGAATTATCCATGTGGGCTCAGTGTAATCACAAAGGTCTTTGAAAATGGAAGAAACAGAAGACATTAAAACAACAGGATCTGAGAAGAACTTGATCTACCATGTTGGCTTTGAAAGTACAAGGGTTGATTAGTCAAGGAAAGTATACAGTCTCTAGAAAATGGGAAAGAAAATAAAAAATATTTCCTGCCTCTACCCTCCAAAAAGTCAATTCCTAGTGACACCTGGACTTTGGTCCACTGAGACCCATGTCAAACTTCTGACTTCCATAACAAAGTAATACATCTGTACTGTTTTCGACTAACTAAGTTTGTGGTAATTTGTTATAGCAGCAATAGCAGGTTGATACAGAAATGTTACCACTCTCTCCCTCTGGAGGAATAGCCATATTATCTCTCTTTCGCACTAGATATCTTTATTTTTGTGTGAAATTTCAATCTTGTAAACATGAACACAGAATCATTTGGTTCCTTTTAAAGATCCCATGAAGACATTTTTAAAAAAATTTTTACAAGTCTATAATACATTCCAAGTATTCCCATTGAAATGGGAGGAGCCCATAAATTGTTAGATTGTATCTTTCAATCCCCAGCTCTTTTGCAAGAGCAAGAAGGAGAAAACAATTCAAGCACCCAACAGTGTGTTGAATAATGAAAGGATACAAAAATGTAGCTCTTGTTTTTCCCACTCAAAAGAGCTGGTAAACCATAGTACCAGGGGCTAAAATTCATGAATAAGATTAGACCTGAACTGTGAGGGAAAGAGTAGATCCCCAGAGCAGTGTAATATTGTACATTACATTTTCCTGCCCCTCGCTCTCCTGCTTCCATAATGTGCAGGGAACTTGTGCTTCTTAACATGTCCTAGCTAGCTGGGACGCTCGGAGAGAGCCAAATGACTCAGGCCCTGGACCACTACCAATGTTTTCAGGAGTGAATCCGGCTCTTATTTTCTAAAGAACAATGTTTAACCGGGTTCTGTGGCACTGTGTCAACTGACATCACCCTTTAATTGGAGATACGTCACATTAGTCTACCCCTAATATTGAAGGAAAAATCCTAAGGCAAATTAAACAGTGTGATAGAGGCGATTGGTGCTTTTTTCCAAATCCCCAGCCAAAGAGAAGAACCACGTAAGGAGGAATGTATACTGTAAGCCCTTTAAATCCAACTCAAAAATCCTAAAGCAGGTTAAGTCACATTTATCAGCCAGCTGTACAGACAACCAGTGTGAAATCTCTCTAGAGGGTACCTCATTCTATTTTAAGTTACTCTGCTGAACCAGTGCCCTAAACACACCAGACTTACTTTACACCAGAAGTGTGTGCATTTTTAAATTTCTCCCTGTGCTAACAAATGTATGTGCCATGAATTATGAAACTCAAAATGGCTATGTTCATACTACTGCTTAGGGATTTAAGTTAATATCTGCATGGAAGATGATGAACTCATCAGTCCAGTAGCTTCTGAGTTAGCTACATCCTGTGAGTAGATCCTGTCTGAACTTGTTTTCAGTCCCAGGAGACCCAACATGGATACAAAGAGAATTGACCCTTGTGCAGGTCTTTTATAGAACTGTCCATCCAGATCTGATCACGCACATAGTCATTGGCTGGCCTCCGATAAGACATTTAACTTCTCTTCTAACTAAGAACAATATATGCCTTTATTAACTAACAAGGGGAAAGTTGGTGAACTCTTTTATTCTTGTGAGAACTGAAAGAAAGGGATTGCTTAGGAACCCCATGAAGGTCTGAGGATACTCTCTAAATCTTGGAGGACAAAGATGACAGGCTAGCAGGGTCCTTGCAGGAGATGGGGGGGGGGAAGTGCAATCTCCAGAAAATGTCCACAATGTCACAGGCCTTGTGAATTCTCTTTTTTTTTAATGTAGTTTTCTTACTGAGGGATACAGGTTTCTCTCCTTTATGGACAGACTTGTAGAATATATGGGAAAAGAGTCAGCTCTAAGTAGAAAGCCAAGCTGAGGAAAATTAAGAGAGCAGTTTGTGAGATAGATATAGAATCGGGTACCAGTCAGAGTCAACCAACAAGATGGCAGACCAGGAACTGTTCACTGCAAAAGCTGACTACAGCTGTTACATGTTGCCAGGTCCAGAATGTGCTAGACTGATTTCAAAAAGTTGAGCCTTGTTCTGATTCCCACAAGCTAATTTTGAGTATTATGGGTATAATCATCTGTTCTTGATATTTGACCAGGGAGTTCTGATTGCCTGCCTGCTCCAATGCACACAGCTTTGTAATAAAAGAGGGTGGTGGTTGGAAGTAGAGGAAGCACAAAGGAGAGAAGGGACAGTTGTTGAATGGCCACTGCTGAAGAAATGCAAGTAGAATAGGATTTCACCTAGTGACAATGGTCTTAAAAACAGCAGAGGCTGGCTTTGTTAACCTCATCCTATTTTCTGGCCTTGGACTTTTGGCTTGTTGCATGGATTGGGAACCTTTCTTATAGTTAAGACTTTGTTTATGTTTATTAGACATAATGTGCTGAGAAGCTTGTCATTCTGCGTCTTCAACCAATAAGTCATTCTCTTTTTCACTATAATAATAGTTCAAGGAAAAGTACTAAACATTCTCCATATATTATTGCACTAATTCTTCCTTGACGTGTTTTTTAAAAGAAGCCCAACCAATCTCGCAGCCCAACCCAACACTTTCCTGGATGAAGTTATGGGTACGCTTATATAGACACTGTTTATAACTGGAAACAACCTTGGTGTTCTGTTTGTGTTTAATCCTTTTGCCACTTAGGATGACTTCAGATTGCCAGGCCATGATGTATTATTAAGATGGGCAAAATGAACTCCATCCTGTTCAAATAAATCGACAAAAGGAAAAAATAATTATAATGAGCCACAATTTAACAGTGTTTAGTCTTATATTATCATCTCCTTTCAGCTCAGGCATGTTTTAGAAGGATTTTCAAAGTGTAGTGCTCATGAGTCCTACAACAAGCCTATGAAACTCCACAAAATAAACTTTTCACAAACACTCCCAGGGCACCCACTTAGGAGAAAATTTTCAAGAGGATGACTTTTTAAAATCTGGAACAAAAGTTCTTTCCTTGCTTCCCTCTCTTCATCTCCCACCTCCTCTTTTCTTCCTTTTATTGTATGCTGTTGTCTCTTCTTTTTTGCTTCCAAAGTTTACCTTTGTCCACCCTTCAGTAAGAATCCAGTTAAGTACAATTAAATCAAAGGTAGTTTAAAGACATGACAAAAAAATGTATTCACCAAGCTTTCTTTCAGGAAGAACAAGGATATTTTGGAAAGTTTTGACAGGTCCTTGGGATCGTGACTGAGACCTGGAAGGCTCTGGTATGAAAACAAAACAAAACAAAACAAAAACCCCCTAAAAAGCAGAACAAAGAGCAGTGCTCTGTGGGGGACAGAGGGAAGAATGTGGTTGCTGTTACTGAGCAGAGGAGGGTGGACAGGGAGGTGAGGGCAGGAAGTAAGAAGGAATCAACAAGACTGGGGGGATGACCAATCAACCACGTGGTCATCCCACCACACACCCCAAATTTAAGTGAAAAATGTTCTAAAGTACTTATAAGATTAACGTTTGCATTTGTGAGTCAACCAATAAAAGTTAAATTTAGGTTGATACCAGACAAGAAAACAGAATCCGAGAAACCACAGAGAAGCAGGAGGAGACATAAGCCAGAAGCTCAGATTTCTGGGAAGTCTTGGAGAGGGCTTCAAGTTACCTGTCACAAGTCATGAAACTGGGGTCAAAACGAAGTTTAAAGATGTTTTGGAACAGAGAGATTGTGTAATTTATCCAAAAGTCAGGACGCTTTTGAGATTTAAAGGGGTCATTTGAAATGACTGTGCAAGGACAACCAGCATCCCCTGGGGAAAGCGGCTGCCCTCTCTCCTGTTAGGCAGACGGTTGGACAACAGTGAGCTCGAGAGTCGAATGGTGCAGGTCCAGTAGAAAGACGTGGGTGCACAACACGTATATAACCACTTCTTAGGTCTCAGACCTGAAGGACCCACAGAACACAATAATATTTTAAGGTTCCACATTGTGCACAGTCCTTC
Organism: Petromus typicus; assembly: GCA_004026965.1. Lineage (NCBI taxonomy): Eukaryota > Metazoa > Chordata > Mammalia > Rodentia > Petromuridae > Petromus > Petromus typicus. Next base: position 405,598 of record PVIR01000019.1, read on the forward strand.
TGATATCTGGCCACTCCACCACCTCACTCCAGAACAAGGCACACAGCAGTCCTAGTTGCCACTGCCTACATCCTATCAGGAAATCAAAGACCCTCTTGCACTGGGATTGGATCTGGCTTAAATTAAGAGCTCATCTTTGGTAAGTTTCTTACAAAAACCCCTTGAGGAAACACTGACTATCTCTAAAAAGGCCACAAAGACATTTTACACTTTCTAGGTAACTTCCACCTCACTTTATTTAATTACCACAGTTTCCTGGGCCCCCAAAATAACTTAGGTACATACAAATGTATCCAAATTTATACTTGGTATGGATTCTCTTGTGGTACTTCGCATCTTCTCACTTGAAGATGTAACTCCCTATCTACTTTAAAAATAAATTGTAGTTATCTGTCTGTAGGGTCAATGAGTCTTCACTGAATTCTTTCATCAGCAGCACAAGGAATTCAGAATCAATAAGGAAGAGTCCAGGTCCTCACGGCTTTAGTACCCTGCTTCTAGGTGACATTAGAAAAGACTTTGGCCTGTGGAATTCTTGGAAAAGAGAGGAAGTACTGTGGAGGTGGTTCCAGTTTTCCGTAATGAGGCTCAGGCTGTTAGGGACAGAGAACAAGGACCAGAAATTTGACAGCAGCCAGAGAAGGGGCTAAGGAAATAGGACACACATGTCTTTGATTCTGTGAGAAGATTAATTTTGTATATTTAGGTAAAAGATGATAGCATTGTCAGTTTCAGTAGGAGTCAAGAGTCCTCAGATGAATTACTGAATACTGACAAACAAGAGAAAAAGAAAGGAAGTAGAAGAAGCAGAGAGAGAAAGACACAGAGAGAGAGAGAGAGAGAGAGACAGAGAGACAGAGAGAGACAGAGAAGGAAGAAGGCAGGAAAGAAGGGAGGGGAGGAAGACAGAATAAAGAAAGAAGCATGGAAGAAAGGGAGGGACAGTGGGGCGAAAGGACATAGATGGAGGAAGGAAGTTCACTTGAGGCTGTGTCTTCCTGGCTGTCTCTCTGGGTGAAGTGACTGCAGAATGCACAGCTGCCCAGAGTGCTGCCTCACAGACCTAGGGGCTGACTGTCAAACAGATGCTCAGCCAGGTGGTGGCTGGTGTGGAGCTATGGTGTCCTGTGCTCCCGGACAAACAAACTGGAAGCAAGGCAGTGGTCGCACAGAACTCTGGCAGAATCATGGTTCTCGATCACACTGTCTCCTCTCACTTTCTACCCCAAATCCATTATTAATTCATCCATTTAGCTATCACTAACTACACTGTGTAAAGATAGTTAAGTAAGATCACAAGATTTGAAAGATTTCTTTGGGATGGCTTAATTTCCAGTATAAGCTTTGTGGTGCATTACTTTTGGGCATTACAGTGGTTCCCAAGAAGGAGACAGTTCCCTCGAAATACCTGAGACTAGGGTTCAAGGGAAGGTCCTGGTGGTCACCTCTTCATGGAAGATGCAGCAGAGATCTTGGTGATAATACCTTGGAAAACAAAAGACAACAACACCCCAACACTCAGCAAATTGAAGTTGGAAAGTCCTCTCAAGATTCCCAAGAGAGAGGTTATAGAGAAGAAGAAGTAGATTTGCCGTGAGCTGCCTTCTCCCGTGCCAAGCTGGTCTGGCGAACTTTAGGGCTCTGTTTATCCGGAGCAGCACAGGAACGGCAGCTGGTCTGAATTAAGTCATGCCTGCTGAGGCTGTGCGAGGCATGTGCAAAGGAGTGGGAGTCGCGGGTGAAGACAGAATGGGACACAAGCCCAATCCTGCAGAGATGGGGGCGTATGGTCACAGTGCGTCATCACAGAGCAGGGTCACCATGTGTTTCAGAAGCCACCAAACTTAAACAATAATAGTACAAGACATGCCAGGACTAGCTCTCTTTGGAAGCCCCTAGAGTTTGGTCAAAGATGAAAATTTTTTCATTTGAAATCTGTAAGAAGTTTTCATGATTACCGCTTTGGGCCTCAGGATTCTATTCTGCCTGAGAAAATTCTCTGGATGGGCCTTTCGGTGTGCGTGTGTAATACAAAGAATGCCCAGCGTCCTTGCAAGTAAGAACTGTGAAAGAGGAACCGTGCAGGAACTGAGAAGCTGTGTACAGAGTTTCAAAACCTTGGCAGCTTAAATGGTAGAGCCAGCTGAGTCTGAGCTCTGATCCTTTATTAACATTTTGTGGGAACAAGGAAAGAAATATTACATTTTGTCCAGTGAGAGCCAGTCTTAACTCTGTCCAGAAGCCATGTCTGGTCCGTGTTGGTAATTGTATATTTCTGTTAATGTGCAACAGAAGAAGAAAGCCAGATGGATATCCACCTCATCTTGGGAAGGCTCTACAGAAAAGTGAACACAAAAGAAAGACACAGACCTTTCTGCACAGAACCCATCCTACACCCTTCTGTCCATGGCCAGAGGTCCTGGACATGTGACAGGCAGACTTCGGAAACTATCCACCTCACACCATGTTCTGATCACCTATTTGGATGATACAGGGCCAGGGAACATGAGACTGCAGACAGAGCTGCTGAAGACCATGAAGATCCCCACTGTTTAGCACCCTGGAACAAGGTAACTTCCTAGGAAAGAAACAGGAAGTTGGTTTTAGCCTTACAGGCAGAGAGCACACGTTTTCTCAGGTCCACTGGTGACCAGGCCTGGACTCTGGCACTCAGACACACTTGAAGCCGCCCCCGAGCTGGGAAGTTTAGAGTGCACCACGAGACAGGAGCAAGTGTCTTCCCATCAGGGCCATCTTTAGTCGCCATTAATCCAAAGGCACCAAAATGATCCTAAAAGCCCAATCAAACTGAATTAAGCAACATGAACATCAAACTTCTAACTATATGAGGAGGAAATTCTGAGTGAAGGGGAGATGGTGCCCACCACCTGACCCCAGAAGTCACCTTCAAAGTATCAAAGTCTGTCTGCAGAGGAGGCAGAGGTCAGGAGGAATACCCAAGGCTGTGGCCAGCACAGATGTTAGGCAGCCCTCAGGGTCCGCCACTCCCGACACAGATAGAAGAGGGAGAACAGCAAGAGGATAGAGGTTGTGCATCTGAGCTGGGGAAGCACCATTCACGTCTATCACCAGCCGCACGATTTCGCTTGAACTTGTGATTTTCTTAACGAAACAGAAAAAAATGACAACAGTGATGGTGCTGAGGATGTGAAATAATGGTGTGAAAGCAGGGGCACTGTGACTTCTCTTTAAAATCAAACCCTGAAACATGTTGGCCATACGAATTCAAACAACCAACCAGTGCTACTCCCACTCCGCTCCTGTCTCTCTGTCTCTCGGAGCAGACTGAAATGAGTCATTTCAATAGGAATGTTAATGTATTTGACATGTGTCGACATCACCCTGAAAAAAAGATCTTTGATTGTTTTACGGGCACACACAGCACCGAAAGAAGTGACAATGCGCGCGTTTGTCTGGCCCTTCCATTTACAAGGCAGATTTGAGTCCAACAGCTCATGCGTCCTTACATCAGCCCAGCAAAGCCACAGCCACCCACGTGCCTGCCTCCCCTCCTGTTAGTCCAAAGTATCCTCGTGATAGACTGATCCTCCTTCTTGAATCAAACACAGTCGCCAAGGGTATGGATTGAGCATCCCTCATCTGAAAAGCTTGGGATTGGAAGTGTTTTGTTTGTTTGTTGGATTTTGCAATATTTACATATACATGAGACATCACAGGAATGAGACCCAAGTGTGAAACAAAATTCACCTTTGTTGAATATAGGTCGTGTACAGACAGCCCCTCTGAAAGCCATTCTGGACAATATTTTGAGTGTACCTGCATTTTGACTGTGACCTGTCCCATGTGACTAGGAGTGGCATTTTCCCCTTAGCCATCCAATTTAGCAGCTCAATTTCAGATTCTCGTTTTTCTGATTAGAATCGCCCAATTGATACATACACTAGATCCCTGCAATATGCAAAACAGGTCTACAACAGCACAGGAAGTTGTGGTATAGCGACAACACACAGGAACGTATTTGAAAATGTAAGCATTTGTATTCAGATTGTGGTAGGTTTTTTTATTTGTCAGTGTGCTCTTAAGCATCCTTTAGGAAAATGATCAATGACTGGTCCTAGGGGTGACCTGGCCATACACTGGCTTTCCCTCAGCCCTGTTTCCTGGGGACACTGACTCCTGAAGTCTTTAGGAAATGGCTTTCAGGGGATCTCAGCCAGTGGAAGGCACTCGCTGAAGTCAAGGTGGGAGGAAGAGAGTACCTGATCCATATCTCCTCCTCTCCCTCTATGCAGTCAGTATCTTGAGCAAATATCCCTGTCTCTTCCCTAATTCTCATTCTCTCCTGGAAGCTGTCAGGATTCTGGCTTTGGGGTTTTCCTAAAGCCACATTCTTCTCTAGTTTCTTCAGCCCTCGGAGTGCCAGCGGATCAAAGCTGCTGCATCTCTGTGCTGCTTTTCATACTCTTTTTGCCTTTGATGAACCTCTTTGTGCTCTGTGATATGTTCTCCCATTACTGTTGCCTCTAAATTCCCCAGCTTTGACTCTTCTTTGTCCAGACAGTGATTGGCCCAGAACATCACAAGTGGTAATATCAATGGAAAATTGGAACTTTAAGGTCCTGTTACAGGACTGGCTGGTTCTTTTCAGGTCACTTCCTATTGGTCCAGCAAACACTGTGAAAAGTACATGGAACCTCTAGCTATTGCTCTACTCTAACTTTCTGAGTGTGAATTACCTACTGACATTGTTAGAACATGTGTCTAATAATTTCTGTTATGAACAAAGATATATAGAATCAGAAGTTTACAGTTTTGAGGTTGGAGGTAGCCAAGGAAATATTTCCAAGATGATCCTGATCTGTTCAAATCAGAAAATGATGGAAGATCTTGGCAGATCTTTTTCTGACTCAGTTTGTCCAATAGGCCACATCCAACTTGGATGCTTTTGGTTTTTTTCACAAGCCAAGTTCTGTTTCTGTCCCAATTCACATGGGAGCTTGGCAAGAAGGCTGGATGAGGTGTTCCCTTGTTCACTAGACTTGTTAATTTTGAGAGAGAATCTAGTCACAGCCCTGAGAACTTGGCTGAGGAGACACTAAAGCCTTGCTTTTCTGGAACTACAAGACAAGTTGCACACAGAGAGAAATGGGTCCCAAGCTGGGACGACAGAACGCAGGCCTGGGTGTGCTCGTGTCCTGTGCTGGCGCCACCCACACACACTCTACAGCTCTCAGAGAAGTGGTAAAGTCACACTGACTCTGCAGTGAAGACTCTGAGCTTCTCAGCTGCTCATGAGTGTCATCACCACAAAGCAGACTAAAACTTGGCCAAGAAAATTAGCAATGGGCGTACCTCATAAAACATTTAAGTTCGGGCTCATTTCAATTAAGCCTCACAGAGCCTCAGGTGTTTGTCCAAAGCTTACCTGAACCTGAACTCTTGGAATCAGCCACATTTGCTAAGGCCTGCAAGAACACGCTTCCCCCTGAGAAGCTTGCCAGTGGGAACCCCCATTCCACCCCACTTGAGGGTAGTAAAAAGCAGCTTGGAAACACAAAGTATAGAAAGTTTGCGTTTAATTTTTTTTTATTTAGAATTTTTTTGTTTGTTTTAAGTTTTGAGACAGGGTCACATTTTGTTGTTCCAACTGGCCCTGAACTCACTGTATAAGGCAAGCTAGCCTTAAACTCAGTGATCTGCTTGTCTCTGCCTCCCATGTGCTGGGATTATAGGCGTGAGCCACCACACCCAGCATTGTGATAGATATATGGTAATGGAGATTCAATTGGGGACCTTATGCTTGCCGGGTAGATGCCAGAACCACTAGCTAAATCCCTGGCCCTTGCATTTAATTTTAACCAGCTATGTGCACAGGTAGGCTAGGAACTCAAACATTAATCTTCCTGGCCCAGGTAAAAATGTCATTTAACATAGAACCACTGCTTCTCCATTATATTAATAATCAGCAAAGGGCAAAGCATCAAATGTGGTTTTCTTTTCTTTGGGGGCTGGTCAGAGTCAGATTTGGGGGTCAAGGCAGGGCAAATGGAGTTGGCTTTCTCTCACTTCCTATGGTTATTAAAAGCCTTTATCTAACATATTTAATAACAGTGATAATGATAGTAATAATTGGCACTAATGGAACCCTTGGTCTGTGTTGGGCCATGCTAAGCATTTTATAAATGATTATCTCCTTTCATCCTTATATCTCTTCTATGGGTGGGTGTGGTGATTATATATCTTCATGTTCAGAAAAGAGAAAGAGTCTCTGGGAGGTTCAACTCAGTTACGATGGAACAAGAATTGAACTCGGGTCTCTCTTGTTTCAGAACTTTTAAGCACCTGGCTGGTTGAGTCTCCTCTGAGATACTTTCCATGAGAAAGAACAACGTTATCACCTAAATAAATAGGTATGAAAGGGCTTTTGAGAGCTGCTAAACCTAAAATAGAGGTTTAGAATTAATTATTATAAAGAAATACCGTAACATGGAAAGCCCAGCAGAAAAGGGAAAGTGGGAAGGAAATTGACCACAAAACTAAAAGACCTGTATCTCAGAAGCCTATCAAAGTGATGAATATGAAATTGCAGAATCAAGTGATGAAGGCCTTGAAGGGAGAACAAAGGGGAAATACAGATTAATTTGTGTGGAGGCGTGAAGACAGGGATGGGTCTTTTCTTCCTTTGATTCTAATTTCCATTAGAGCATTTGCACTGATTTGGAAAGGCAAAGAAGAGACCAAGTGAGTCCATGCTGTGCAGTGGGCATTTAGGACTTCTGCTTTGGTAAAGCACAGCCCTCAAGTCCAGGCAGGCCAAGCACACTGAGCAGTAGTTAGAAGGAGTGCAAATGTTACCTGCAAATGTGTATATTCTTTCCACAAGGTCACATTCCTAGATACCTTAGTGAAAAGGAAACTCCAGGGATGGAAGAGGAATAGGAGGTAAATTTTGTGCTTTGACATATAAAAGGTCATGGGCACCTCTACTTGTTCCTGGAAATTTGATCTCAAATTTGTGTGCAGAGAAGAGTCACCTGGAGAGCCTCAGAAACTCTAGATTCTCAGGATTCCCCCATGGACATTGTGACTCAGAAATCTAATGGGCTGGGGAATCCTCAGGGTGAACCTCTTCCCCGAGGTAGGGGTGCTAGAGTGTTGGTCTTCAGAGCACATTGTATGGAGAAGTCACAGCTCACAGAGCCTTTTCTGCCCTGATTTCCAAAAGATGTATGATAATACTATAGAACTGCTGCATCAATATCACACCAATGTGGAAATGGGTATTTGTCATAGGAAAATTTCCCTGACTGAGTTTATTGTTGGAAATCCAAAGGGGTCAGAATGCTGATTGGTATGAATTTGGGGCAGGCTGTAAGCTCAACATTATGTGCTAAGTTTAATATATTGTTTTATTTCATATTTAAAATAACTTTGGAAGATCAGCATTATTTTTCAAGTAAGAGAACTGAACATTAGGAAAATTTACATACTTTGATGTTACTTAGTTAAGAAGTACTAGGACTTGAATTAGGATTCAGCAGTATTTGGCAATGAGGGTATAGCTTCAGCATCTGTGTCTTCGGGTGGAGGGTGTTACTGTTCTACCATGATTGGAGTAACAGTTATTCAAAGCAAAAGGTGGACACTATACATGAGTCAACTAAATTCAGTGAGCCAAAGACTTGCTCTAGTACATACTGGTCAAGCTTGAGGACACTTCAGCCAGAAGGACGTGGTCTTCCCTGGTGGAGTCCCAGTGTTCACAGCCTCTATTCTGTAGTCACCAGTTCTATCCTTTCATTGCTGAAATAGCCTTCTGCTCCTCATTCCCACGGAATTCACTGATGGCTGCCATTGATTAACTACAAGAATGGACAAACTTGATACATTCCATATCCTGGTCTGGACAGTCAGGGTCGTGAAAATGGGGGAAAGTTTAGCCTTCCTTATAATTATGAATTTTACTTTTATATTTTAACAATATTTAAATTGGATGATGATACTAAGAGTAAACAGTGATGCCCAGAAAATAAACAGCTAAATACATGCTATGTCAGACAGTGAACATTGGCAAAGGATAAATAAAACAGGTTCAACATTAGAAGAGAACAGTTGTTACACAGAACAACACATATATTCATGTTATATCAATACATATTAATACTTTAGGAAATATTGAACACTATCAAAAAGAACATAAAAATCACCCGCAGCCTTGTTGCCAGGCGGTTACCACTGTTAAGCTTGGTCTATTTCTGTGTGACTTTTTTCTCTATATCGAATTGGCATTGCGTCCTCTCCACATTCATAATGTAACCTGCGCTTTTTTTTTTTTACTTAGAACACCATAATCATTCTCCCATGTCATTAACTTTGTTTTGAAAACATGATTTTATATTTAAAGGTTTGCTAAGTATCATGGTAGGAATGCACTACAATTGATTTAGCCATTTCCTCTGTTGGTGGATGTTTAGACTATTTCCCATTTTTTCCTTCCCAACATAAATACCACACAGATGCACTTCCTTACAGATAAGTCTTTGGGGTGCAACTAAATATTTTCTTGGGATAAATTCGCAGATGTTAAGGGTGTCTTCTGGAATTCTTATGGAGGTTACCAAATTGTCTCTCAGAAACAAGGTGAAGATCCTGAGCCAGAGTATAATGAATCCTTTATGAAGCTCACCAGAGGGTTCTCTGGGTTTTCATTCAATTGAGGCTAACTTAGTCCAGTCCTTCCTGGTTTGAAGAGATATGTGGGCTATCTCCCAAAGTGACACTCCAAAATAGCACTTGTGGTCAGCTGGCCGGAGGATATCCCCCTCCCTGGATTCTTCGCCTAGGTCTGGAAGGGTGACCTTCATCTCTTTCCCCCAAGCTTTGCTTGAGTGAGTTTTAATCTATCCCTGGCCTCTCAGGGACCCCCTCCAGGATGCTGTAATCACAGCACTAACCTGTGTTCACATTTCCCATTATCGAGCAGAAATCCCCCTGTGCATCAGCACAGCCCCGGCTGCTTCCTAATGGCCCCAGCTCCCAACTTCTAATGGCCCCATCCTCATTTCTCCCCAGAGCCATCTCTTTTTGATAGTGTTTTAAGAATCCTGGTCCAGACGAAATTCCCCCCATGATGTCCATCTGGCCAAATTGAAGGTGATGTCAGCGATGAGACAGAGAGACGAGTGTGTCTGCGTCGATAGGACAGAGGAACCTCCCCGAGCCATCCATCTTCTGTCTCCTTCAGTGACATCCAAGTGCCCCCTCCCTGTCTGCTATTTGGGGATGAGAGACGATGTCCCTAATTGCCAGTGCCATGATGCAGAGACAGGAGACGCTGGTCCTCCAAACAGCCCTCCCTTCTGACCTGACAGTGACATGCTGGGGATGCTGCTTCTCTCCTGATGGGTTTAGAACATGGATAGTTCCCTTTGCACTTGCGGAATGTCAGCAAAGATAGCAGACATTTCTGCCTATCCATCTACCTTATGGTTGAGTTGTCCACGCTGAATCAAGCAGAGCTGAGCGTCCATGACGCGTCTTTGGCCTCCTTGACCTCAAGCGCAACGTCCCCAAAGTAGATAAGAGCCCATGCTGATGCAGGGAGTGGTGGTCAGAAGTGATTACGAAGCAGGCTACAAGCACAAAAGTAATGATTGTTTTTTAAAAATGGAATATGATAAGCATTGGACCATGCCAGCATCTCCATTTTCCCCCTAATTCCTCTGAAACCACCTGGGGTTAAGTTTTCCATTTTCCCTTCCTTGATCAAGGTGAGAGATTATTTGTGTTATTCCATAGCTAGCTGCTAAGTGTACAAGTTTTATGTTAGGCACTTATTTCTGGGAAGAGAGATGAGTAGATGGTGGGGAGCGAAAGAAGAAAACCAACTCTTTAGTTGCAAAATCATGAAGTTTTTCTGTAGTTGGATTTAACTGGTAACCAGTAATTACATTATTAAAACAAAGAAGAGCTTTTCCTCCAAACTCAAAGATTCCTAGCGGGTAAGAAAAGAACCCTTTGGAATAACAACAGCACTCTGGCATGCCCAGTGGGCACAGGTGCAGGGAGCTGCCTGCTCTAACCCTGCTTCCTGGATGTCAGAAAGCTTCCAATACTCTTGCCCTGATAAGGTTTATGGGGAAAGTCTTTCATTCAGTCAACAGATTTGCCAGAGTTCTCACTGATTGCAAGGACTCTGCTCAGTGCTGGGTGTTCAGAGAAGAGCAATCTAGAAATCTTCTTTCATCCAGCCGTTCTTCCAGCGGAGTAAACGCAGATCATCAGTAGGCAAACAAACACCGGAGTCTCGGGGCATGACACGTGCTTAAAGGAAATGACTAAGACAGATGATTACAGGGGCTGGTGTTAACGACTAGGTGAGAGCAATGTCTGCTTCCCTCTGTCCCATTCCATTCTCAGAAACCGAAGGGAATTTTGTAAGGGGAAAACCTGGCCATGTATAATCCCTGGAATTTGGCACTGAAATTCTCATTGCTGATCCCTTAAATATTGCCTTTTTTCATTTCACTAAACTCTCCGTGAAAGTAGGGACAGAGGTGCTTAACTTACTTTGTCCCTCCAGTGTCACATGAGGTGAGATCTCAGTAACTCTCCTTGAGGGGATGGATGGATGGATGGATGGATGGATGGGTGTATGAATTAGAAAGGTAGCGGTCTGGAGGATTGCTGCAGTTTGTACTCCGAGCAGGCACAAACTAATTGGTGCCCATCAGGGAAAGAGCTAATTGAGAAGCATGAGAGGCAGAACTCAAGGTAGCCATGTGGTTGGGAAGCAGACGGGAGGGAGCTGTCATTAGCTCTGGCAGTGTCACCCGCCCCTCAGCACCAACCCACTCATGGAAGTCCGGAAGGTGAACCTCTACACAGTCCAAGGCCAAAACCAGAATGGCTTCCAGTGTGAGGATGGCTGACGCAAGCATTGAAGAGCATCATTCTGGTTCTTAAGGATGACAGAGACACTGTAGGGCCACAGAGGATTCACGCAGTCCTCAGAATCTTAGACAGACCATGTTACGAAGGTGTTCTGGGTTCATTATTGGCAGCACTTGAACCACTGCCAAGTAACAAGCTTGACTGTTATGACACTCGATTCTGGGTATGTCTACTGAGTTTTTAAAAATGTTTAATCCCTGTCTTCCTTAAAAAGTAATGCTTTCTTTTTAGGCCAAATGGAAGTCTTGAAGCTGAAAGCTTTTTTGAACAATCAGAGATGTAAAAAGCCGAACTGGCTTCAGGAGAAAGGCAGTGAATTCCCTACCAGAGGAGAGATTCAAGTTGAGGCCGGACATGTCAGGAGTGTCATAGATCAAATACTGGCAGGGGATCGGAAAAGAAAAAACACTTGTTCTGAAATGCTGTCCAAACCTGGCATTTTGCAAGCCTGTGACATAAAACATCCATCCTATGAGCTGTCAAAGAATACTTTATCCCATTATGCTCTTGTGACACATACTTGGAATCAGGGTATAGGAGTTTTAGGAGCCTTGGTTTTCTCATCCACAAAAAGGGGTTGAGAAGTTGTTATCTCCCAACGTTGTTATAAAGGTTCCTAGAGGGGAATGCTTAGGAAATACCAGGTTCCTAGTCAGCACTTCATAAATCTTTATTGCATTTGAATGTGGACTCTCTCAGTTCGGGGGCACTGAAAGTTTAACATTTCTTAATAACATAAGCGACCCTGAGCCAAGGCACAAATCGGTAGGACTCCAATGTTCCCACGCCCTGATTATGGAAGCAGTGAAAAATGTGTTGATTTTATCCCTTTGGTGAGTTGTACACCCACCTAGCGAGACCAGGCCTACACATATGGTCCCAATTTCTGTCTCGGGGGTAGGACCGATGTTCTTTGAGAAGCTAATTTTTACCAGTTTCAATAAAACATTCATTTCCCATCCGTGGAAAGTGGGTTGGACTGAGCAGGCCCGGCTGACTGCTCTCGGCACACATGTGGAGGCGAGGTCCAGCAGGGCACTTGTCCAGTAGGGAGATTTGCTCCTTCTCCTGTATACCCTTGTGTGAAACTTCTACCTCCTCCCCTGAGAAGCCTTGTCTGGAAGCTCCTCATGGCAGTAAGTCCTCTGATCACACACTCCATGGAAGTGAACACACTTTGCCTCGGTCGTGGTAGTGGAGGACCTTGTAAGTGGCTTTGTGGCATTTGGGTAATAGCATTTCTCCTGCTCGACACCAAGCACTAGGGTCAGAGCTTTGAGAATCCATGGAAATATTGAAGAAGGGAGAAAGGAATATTGACGGTGCTCTTTGCCCAAAAGAACACGGAGAGCAGGAAGGACCAGTCCTTGTGCAGGCAGCTGGCTAGCTCACTCCAGAGCAATGCAGACAGCAGAGGTTGCTGGGGAGGAGGGGGGCATGTCGGGCAAGGCCAGAAGAAAACTGCTCTGCAAAGGCAAAGGAGCTGCAGTGGGCTCCAGGGAAACCAGCCGGCCATTGTGTCAGCCTCTGCAAACATCGTCATTTGCCTTGCTTCAATTCTGACTTTTGTTTTCCATAGGTTTTAAAGAAAAGTTTAGAAGATAAACTTTATGGTGAGAGATTATAAGGAGAGTTTCGGCTGAGCTTCCTAAGCTCCAGGGATTTAAGGAGAGACAGTGCTATCTTTCTGGGGCGCAGTGAGTCTGGGGATGGGTGGAGCTGCAGAGGCTCTGGCCAGCTGGAGAACTGTGTCCTATGGGGAATGTAAATGTGTCTTCTCTAAATCAGAGGCAAAGGGAGCTCAGAGCCAGCTCCACACAGGGGCAGGAGGTGCACAAGCCCTGGTCATCTCCCCTCCAAGGCGAGGTCGGCTGAGCCTTCGTGCTGAGCCAGTCAAGCAGCCGCAGCCAAGTCCAGACACGCTCCCCTCCAGTGCCAGGCCCTGAACCAGGACTGGGGGCAGGGAGAAATCTGCTAGGTAGACTCAGGCGGCCAGGCCAGCCCAAGGCTTCTCCTCCACTGGCCGGTCATCCTGGCGAGGAGGCTGCTTCTCTGGCAGCCTGTACACGAAAAGAATAGATTTCATTTCTCTCTGACATTTGGCTTTCTCCTGTGCATGCCCAGACCCTACATTTTGAAAAACAGCATTTTGTTGTTTTCAGCGGATCCCTGGAAAGCTGCCGACATGCATCGGGGAGCACAGCAGCTAAAGAGGAGTTAGGAGGAGGAGGGAGATCTGTGTCAAGGGCTGGGCCTGCCGCTGTTTCTGCGTGATTCTCGGCCAGACTCAGTGTCTCTGTGCTTCAGAATCCTCATCTATCAACAGACCTAACTGCGCCCCATCCTGACCACTGTAGTGGGGAAGCCGCAGCAAGGTGCGCTGGAAGAAAGACCTTGGAGAAAAGAAAAAATAGGAAGCTGTACAGGAAAATGCATTCTGTTACGTAAGCTCAGCTGGCTAGCCCTGCACACAATGAGAAGGTAGACTCGCGGCAGGTAACTGAGGCTCAGCGGAATCCGCAGTCGTTTGTCAAACATGCTTTTACAGGCTCACTATGCTGGTCACAGTGGTGGCTTTGGGTGTCAGAGACGTGCATGTCCCGAGCTGCGCCGCCTGTGGGCGTCAGGCTTCCTCTGGGCCGCAGCTCCCACAGCGGTCACATTGGAAGCTGTGTAGGTGGGCGTGTGCGCAGCATGACGGCGTCAGCACTCGGGTCTCTGCTACCAATTTCGGGGAAGATCCACCCACTTCTGTCTTGCTATTGCAGCTACAGTTTCACTGTGCCTCAGTCTACCCAGCTATAGAACGAGCTTCAAAAGCAAAACAACTGCTTAGCACATTAGCGGGTGTAGAGTAAGTCTTCACGCGATGACTTGTCGTTATTAATATCAGTAACAATATTAATCTGAAGTTCCCAGTGCTTTGTGTGGCTCAGCTGTCTTTCTGTCCTGGACAATTCCCATTTACTAAACTGAAGCAGTGCTTAAAGCTGGAAAAGTTTGCCTTTCAAAGCCAGATGCCCCAGAACCTGTGCGGGTGCGGGTGCGGGTGCG